>CM074704.1:1980300-2440300 GCA_037367355.1 Neoscytalidium dimidiatum | reverse complement strand
GATATTTTTTTTAAATAAAAAGAAAGTTCTTTAAATAATAGGTTTATTTATAAATCTAGCTTTCGTAAATACTAGGTTTAGCTTCTATTAGAGCTAGATTCTATTAAATTAGTCTTGTAGGCTATTATAAGCGATGGTAATTTATCTATTTTTAATAGACGTTAGTTTTACGAGCTTTAAAGTTGTTTTTTCTATTAGTTTTTTATATAATATAGTTATAAAACTATCGTTTAGAACTAAACCTACCGCTATTAAGACGTAGAAGGTAGGTTTTTTAGCCGGGACTAGCTAGCTAGGCTAGGGCTTTCTTATAGTTACTACGAAGATAGCTTTGAGGTTCCTCGTTTTATTTAAGAGCGTACGAAATACGTTCTTAAATATATAGACTTCGATAGCGAGAATTAACTTAGTAAAATTAATTTTCCCTTTTATTATATATTCGCGGAAGATAATAAAAAGTTCGCTAAGATTATTAGCCTTAGACTAGTCGTCTTTAAGGTCGATTACCTTAATAAGATAGTCGAACGCGACTTTAATATATTCCGTAAAAGACTTTAGTTTTAAACCTAATATATACTAGGTTCTTTTCTTAGGATAATATTTAAATAGGTTAATACCTATAATAATAGATAAGAAGAAAAGTATTATAAACTCTAGAATATACGGGCTTTATAGCTATAAAGGCCGTAAGTCTATATAGAAAAATAAGCCGTAGAGTTTTAAGAACTCTACGTCTAGTAGAGCTATACTTCTTAGTCTTATATAAGAAGACTAGAAATACGAAATAACGGCGCGTATAGAAATAATAGTAGATAATAACTACCGCTTATACGAGAAGAACGCCTATATACGTAGTAACTAGAAAGAAGATACGATCTAATAGAGAACCCGTAGAAAATAAAGAACTAAGCGAATAGAAAGCGGAAAAGTAATAAGAGTAGATACTATAAAATAAGAATATAGCGGTAGTATCGTCTACTAGTACTATTAGAAGTTAGAAACTAGAAAATAAGCTTAAGTACCCGCGTTACGTAATAGCTACGTAATCTACTTAGATTAATCTAATCTAAGTCTCTTAATTTAATACTATTAATTTAACTATATTAATCTAGTAGTATTAATCTAAATTATTCTAGTTTTTTTATAGTATATAGATACGCTCGTTAAATAATACTTTAACTTTTATAGTTAAACTTAAAGTTCTAATTTAATACTATATTAACTTAGAGATAATAAGATCTATTAAACTTCTACGTTACGTAACTTCTTATTCTATTATTATTTTTCTTTTCTTATCTTTAAGGTAAACCCTTTAATAAACCTAAATCTACTAGATAACTTTAAAGCCTAGTAGTAGAGACTCTATTATTATAGAAAGTCTTTTTTCTAGAGTTAATATAGACTCTATTATTATTATTATCTTCGGCCTTCTAGATAGCGGTATTAGTTCGTTATTTTCTATCTCGATATCTTCGATACTACTAGAACCCGTAGTATTTAAGAATTTAATAACTACTAGCGTAGTTAATAGTTAAATAGAGGTTAAGGAGCGTAGAGAGTCTAGAAAATCTAGAGAGTTTAGGGGAGGATTTCCTTAGTTTTCTATACTCTTTCTAGAAAAAGAAAAGTAGAGATAGAAAATAAGACTAGAAATAAATTATCGGCTTTAGTTTTATCTAAATAAAGCCGTAAATAAATAGATTCTAAATAAAAGTAGGGAATTTTCTTAGTTACTTTCTTCTAAGAAGTAATAAAGCGTTTTTAGCGGCTATTCGTTTAAGCTTCTCGCTTATTCTTAGTTATTTTTAGTAAAATTTATAAAGAAGATAATATAAAAAGATATTAATACTATTTTATTATAGAGGCTTATCTAAGCTTATATAATACTAAAATATAATATAAAAAGATCTTACGTAAATTACTTAAAATTTAAAAATTTTACTAAAATATATTAGAAGACTTAGAAAGATTTTATAAAAATATAAAGAATTAACTAAGTCGCTAAAGAATATAAAAATTACGCTATATTATTATATATTTAAGATTATTTTATAGAGGAGTAAGGGTTATAAAGTTTAATAAGAAAATATAGTAAGAAATAAAATACTAAATACGTTAAATACGCTAAGTCTAATTTAATAAATACTAGATTATTTATAGCTATACTAGTCTAAAGTAAATACGCTAAAACTTAATATTATAAAATATATTATAAACTCTCTAAGCTTTTTTTTAATAATCTTTATCTTTTATTCTATTTTTAAAATATATAGAAACGTTTAATACGTTTTTATCTTTTTTATTCTATACTTTCTTTACTATCTCTTCTTTTATCTTTCTAGATACTTATTAGAGCTTATCTATTAACTAAGAAATTTAATACTAAGTTAATTACTTAATTAGAATAGTAACTCTAATAAATATTTTTCTAGTAATAATAGCTTTATTTAGGCCTTTATATAAGCTCTTATAGTAGTTATAATAGCTAAATAATTCTTCTAGTACCGGTTATTTATATATATATTTATTCTATATATAATATAAGCGAATATAGTCTATAGCGGCTAATTCTCTTATTTAGATACCGCTTTTAATAATATAGAATCTAGAATACGTATTTCTAGATTAGGCTAAGCGGTTCTCTTATAAAATATATAAGCGCTATAAATACTTTTAGATCTTTTATCTTTTATATAGCTATTTAGATAAGCTATAATATTTAGCTATTTAGTAAATAAGTTCTTCTACTAAAAGTATCTATTAATAATATATATACTTTAATTAATAAGCTACTCTATTATACGCTTATAAAACTACTTCTATTATATTTTATATAAATTATTTTTAAATATTTATAGTTAAAGAGCTTATAGGCGGACTATATTTATAATAGTAAAGTCTAAGAATAGATATTAAAGCGACTATAAATTATACTAGTTAGTTATTTCTTATATTTCTCTATATATTTATTATTTAAAACTACTAGAACTTTTAAAAAAATATAACTCGTATAAAGACTTTATAAAAGACTAACTAGTACTCTTTAATAATAGCTATTATAATTAATTATTATCTACTATAGTCTACCGCGGTCTATTACTATTTATTATAATTAATTATAGTAGCTATTATAGTAGCAATTATAGCTAAATAACGTATTTTTTAACTTTTATAATAACGTCTTTTTATAGTATAGCTATTACGTAATTAGTTTACTACGTTTACTACGTTTATATTATTATTATAGTCGTTTATAAAGATAGAAATATTTACGTAGTAATAATCTAGCTAGTTTAAGGCCGGCTTATTTTATTACTTCTAGTCTTCTATAGCTACTTTACTAGAAGTTTTTAGCGGATACTAGCGGTTCTTCTTAATAGCTATAGACGTATTATTAATAGTTATTAAACGCCGGTTCGTAGATAGATAGATAGCTAGAGACTAACGTAGAGAGAAGGCTACTAGCGTATCGCTAGCGGAATCTTAGCGGCCGGGCGAAGAGTAAAATTCTAACCGAGGCTAGCCTATTAAAACCTTCTTTCTATCGAATCGTCTATTTATAAATATAAGCCCTTTATCCCTTTATTAACTTTCTATTTACTATATAATTCTTATAACTAGATACTATAAATCTTATATAATAGTAGCGTTTTTAGCAATTATAAAAAAGTCGTTAATAGTAGAGATAGTAGTATTAGTATAATTAGTAAAGACTTTATATAGGCGACTATAAAGTCGTTTTATAAGTATAAAAATAGATATTTAAGACTTTTAAATAGTAGAAAACGTAGAAGACTTCTTATACTTTCTTTTACTATAATTTTACGTCGCTATAGATATTATAAGATAGTTAAATAGAAGTAGTTATTAGTAAATACACTTATAAAGCTGCTCGCTACTTAGTATTACGAAAAAATAAAGTTTACTAAGAGTCTTAATTAGAAAAGCGTTAAATCTAAAAAAGATAGCCGGGGAGATAATAGAGAAGGTATAAAATAGAAGAGATAGTAAATTCTTATATCTTTTATATATATATAATACGTCTTCGTCTATTAGTTAATAAGAATTATTAATTTTACTTATTAATTTTCTAAAACTAATTATTTAGCTCGTCTTAGTAGTTATAACGACGGGGCCTCTACTACTAGGCTTCGGAGTTATCTAGTAGGTTTAGATTTATTAAAGGATTTACCTTAAAGACGAGGAGAGGGGAGTAATAATAGAATAAGAAGTTACGTAACGTAGAAGTTTAATAGGCCTTATTACCTCTAAGTTAATATAGTATTAAATTAGAACTTTAAATTAACTACGAGGGTTAAAGTACTATCTAATAAGCGTATCTATATACTATAAGAAAGCTTTAATAATCTAGATCTAAATATAGTAGATTTATTAAAAGTAGATCTAGTATATTTAGATTTATAGAGATCTAGAGTAGATCGTACGTAATACGCGGCGCGGGCGCTTAGACTCGTTTTCTAGTTTCCGACTTCTAGTAGTACTAGCGGACGATACTATCGCTATACTTTTATCCCGTAGTACTTTATCCTTATTAGCTTTCTACTTCTCGTCCGTATAGTTCTTTATCCCCTACGGGCTTTCGTTAGATTATATCTTCTTTCTAGTCGCTATATTCGTAGGCGTCTTTCCCGTATAGGCGGTCGTTATTACCTACTAGTATTCTCGTACGCGCCGTTATCCTATATTTCTAGTCTTCCCGTACGGGACTAAGGGGTACGGCTCTACTATACGTAGGATTCTTAGGGCCTTACGGCTTGTTTTCCCGTACGGGCTTATATCCCTTATAGCTATAAAGCCCGTATATTCTAGGGTTCGTAATAGTAGTTAACTAAATTAGTATTAGTTTGCGCTATATTATAGCGAAAACTATTTGCTTGATTTGTTTATTACGACCCCTAAGTATAAGTAAGACTGTTATAACCTGCAGTGTGATAAGAAGCCAACGCTGTTATCTTTAAGTCCTACCAATAATGCTTAGGCTAGCAGCTCCTTTATCTCCCCGCATCCTTCCGTCGCGCCTCTAGAACGCCGCGACACCATCAATGGGCGCCACATACTTCTTTGAAGTGGTTTCGGCAAAGTAGCTGCATAAAAGGCAAGTTCCGAACAGGTTGTGTTGCATTAGCTCCCGCATGCTGACGGGCCAAAGCTTTCTCCGAGAAGAGACAATCATAGGATGCGGCGAAAATGTAAATCGGAGTTTTCAGTAGTGTGCGGACAAATTCTGGGGTTGCGGGGAAAGTTGAGACGGCGTGCATCAAGCATCATGAGTCGCTTCATAATCATGTCCAGGAGGTTCCTCGAGAGTAAACGTGCAGCATACATGTTAGAAGAGTATCTGCTTGTTGATGGCTACTACCGTGTGCCTATGCGCCAGCCAGGTGCATACCGTAAACGGTAGGATGATCTGCAAGCAGAAAATGCGGGAAGGCATCATAATGACGGAGCGACTTGCTGACGCCGTATATCTCCTGCGAAACCTCATCACCCAATTTCCCGTAACATCACGATCGATCACACATCGTGAACTCGTCAGAAATCATCGGCTTTCCCTCTCGAAAGGGAAATCGCACGGGCGAGGCATTTGGAACATCTCCGGCTCCCCCGCCATGGAGAAGGAGCGACTCCTGATGACACATTTTTTTCTTCTTTTCATTTTTTTTTTAAAAATTTCGTACACTAAAGAGTGGCCAGTGATGCTTACTAGAGCGGCGGCGAGAAGACAGTGGACCATGGATCTGGAACGCGCTGGTGGGTTGCGGCTCAGCCTCAAGCCCCACACCAACTTCCAACTATTGCCGGCGTCGCCGAGGGACGCGGTAATACGACGAATGTCTGCGGCCCACTCAAGGATTATGCTGAGTGCGGAGAGATTACTAAAAATCCATCGCTGCACATCATCCGCGTTCTAGAAGGTCTGGACGCAGCGCGATTGGCCTTGTTTCTCGGAGGAGAGGGCTTTGTTGGGATAGCCGCACCTGTGCAATGAGACAACCACGCCTGGTTCCGCTCTTCTCCAGAATCGGGGTAGATAGGCAGAATCTCAACAAAGTGGACAGGGGTTGGATGGGGCGGGCGGAGTTGGAGGGGCGCGCAGAGATGGCATTGGGCAGGCCACGCGACCAAACATGGCGATAGCTCGAAGTGGTGAGGGCTGTGGCTGCAGCTGAACGAGGCACGAAGACTGTGGCTGCAACCCCACAAACGCTAAGCACACGATCGCATGGCCAAGCACCTATCAAGCTTCGCGGACTCTCTCGGCAGGGAACCTCTGTTTCCAACCGCGTCACGTCCACTTCGCTGCGCAGAAGTGGGTGACGGCAACTGCTCTGTCGACGCGCCGGAAGCAGCACTTCCACCCAGTCCTGAAACGCGGTAACCTCACCTCGGCCGCTCGCTGCGTCGGACAGTGAGCTCCGTGCTATAGTGCGCGGTGCCTTTTTTTTTTCCCCTCCTTCGACGGGCACTGGCGGCGTTTGCCGAGGATGACGGTCATTTGGGCCTCCCGTTGTCCGTAGGCTTTGGAGGCGCGCCGGCGTTTGCGCGTGGCGGGCAGACATAGCGTGCATGCGGCTGGTGTTGGAGGCGCATCTTCGTGGAAGGGGGCGTGCGGAGGGATTCGTTGGCGCGAACGGGCTGGTGACTGGCCGGCAGCACGCAGCAGGCGTGGACAGGGCTTGTTGTGTCAGCGAGTGAGCGCAAACGGTGATCTCGACGCGGCGACGCTGGTCTGGGTCGTGGAGTTCATGCGTGCGGGCGGTCGAGACGGGCTCGACTTGCCGCTGGGGGGCGCGCTAGGCCTGCTGCTAAGGCGCCAGGCCCCTAGCGCCTCCAGCTAAGCTTCCTGCCGCATGACCGCTGCCCGGCCAGCCTTCCCCAGATCCCCAGTGCCGTGTTTTCATGGCCGTGATGGCCGTCTGTCTGCGACGTCTGCACTCTCTACAAATACTGCTACCGCCCCTGTAATTTCTCTCTCACCCATCGCCTCGTGATACCACCCCTCCTCTCTTTTTCTGGGGAATTCCATCTTTCTGCGGGACCCAGCAGTCTTCGCTCTCTGCCCATCATGCCTTTCCTCCTCAAAAAGCCCGAAGACACAGCAGGCTCGGCTCTGCCGGCCATTGCCATTGGTCTCTTCGTCGCCTTTGGCGGTATTCTCTTTGGGTATGCAATTACTGTCCACTTCCCACAAACATTCAAACGACTACACACCACTATGGATAGTTGAAGTAGTCACTCGATGGCTAGTTCACTTCCACATACATATCTGCTTGCTATTGCATTTACTTTGTCAGCTTCCATCATCACAATTGAGCATGTTAACCTGACAAAAATTCCAGATATGACACCGGTACCATTGGCGATATTCTGGGTATGGACTACTGGCAGAACCAGTTTTCCACCGGCTATATCAACCCAAAGACCAACCACAAGGACGTCACTTCCTCTCAGACTTCTGAGATCGTCTCAATTCTGTCAGCCGGAACATTCTTCGGTGCCCTGACTGCTGGTCCCACCGGTGACTTCTTCGGGCGTCGCTATGGCTTGATCATCTCCACAGCCGTCTTTACCTTGGGTGTTATCCTGCAAACTGCCGCCACCGCTATTCCCATGTTCGTCGCTGGTCGGTTCTTCGCTGGTTATGGTGTTGGTATGATCAGTGCTTTGATCCCGCTCTACCAGTCAGAGACTTCGCCCAAGTGGATCCGCGGCACTATTGTAGGCTGCTATCAACTGGCCATCACCATCGGTCTGCTTCTCGCTGCCATCGTCGGCAACGCTACCAAGAATCGCAACGACTCTGGCTCATATCGTATCCCCATTGCCGTCCAGTTCGCATGGGCTATCATCCTCGTCGCCGGCATGCTTATCCTTCCCGAGACACCTCGTTACCTCATCAAGACGGGCCGTCCCGAGCAAGCTGCGAAGTCTTTGTCTCGCTTGAGGAGGCTTGATGTTCAGCACCCGGCTATCGTGGAAGAGCTCGGCGAAATCACCGCCAATCACGAGTACGAGCTATCCCTCGGCAAGGCCACCTACGCGGACTGCTTCCGCGGCAACCTGGGCAAGCGTCTGGCTACTGGATGCCTCCTCCAGGCGCTCCAACAGCTAACTGGCGTGAACTTCATCTTCTACTACGGCACTTCTTTCTTCAAGAACGCGGGCTTCCAGAACCCCTTTGTCATCACGCTGATCACCTCGTGCATCAATGTCGCCTCAACCTTCCCCGGCCTCTGGATGGTCGAAGCCTGGGGCCGCCGCAATCTCCTCCTCTTCGGCGCTATTGGAATGGCCGTCTGCCAGTTTATCGTCGCCATTACCGGTACTGTGTCTCCGGTTTCGGACTTGCCTGCCCAGCGCGCCATGATTGCATTCGTTTGCATCTACATCTTCTTCTTCGCCTGCTCCTGGGGACCTGTTGCATGGGGTAAGTTATCATCCAGAACGTGTATTTGTGTCATGAGGATTTGTAGACGTTGTTTGGGAGCAGAACGTGCGCAAACAGTGCGCATATTCACATCCGAATGACAGCTTCAACCCCCCATAGACAGGAAGTTTCTCTATAGGACATTGAGCTGACAATCTTACAGTCGTTACTGGTGAGATCTTCCCGCTGAAGGTCCGCTCCAAGTCGCTCTCCATGACCACGGCCTCGAACTGGCTGCTCAACTGGGCCATCGCCTACGCCACCCCCTACCTGGTCAACAACGACCCCGGCGACGCCAACCTCGGCGCGAAGGTGTTCTTCATCTGGGGCGGCTGCTGCTTCATTTGCATCTTCTTCGTCTGGGCCATGATCTACGAGACCAAGGGTCTCTCGCTGGAACAGGTCGACGAGCTGTACGGCAAGGTGTCCAAGGCCTGGAAGAGCGCTGGCTTTGTGCCTACCGTCTCCTTCCAGGAAGTTGCGGATATGCATCCCCAGCGTGGCATGTCCCTTGCCGAAGCTGAGGACCAGGCTGTGCGGAAGAAGAGCGTCAGCCACACTACCGAGAAGGTTTAGGTGGGGATGAATATGGGAGAGAACAGACTTTTGTAGATATTTTCTTCTGATTTTGTTAGCGATCACACACAAGATATGCCATGAGTAATGCAAACAATTGCTTTTATGTTTTTTTTTTCCCCTTTCGTATAAGAGAGGCTGGCTCGTAACGAATCTGTGAACAGCTACTGGGGGTGACTGAAGCGAGTGCTCCTTGGTATATCCTCGAAAGTATTAGACAAGCAAGCCCGTAGTCTCTTGCAGCTTATCCTCACGATAAAAACACGTAGCTGAAGCAGCCACCCGAACATGACTATTTTACGGTGCTGATGGCAATTTGCTCGAATAGTTGCTTTGGCTCAGCAAACGCTTGCGAATCGAGTTCTGACGCTCTCACTCTGAGTACGTGTTGAAGGAGCGGAACTGGTTGTTTTTGCTACTGTCACTCATAAAGAAAAAAAAAAAAAATCTTCTGTAGAAACACATAGGTGACAATGAGCATGGCGTTGATACCCTTATCTGCATGCAAAGATTTGCCAATTTTTCACCTGCTTTTGGACTGGAACGGGAGATGACTTCATATTGGGGGTTGCATTGCTGCAAGCTCAGGCGAGCAGGGAATCAACTGGAAAGGCGTCTTTCGGCACGTGCGCTCTACTGTACGAGGTGAGCAGGTCGAGGCCGATGGGTTGCACGAAGAAGGGAATGCTTGAGGGGCGCGAACCGTGACAGCGGATTGGCGAACCGGGTGGGCGGGGCATGATGTGATGCGGAAAGCGGGAATGAGGCAGCTCGTTCGGCGGGCAGATCAAGCTTTTTGCGGGGTGTGGCGGCGTAGCCCGAGCGATCTGCTGGCCCCCCTGCCGCCTGCGACTGTGCGACATGAGCCGCAGCCGCAGGCATCGCTAGGCACTCACGAATCGGTGCCTGATCTGCTGCCTACCTGCTCCAAGGCGCAGTGCCGCTGGCCTGTTGGTACGCCTACCAAACCGCTGTGAATACTTCTCCAAGGTGGCGCAGTAGGTGAATGGTCAAGGAATCGAGTGGCTGGGGCCCGCAAAATTTTCGGCGAGCGTGGAAGTATGTGAGAGCGCGTGAAGCATTGTGGGCGGGGCAGCTCAATACGCCGACAATGGGACAATCGTAGGGCGCGCACGGACCAACACCGACGCATTTACCTCTGCGTCTCTGTCGCGCTTCCTCCGTCACCTCTTCTTCTTCTTCACCAACCTCTCCAGCGTCCACAGCTGCACCATCGTTGTGCTGTGACGCCTCTCCGCCTCTCCCACTCCGTCGCGACCCGCCGACTACCTCCGCGCCTCGTGCGCCTGTCCGCGACACCACCAACACCTTCCTTCCTCGCTTTCCTTCCTGTCGCGATGGCTTCCACCATGAAGCGCAACAACGACTCGCCTGCCGCTCGTGGTCCCGCCCGGAAGCGCGGCCCCGGTGGTCGCGCCGACAAGGATGGCGATATCAGCATGGACACCCGCCCGCGCAACAACAACAATCGTGTCGGCAAGAGCAACGCTCGCGGTGGGGCCAGCCGCTCTCACCAGCCCAACCGCCGCTACAACACCAACCGCCTCCAGGATGAGATCGACATGCAAGATGCCTCTTCCCAATCCACCAAATCCAATGCTCGCCCCACCCACTCCAACAGCAACCGTCGTACGCAATACACAAAGATCCGTGTTAGTGGTCTGAAGAAGAGCAAGGCTAGCTCGAATGAAGACCGCGGCGTTGGCTCGCTCGTCTCTTTCCTTGAGAACAAGGTATCGTCTGGCCGGCAGAAGGCTATGAATGCGGGCCGCTTCACCGGCTCTGGCCCCGCCAAGGTCAACCTCACCAACTACAAGGTCGAGGGTGACGACGTTCTCATCTTCTCCGTCCCCACTGACGTTGGTGACGCCATGGTCCGCATGGATGGCTGGAGCTTCGCTGGCGCCAACATTTCCATCAAGAAGGTCGACCATCGGTCGCGTTCGCCTCCGCCCGAGCAGAAGGGAAACGCCGACAAGATTCGCACTGCTTTCACCAAGCTCCTCGAGCGTCGTTACAGCCCGGAGCAGAAGCTGCTTGATCTCAGCGCCCTTGGCCTGGATCCCGAGCTCAAAGAGATCGGCGTCTTCGATGTCAGCAGCGAAACTTCTGCCAAGGTCTTTCCCGCTCTCATGGCCCACTGCAGCCGCCTCTTCAAGGACCCTGCGGAGAAGCGCGAGAAGATCGAGTCCATCTTACTCCAGAGCAACGAGCTCGCCTCTCTCGACAGGATCAGTACCCTTGCACACACTTTTCCAGATCTGAAGAACCTTGATCTCAGCAACAACAAGTTCGCTACACTCGATGCCCTCCGCCCCTGGAAGAACCGTCTTCAGTCATTGGAGCATCTCATTCTCACCAACAACCCCATCGAGGCCGTTCCTGATTACCACGTCGAGATCATCAAGTGGTTCCCAGTCCTCCGTTTCCTGAACGGCATTATCGTTCGTTCCGACGCCGAGGTTGCCCTGGCCGCTGCCTCGAAGAAAGTGGGCCTCCCGGTTGCGCCTCGCTTTATCCAGGGCGATGAGCAGATCATGAACAGCTTTGTCTCGATGTTCTTCCCCGGTTTCGATGCTGATCGCAATGCTCTGGTCAACGCCTACTACGACAAAGACTCGCAGTTCAGCTTTAACGTCAACACCCACGCTATGCGCGATCCCTCACTTACCGACATTCTCACTAAGCAGGAGTGGGAGTCGTACATTCGTCGTAGCCGTAACTTGAAGGCGATCAATCACCTTCCGGCGCGCCAGGCCCGTCTGTTCGTCGGCCCCGACCAGATCCGAGATGCCTTTGCCACCATTCCACCCACCAAACACGCCTCGGAGCCCGAGAAGGTTCACATCGAATGCCAGACCTTGCCGGTTGTTCCTGATGGTACCGGTCAATACCCGCAGGGTGTTGTTGGTCTTCTGATCACCGTGCATGGCGAGTACGAGGAGTTGGACGCCACCACAGGACAGGCCACCAAGCGCCGCTCGTACGACAGGGCTATCACCCTCGGCCCCGGTCTCACCTCGACTGGCCTTCGCGTCATCAACGACATGCTGACTATTCGCGCCTATGGTGGATTCACTGCTTTGCAGCCGGACCAGATATTCCAGGAGCGTGAGGTGCTCGTGGTTGAGTTCTGCAAGCACACCGGCATGACTCCCGAGTACTCCAGGATGTGCCTCATTCAGAGCAACTGGGACCCTACCACAGCCGTCAGCAACTTCGAAGCGGCCAAGGCTACTCTTCCTGCTGAGGCTTTCGTGGTCGCCACTACTTGAACGGGCCGTACTACGTGTACATTACTCAGAGCACGAGTTTTTCTGCGAAAAAAAAAAATTCAAGAATAACGATACCCGGGCTATTGAGGCCCCTGCATAGCGAGGAGTTGATTATTGTTGTCTTTTTGGGCATTTGGTCTTTCTTTTTTGATTGTTTTCGCCAACTGGGGTTCTTTCATTTCAATACTGGGTTGGATGCATGGGCCGGGGTTGGTTAACATCTGAACGGCGGGACTGAACAACGGAGCTGAACAATGGAGCAGAACAGCGGAAGGATCACGGGTCATGGGAAGTTTCTGGCTAGTTCACGAAGAACGAGCGGGTATAGCATTGGCGAGATCTCCAAACTGGAGACCAGATCTCTGTGAAAAAATTCGTAAAGAACTCGAGACTTGCTCCTCCATCAATGCCAACGTGTCGTGTCGCCGAAACTGTTGCTCTGACGTCAGTGCGTGCAGCTCGTATACAGCGTTGGGGCCATCAGTCATGTGTCGTGTCGAAACATGCTAGTTGCCAGTTTTCGCATCCGGACCATTGCTTCACATTCCTGGGCGAGGTGTGGTTCGTCGCTGTCCGAAGGCGTGCTCATGGCGGGGTAGATGAGCGGCGGCGGGCCGGGCGGGCCAGGCGACAGGCATCAGAGATGAGGGGCAGGGGCAGGGGCAGGGGCAGGGGCAGGGGCAGTGGCAGTGGCAGTGGCAGTGGCTTGTGCGGAATGCGGGCGGGCGGGCGGGCGGGCGAGTTGGGAAAGTGAAGGGAGCGGGTTGGGGTGCATCAAACATACGAGCCAAGAAGGCCACATTGCCGTCCGACAGGTGGAACGATTGTCATACTACGTACATACTAGCCAGCCTGCTGCAATTAGCTCGGAGCGGCAGCCAGCATTCCACCGTGGCATGACTTGGTGGTTGCTGAGAAATAAAAATAAGGTGGTCCCTTTCTTCTTCGACGCTTGTTGCGCCACCGTGTCAGCGCGCCGCTCCCTGTCGCATCCGTCGTCCGTGATCAGTCCGCCGTCACCGTCAGCGAGCCCGCCTTGTCGCCGCTCAATAGTAAAATCTGGCCTCTTTGAAAAAAAAAAGAAAATTACAACCCGCCCTCTTTGTACAGATATACAACGGATAGACAAGCCCCGACGGCTCCATTATACCCCGCCCATGCGCAGCTAAATGTTCGTTCCTGCTCCCTGCCACATTCCTCCGTCATGCCACGCGCCTTGTGCGATTGATTGACGTTGACGTTGGACGTTGTGCTAACCTCCGCGGCACTCCGCAGAATTTCCCCCCCAATATCACAACCTTTTCCGCGAAAACCCCCGCAACGCAATGCGGCGAACAACACGCTTCTACCTAGCAGTCTTCGCGCTGCTGGGTTCATCCCATGCAGCATCACATGTACAACAGCAGCAGCATAAGCCCGACCAATGCGCAGTAAGCTCGGTTTCCTCTTCTTCTTCGTCTTCAACCTCGGCCTCCAATGCCGCTGCCTCCACATACCGGGCCACCTCAAGAGAACGACCAGCTAAACGATATCGTGCACAACAGTTTGAACCGGGCGCGGTCGTGTCGGACGCGTGCGCGTCGTACGCGGACTTGGAGGAGATCAGCGAGGAGCTGCAGCCCTACCTGGACAAGATCACGAAGGAGACGGACTTCTTCTCGTACTGGCGGCTGAACCTGTACAACAAGAAGTGCCCGTTCTGGTCGGACGAGAACGGCATGTGCGGCAACATCGCGTGCGCGGTCAACACGCTGGAGAACGAGGAGGACATACCGCTGGTGTGGCGGGCCGAGGAGCTGGGCAAGCTGGAGGGCCCCAAGGCGGAGCACCCGGGCCGCAGGGTGCGCGAGGAGGGCCACCGCGCGCGGCCGCTGAGCGGGCGGCTGGGCGAGGACGTGGACGAGAGCTGCGTGGTCGAGTACGACGACGAGTGCGACGAGCGCGACTACTGCGTGCCCGACGACGAGGGCGCGTCGGCCAAGGGCGACTACGTCTCGCTGCTCGACAACCCGGAGCGCTTCACCGGCTACGCCGGCGTCGGCTCCCAGCAGGTCTGGGAGGCCATCTACCGCGAGAACTGCTTCTCGAAGCCGCAGCCGAGCGGCGACGTGACGCCCGCCGGCAGCGGGCTGGGCGGGCTGTCCGGCGGGCTGTCGGGCGGGCCCGGCCAGGCGGCCCAGGACCTGCGCAACGTGATGCGCAACCAGCCGCTGCAGCAGAACGTGCAGTCGGCCATCGCGCGGGGCGCGCAGCCGTCGGCGCGCGTGGACCAGCTCGAGTTCGACGACGAGTGCCTGGAGAAGCGCGTCTTCTACCGGGTGGTGAGCGGCATGCACGCCTCCATCAGCACGCACCTGTGCTGGGACTTCCTCAACCAGACGACCGGCCAGTGGCACCCCAACCTCGCCTGCTACGAGCACCGCCTGCACCGGCACCCGGACCGCATCTCCAACCTGTACTTCAACTACGCGCTCGTGCTGCGCGCCGTGGGCAAGCTGCGCCGCCACCTGCAGGACTACCAGTTCTGCAGCGCCGACCCGGCCCAGGACGCGCAGACCAAGAGCCTCGTGCTGTCCCTGATCGACACCATCCCGGCCAACCAGCGCGAGGCCATCTTCGACGAGAGCGTCATGTTCCGCGACTCGAACGCGGCCGTGCTGAAGGAGGACTTCAAGCACCGCTTCCGCAACGTCTCGCGCATCATGGACTGCGTCGGCTGCGACAAGTGCCGCCTGTGGGGCAAGCTGCAGGTCACCGGCTACGGCACCGCCCTCAAGGTGCTGTTCGAGTTCGACGAGGACGACCCGGCCGCGGCGCCGCCGCTGCGCCGCACCGAGCTCGTCGCCCTCATCAACACCCTCGGCCGCATCAGCCACTCCATCTCCGCCGTCAAGCGGTTCCGCGCCATGATCGAGGAGCGCGACGGCCCCAGGCGCCAGCCCAGGGACAACGCCGCCGCCGACCCGACCGGCCCGGCCGTCGGCCGCCTGCCCACCCCGCTCGCGGACGCGTACGAGGCGCGCAAGAGCCTGGAGGCGAAGCAGCGGCGCGAGGAGGAGGAGGAGAGGAAGAAGGAGGACGACGGGTACCCGGAGTTCATGCGGAAGCCCCGGCTGAAGAACCCCACGCCGTGGGAGGCGGTCAAGGAGGAGGCCGAGCTGGTGTGGAATGCGTATTGGTGGGTTTTGCGGCAGTGGGCGGCGATTCCGGGGAAGTTGTAAGTTTTTTTTTTCCTTCCTCTCTCTCTCTCTCTCTCTCTCTCTCTCTCTCTTTTATTTGAATGATTGCTGACCTAGTTGTTTCCTCGCTACAGCATCAGGATCGCTATCGTCGAGTTCAGCCGCCTGTGGGACTTCTGGCTCGGCTTGCCCGTCAAGGAGCGCAGTTGGGAGTTCAGGGCGCCGAAGCCGAGGGACGAGCTTTGAGGCTGGGCTTTTATCTCTCGGCCTTGCATTCTCATCTTGTACAGAGGATCGTTGTCATTGGCCTTTTGCAAATCTTTTTAATCCCTGACAAATCATAGCGTATGGCGTTAGACTGGGATGTATTTTCAATTCCGTTCTGGGAGTGCATAACGTCGGGAAGGGTCTAACGGAGCAGTGAGGAGGTTTTCATAGGGTCTTAGGCGCTTGTTTTAGTGCGCCGTTCCAAGGCTGTGAATAGAGTTTTGCTGTCATGTCTCGGTTGCTGAAACCATCCTTGTCGAACACGGTTCATGAAGCGTGATGCAATGGGAGTGGAAATATGGATTTCCATGGCTAGAGGCAAGTGAGTTTCTGTTTGATGAAGTCATACATCAAGTTTTGGAGGCTGACTTGGAGGACTTGCATTCAAGTCTCGATAAGACTATGAGCACGCCGACGAAAGCTTGTCATTATTCTGGCAGACCAAAAGGCTAGGTCTGATTTAGAAAGGGAGAAAACAAGGAACACGAGATTTTATAAGTAATTATTCAGTGTCTTTGAATTCCGAACGGCCAGAGTAACGCAGAATGAGCAGTTATGAAGAAGAAGAAGAGGAGGAGGAGGAGGAGGAGGAGGAGGAGGAGGAGGAGGGGAAGGAGGAGGAGATATATCTGTTGTTCGCCACTTCGCCCGAACCGTCCATTCATACGCAAGCCACAATCTTCTCCAACACATCCACGATCTGTGTCCGGAACGCCTGCTGCAGCTTTAGGTCTTCCTTTGTATCGTCCTGCACTCCGAAATCTCCACTGAGGCATTTGATGACAATTTCCTAACACCTCTTTCCCATCTTGCTCTCAAGCCGTCGTTTGGCCTGCGTCATCAGCTGGTCGCGAATGACGCACGGGCTCCGCGCAGTCTTGAAATGGTTCCTCTCCAAGGCGATAGCCTGTTGCCAGAGGCCGATTTCGAGAAGAACCACACCTGGACGTATGTTAACACGCGATTCCGATGGCGAACATGTCCTACTTGCCGAGAGCGTAGATGTCATGGATCTTGCAGAACCGCTTGCCTGGTGTCCCTTGCCGATCCGGATGCCGGTAGAAGTCCCGTTCGATGTTATTATCTGGTGTTCCGTAGGAGAAGTCCGCTTCCGGCCGGCTGTAGCTGAAACCCAACACGGACGGTTTGCTAAAGTCAATGTTCATAGGCTGCTGGCCTGGCTTACGCTCGACATCAGCGCCCCCGTCTTCATGAAGGAAAAACAGGATATTTTGGCTCCTGAAGCTCTCATGAACCCGCTTCACCATGTGCAGCTGTGCGATGCATCGTGAAAGCACCAGAGCGAGTTCGAAGCGATCACCGAGCGGGATCCTAGTGTCCCTGGAACCGAGATACGCAAAGAGGGATCGAGGCTGCGGCTGCACTCCGTTCGGAACCTCAAACACAAAGGCTACTGCCTGCTGGGTGGATACTTACTTGCAGACGATGCAGCGCGGGATGCAGAAAACTAGTTCTTTGGGTTGGGGAAGCAGTTTAGCGAGCTCTTCGATGCGGGCGCGTGTGCGCGAGTTGACATCTTTGAATCCTTCGTGAGAAACTTCGCTCTGCCGACATTCCCTGTTATGGCAGGTACGCTTAGCGCGGCGCTAGCGCCGCTGGGTAGTTTAGCTCCTCCGCTCTTTTAGAGACGGAACAGACAACAATAACGAATACAGATGCATACGAGGTTTTGCTCCAACAGTATGCGCGTTCATCGAAACAGGTCTGCACGGGTCGACAAGACTTTTCAACATGGAAAACGGGTCTCGACTCTTCCAGTACGCACTTGAAAATGAGATTGAGGCTACTTTGACCATTTTTATGGGAGATCGAACAGACCTGAGGATCAAGCAGCCGGATCCGCATCTCCACCGGGTTTGGGACCACGTACGATTTTTACTTGAAGAATTCGACGGAACGGGTCACTGTCACAGCAAGTTACTGCTGGAAGGTGACAGTGAAATGGAAACGTTTATTGCGTGCAACAGGCACAGGTTAAAGAATTTGAGCTTCATCGGCGGCTATCTCCCAAGCTCGGGTTGCTTGAATTAATGGAACAAGGATATCTTGAGACTCAAACTCAAGAGAAAAACGGGCAGGGACTTGCTGAGATCACAAATGTCAGATTCGGGCAGAGTATCCCTCCGCACCTGCAAGAGCCTGTTCTGCAAGAACTCCACGAGGATACTTTCGACCCTGTTTTGGAAGAGGAGATTCACCGCCTTGGTGCTTTTGGAACGGACCACACAACTCAAGCTCATCTCTGCCACATTCAGCAACGCCTCTACGCACAATACGTAGCTGAATTGGCTTCGAGGGTTCCCGATTGTTCTTTCTGTCATGTTCAGCCGTCGGGTATTGCAGAGGAGCCACCAATCATTTGGCTTGAAGACGCCTTCATCGACGGATGGTTTGATGACATGGTGAATAGTGATTGGGCACGGATCCTTAGCGAGGTTTGCCGTGCTGGAAAATTCCGATTGAGCGCTCAGTTGGAGCAGCCAAATGCGAAGGACCAGTTATCATGCATTTGGTCAGTTATATAACTGAGGAGATACTGCCTTCGCTAGTATGAGGCTGTCTGCACACTATTCCTCTATGCCGCTCCTTCTCTGTGCGCATTGAGAAAAACTTACCACTATCACCCTCACCAGCCTCGACTTCTTGTCGCTCCGATATTTCCCTTGATTGCACCCCTTCTCCTGCTTCTTCGCCATTGCCTAGCTATTACTTTATCGCCTACCGGAGCCCATTGTGTGTCTTCGTCAGATTAACCATACGGCCTGACGCAGAGTAAACTTTGACGTCAACAGCTGTCCCTCCTTCTTTTCTTCGCCGCCACCTCACCACCGCCACCACCAACAGGACGTGGCGCAACAACAGCATACTCAGTCTCTGAAGACGCACCAACCAGTGCATGCATCTGCAGGTGCTGGCTGATTTACATGAGCTCGCCATACTCCCTTCTCTCAGAATGTCCCACGGCGCATCTAACGCATCGCTCTCGTGTATCTTTCATTTCTTCCGATTATCGAAATGCCTCCTCAGCCCGAATACCCCCATAATGAACGATAGAACTGTACACATTGACTGCAAGGAGGGTGTTCAGTGCGGAAGCGCCTATGAGACGTGTGGGTTAAGGAGTAGCAAGAGACCAAGCGGAGTAGTGCAAGTGCAAAAGTCATGCAGACACGCACGTCTGAGGGCCTAAATACTATACGCAGTGGACTGTCACTCTGCGGAGAAATCAGGGGACAGTCATAGTCAGATATGAGTGGCTGTTTCAGTAGGCGATTCCATGAGGGCTCGATTCATTGTGGTGTGTGTTGTGGAGTACTAGTGGCGAGGCTAATCCTCCCGAATTCGAACACTTTGTTAAGCGTATGGCTAAATTACTACTGCAAGCGAGTGCATGCGTCCTCCCGTGCTATAACATCTATTTCGGCGTCTCCGGTACCTCGTTTCTGATGATAGAGAGGGTACTGCTCTCTATGACGTATTCGAGTAGGAGCTAGCGGGTACTGGTGATTCTAGTCTGGCACAGTGGTGAAACCGGAGATGTGATGGTTGGCAATATCGAGACCCATCTTCTCAGTATGGATAGCGGCTTCTAGAGCGAGAGAGCTATGGTGTAGAGGAGAAACTTGAACAGGGCTGTTATCGTATGTAGGACTTTTGCTATAACTTATAGAGACAGGGAGAGAACGAAATAAGAGAAAAAGAGGGAATTGAGTCAGAAATGTAAAATGACTGGTGATGGCAATGGATTCAATGAACCTCATGACGTGATGTCGTGTACGCCGAAGTCGATGTCAGGCACTGTGATGACATGGAGTAAATGGGTGTTATGAAAAAAGTCAACCTTATTTGAGCGCCTATGGTGGGAACCAGAAGGGCTTACAATTTGGGGTTCAGCAAGATAGAGCATCGATAAAAATTTCCATATACATTCTTACCACTCCTGCCAATGTTTGCTGTCTAGACCAGTATTTGTGCTCAATTATTTCCTCACGCTCGTTAGTGCTAGATAGATGATACGCGCTTGTGCGTAGTAAGAGTTCTGTATCGTTATTGAGCTTTATTTCCAGGGACAGGCTTAGCGTCATCATTTTAGTGAAGTAGAGTAACCAATGCACTAGCGCAGAAATTCACTATTCCACACGATCGCATAACGCAGACAGTAGCCGTTAAGATTTCAGCTCGGCGGCAGCTGACCAAACATCTCTTTGACTGCAAAATCTTCTGATCTACCTATCTAATCAGACAAAACCCCCTACAGCGTTTCATTTCCTTTCCTTTTCTTTTTTTTTTTTTTTACTAGAACCAATCCTTTTTTTTATTCCTCCTATCAAAGTCCCAATACATTTAGATCTGGAACTTTTCCAAATACCTCGTCGCCTGCTCCAAAGCCTCGTCCAACTTATCCGGGTTGGTTCCCTGGCCGATGGCAGTCTTGCCCTTTCCGCCAGCCTTGCCGCCAATAAGCTCAGAAACGGACTTGGACCACTCGCCCGCGGAGGCACCCTGGGCTTCGAAGTGCTAGAAAGCAAAAAATGTCAGCATCGCGCGGTCAAGAGTCAAACGATTACAAAGAAA
This sequence comes from Neoscytalidium dimidiatum, assembly GCA_037367355.1. NCBI lineage: Eukaryota > Fungi > Ascomycota > Dothideomycetes > Botryosphaeriales > Botryosphaeriaceae > Neoscytalidium > Neoscytalidium dimidiatum. The sequence goes on along the minus strand of CM074704.1, from coordinate 2,419,937 downwards.
AAAAAAAGGAGGTGGTGTTGGGGATGGATTAACTTACGTCGCCCAGGTAGCAGCCGTGCGCGACCTTGCCCTCCTTCGCATCGCCCGCGATCAAGTAAACCGTCTTATCCTTCTGCTTGGTACTAACGTATTTGAGCGCGTCGGTGATGGCCTTGCTGGTATATGCGTTGTAGTCCAGCTTCTGGACGAGGAACTTGGCGTCCTTGTTCGCGGCGAAGTAGTTGGTCACTGCATCTTGCACCTGCTTGCCGGCGGCCTTGCTCAGCTTCTTCTGCTCGTCCAGGATCGACTTGGACACGGCCTCGAAGCGCGCGCGCATCTTCGCCTTGTCGAGCAGCGAGATGGACAGCTCATTCAGCTCGTTCTGGGTCTTCTTGGCGAGCGCCTCCTTCTCCGGGCCGAAGGGCAACTTCTCCAGGCGCTCGAGCTCCTTGGAGAAGTCCGCGGCGACGCGCTGGACGTCGTACGCGCCCTGGCCGGTCACGGCGATGATGCGGCGGATACCCTTGGCAATACCGCTCTCCTCGATGACGACGAGCTCCTTGATTTCACCGGTGCTGGCGACGTGCGTACCACCGCAGAACTCGATGCTGAGCTTCTCCCACGCCTCGTTCTCGGGATCCTTTAGGATATCCGAGACGGGGACACCGATGGAGACTACGCGGACGGGATCAGGGTACTTCTCACCGAAGATGGCGCGTACACCGCGGATCTTGTAGGCTTCCGATACGGCAACAGGTTCAATATAGACGGTGCGGTTGTCCCGAATGTAGCCGTTCGCGATGGTCTCAATCTTTTGAATCTCGGCCTCAGAAACACCCTTCTTGTGCGAGAAATCGAAACGCAATTTCTCAGGCGCAACAAGCGAGCCTTTCTGGTCGATATCCCAGCCGAGAACCTCGCGCAGAGCATAATTGAGCACGTGGGTCCCTGTGTGATTGCTGCGGATTGGGTTACGGCGAAGCTCGTCGTACTCGCAGATGACCTCGTCCTCGACCGAGAGAGCGCCGTAACTGAGATAGCCGGTGTGTAGGACGAAACCATTCGAGACCTGCACGTTCTGGACGTCAAAAGCAGCCTCGTCGGTGCCCTCAATCAAGATCTTTCCGGTATCGTACTCCTGACCACCCTGCTCGGCATAGAAGTTGGTCCTGTCCAGAACAAGACCAATCTGCTCACCCTCACCAACCTCGCTCGTGCTCTTGATGAACTTCTTCTCCGGGTGGAAGATAGCCTTAATCTTGGCGGTGATGTTCTCCTTTGCGAACTTGAACGAATCGTCGGTCGTGGGAACCTTCAGGTCCTGGAGTTGTCCCAACGCGTGGACATCAAGCTTGACGATGTTGGCACCGGCTTTCTTAGCACCCTTACTAGCCTCCCTCGCAATAGCCTGCGCTTCCCTGACCTCAGCATCGTCGATAGTAAGACCTCTCTCCTCCGCCATGATCAGGGTCAGATCCTCAGGGAAACCATAGGTGTCGTACAACCTCCACACATCCTTTCCAGGGATCTTCTTGCTGCCGCTGGCCTCAACCTGCTTGGCGTACTTGTCAAACATGACCTCACCACGATCCAGACTCTTTGCGAACGCCTGCTCCTCCTCGTCCAAGATCTCCTTGACGTCCTGCTCCCTCTTCTTAATTTCGGGGAACATGTCGCCAACCTGCTCCACGAGCGTCGGCACAATCTTGGAGAAAAAGTTGCCAATGTCGGTGTGGAGGTACTTGCGGGCGTAGCGGGCACCTCTCCTGAGCACACGGCGGACGACGTAACCACGGCCAACAGCATCGGGGATGGCTCCATCGGAGATGGCAAAGGTGAGCAGACGAACGTGGTCAGCAACAACGCGGTAGGCAGTGTCAATGCCATCCGGATCCTCGTCACCGAACTTCCCACGGTACTCCCTCACACCGGTAATCTCCTGGATCTTCTTGAACAGCGGGGTGAAGACGTCGGTATCGTAGTTGGACATCCTGTTCTGGAGCACCGAAACCAGACGCTCGAAACCCATACCAGTATCGACATGCTTGTTGGGCAGCGGCCGCAGTGACCTATCAGGCTCGCGGTTGTACTGAATGAAGACGTTATTCCAGATCTCCAGGACGTTGGGGTCATCCTGGTTGACAAGGTGGGCAGCGTTGCGGCCGCCTATCCTGTCGTAGTGGATCTCGCTGCAGGGGCCGCAAGGGCCTTGGTCACCCATCTCCCAGAAGTTGTCCTTGGCGTTGCCCTTCAGAATGTGGTCGTCCGGCACACCAACAGCCTTCCAGAATTGTTTTGCCTCCTCATCAGCCTCCAGACCCAGGCTCTTGTCGCCCTCGAAGTAGGTGACGTAGAGACGGTCCGGCTGCAGGCCGTAGACCTTGGTCAGCAGCTCCCACGAATACTCAATTGCCTCCTTCTTGAAGTAGTCGCCAAAACTCCAGTTGCCCAGCATCTCGAAGAAGGTGTGATGGTAGCTGTCCTTGCCGACGTCGTCCAGATCATTGTGCTTGCCACCCGCACGAATGCACTTCTGCGAGTTGACGGCACGCTTGAGGGTGGCGAAATCCGAGTTCGGGTCGACGGTGCCCAGGAAAATGGACTTGTACTGGTTCATGCCGGCGTTGGTGAACAGCAAGGTGGGGTCGGACAGCGGCACGACCGACGACGAGGGCACGAAGGTGTGGCCATTTTTCTTGAAGTAGTCGAGGAAGGTCTGGCGCACGCGCTGGGCGGACCACTCGTGCTGCTGGTCGACGATGGAGGCCATTGTGCGGCGGTGGTGCAGCAGCGGGAGACGCGCTGCGGGGCGCAGCGGTGACCGGAGGGAGGGGCGTGGTCTTGGGGCGGCGGTCGCTAGCGGTGCGGAGCGGAGAGCGGCGGAGACTTGGCTTGCGTGCGGGTGGTCGAGCGGGCGTGTGTGCGGGTGCGGGTGCGGTTGCAGGGCGCGGGTGGTGCAGTCGGTGGTGCCAGGAATTTGTAGAAGCTTCTGCGCGCGGCACTGGAGCGGCGTCAAATATCGCCCTCGCCCTCGCCCGCCGCAGTGACTCACGAAGCCGCCGCTATCTCTGCCAAACACGGACCCCGCCCGGAGTCGCAGCATTCACCCCGTCTCCCCCGAATTCGATCCTGCGTGACAATGCGGTGAGCGCGGCTGCGCAAGCTGAGCGACGTCGACCTGTTGGATGCGCGAGCCCGTTGGCGTGAGTTGAATGCGAGGTGATGGCGGAATGGCCACACGCGCCGATGTAATGCCCATGGTCATGGCCACCGAGCCGCACCGCGGCCACAAGCGCTCCGCTGCCGAGGCCCTGGACACCGAGCAGCGTCTATCCAAGCGCTTCAACCTTTTGAATATCGGTACGCTCCCTGCCTGTCCGTTACACGTTTCCCTCCCCCGTCGCTGACAGCCTGTCCCCAGATAGCAACGGCAAGCTCTACATCCCCGTCGCCGCCTCGCCGTCCGCTGTCGACTCCGCACCACCCCTCGATCCAAGCTCCTCCCGCACTGCTACCACAGTAAAATCCCAGGACGACGACTGGATGCAGCTTGAGGACACCAAGGACAAGGTGTACATCTACGATCTCGACAAAGAGATTGCGGAGCTTGAATCCGACGAGGAGAACCCCATATTTATTCCAGACATCGAAAAACATCTCACCAAAATCCCCAAACACGTCTTGATGAGTACCGGCAAGGAGCTGGAAACGACTGCCGATAATCAGCTCGTGCTCTACAGTGTCCCCGCCTCGTTATCCGTGCCCGAGGAGAAGGATAGCGTCAGGAAGGCCATCATTGAAGCTCGGCAGAGAGCCGAGAAGAGACCATCATCCCAACAGGGATCTACCGAATCTACAAAGCTTATTCCACAACAGCTCACCGATAACAGTTTCGCCGTCGAGGACGACGATGCCGCCATGTCCACCGATGCGGATATGCCAGCTGATGACATGGATGTCGAGCCTATGGAGATCGAATGATGCGGAGGAAAGCTATTCGCACGTTGATTCCTCTATGATACGTACTACTACATGCATATGCAATTACGAAGTAAATGAAGCAATATTGGTGCAACTCTGGTATCGATATGACTGCAGCTTGTGTACAGTGAGTTTCCACCAAACGCCGCTGGCATGGCTCATCCAGTGAGCGGTCCAGATCCCTACGTTTCCCCTAGAAGTCGATTACTTTGTCGATTAAAGCTTGGAAGCTGTCATTACTGGATGCATAATAGCTTAAAGACGGAATGGGTTGGAGCTCCCCGTGTGGTGCGCCTGCGCGGGGGGAGTGGGCTCATCGCTGACAACGCCCGTCTGCTGCGTGCCCTGTGGCGCCTGAGGGCCGGATGGGGGTGGTCCCGGAGGAGCTTCATACTGTTGCTGGGGATCGACCTTGGAAGCTCCGGGCGGTGGCTGGTAGGTCGGTGGCATGTCTCCATTGTACAATGGCGGTGGCTCTGGGTAAGCTTGCATTGCGTAGCCGTTTTGTCCGGGAGCGTAGTATTGCTGAGGGTTGTGGTACTGGTAGTAGACAACGCCTTGCATCTGCGGTTCGAAGCGCGCGCGTTGGTACCGCGGGACAAGCCACTGCGGCATGCGTTAGTCCTGGCTTGCCGACAACATAATTAGGGTGATGGAGGTTGTCTACCTTGTGGTAGGCCAGAGGGGCAAGGCCCTTCTTCATCCTACGCTGGGCGTGGATGTAGCCTCCGATGAACCAGAGAAGGAAGATGAGCATAAAGACTCCGAACACGACGAATTTAATGATGATTCCTTCCTGTAGATCAACTTGTCAGTTGAGCCTTGCAGATGCTAGTGGCGCGGCAGGCATACCTTGGTGAACCAGAAGGAATCGTAGACGAATTCATCGTCAGTCTCAAAGACTGGGTCGTTGTTGTTATTGTTGTCTTGGCGCGGCAGAATCATGGTGTCGTGAGGCGTAAGAGGCGTTTGGTGATGGATTCTAGGGTATTCTGCAGAAGAAAAAGAGAACGAAGGGACGATAAGAGAACGAAGAGGGTGGGAGGCAGCGGGCAGTGGCAGTCGCAATGTGGCTAAGACACGGCTATGAGGCTGCCCGTGGAACGCAGCGAGTTTCAGTAGATGTCTGGGCGCGGAGAAGACTGTCAGACGTTGGAGACTTTAAAGTTGCGGCGACGACGCTGAGAGGCGCAGTGGCAGAAGTGGACGAAGCGAGAGCAGCAGCGAGTGTGAGGAAAGAACGAGAAGAAAAAAAAAATTACAGAGAGAGAGAAAGAGAATACGCAAACGAAATGAGGACTTGCAATCGAGGGGCGGGAGCGAAGGGCGAGGCAGGTGCATGACTTGGCCGCGACAGGCCGGCGACCTGGGACCAAGGCCCATAGCCCAGGGCCGGCAGCGGGCCGGATGGGCTCGTGTGGCAGGTGCGTGTGGCTGAGCTCCGGCGCGAAGGCGCAGGGAATTAAGCGGCGCGCGGCAGGCAGAGGCAGCTGGCAGGGAAGCGCGCTCTGGGACTGACATGCCCGTGCGCATGCCTCGAATCGAAAGCTGACGCCTGCGATAGTCACATAGCTCCCGGCAAGCTGAGCAGCCCACTCTGCTATCGTCACCGCCACCTGCTGCAGAATCGCGAAGGCCGCCGTCGCTCCACGCTCGCAGGACCCTCAATATCCTTGCGCTTCCGCCGTCCATCTCGCCCCGCGCCCCAGGCAACGCGCCATCCCCGGAGATAGGCATCAACACCAGTCGCGCGCTTGGTCCTGCCCGCACTGCTGCCGAGAGCTTTCCACCGCACCTCCCCAGCCATTGAACCCCGCCCTCCACATAGTCCCGCCGGCGGAGCGATGAGCATCGAGACGCGACCCAGATGAGCTCCGCAGACGGAGACAGCGATGTCAGCGGTGGCAGCGAAGACCTCAAAGCTGCTGACGGAGCCCCGGTCAACCTGCAGCATGATCCCGCGCCAGAAACCGCGCCCCCCGCCTCCGAGCTCAGGCACATCATCGAGGAGGAGCAGAGGGAACTGCGCGCCGATTCAGGTACCGGCAGCAATGGCACAAGCTTCCACGGCTACGGCAAGGTCAAGGAGCAGCAGGATATCGAATCGGAAAGCCCGGCGCCTTCGCTGCCACATCGCAAGGCTTCCTACAATGCCATGAGTCCGGAAGGTTCCGTTTCCACACCAGACGACTCTCCATCGGTTCAAGTGCGCGGCCCCTCCGACTTTCCGAGCTTCACTACTAACGCTACGTAGGGCTCCGCACTCTCTTCCCCAGGCAGTAGTGTCCCGCCTTCGTTCGCGTCATTTGCTCGAGCTCAGAGGCCCCCGTCCCTGCAACCTTTCGAACGTAGATTCTCCGCCAGAATACCATCTTCTCCACGCGACTCTCCAAGAGCAGTTTCGCCCGCCTTCTTTGGCCCACACTCGAGACAATCCTCGCTGACGAGCCAGCTTCTCCAAAACCAGGATGAGGCGGACACACCGCAGCCGCCTTGGGAGGTCGTTCGGTGGACAAAGCTAAAGAAGATATCCGGACAGGCTTTCTCTGAGCTGGGTAAGCGGAATTTTGGCCGGCCGACATGTCTCGCGGTTGCTGCTTCGATCATTATTGGGACTTCGAAGGGGTTGATACTGGTCTTTGACTACCATCAGACTCTGAAATCTATAATAGGGCCTGGGACAAAAGGTAGGCAATCTCGGCGTGGTGAGGAGCTTCCTTGGTTTTGACATTTCACAGCAATCGAATCTGGCGCAATCACAGCCCTGGCAATTTCAGCGGATCATACAACAGTCGCAGGCGGCCATGCTTCTGGAAACATTTTTACCTGGGAAATCGCAAGGTCTGCGAAGCCATTCTTGCATATTCCGCCCATGGACAAACGGCAGTTGGAAAATAGACAGTATGATGGCCATGTTGCAGACGTAGCTGTCCTGCACTTAGGCTTTTTAGGCACGCGCCATACCGCGCTCGTATCAGCAGACGAAGGTGGCATGGCCTTTTCGCATCTTGCTACCAGAGGTTTGGGAGCTGTCGGCCGAACGGTGAAAACCACTCGGATACTAGGCAGGTATCCGCCTTCCACGAATGCTGTAGAGCAACCTCGGAAATCCAGCTCCGTACTTGCCTTTTCGCCGCTGCCATTGGGCAACGTGGAACAACCGACGGACTCTCTCGGTCTCACCGCACTTCTTACCCCTTACCTTCTCGTGATCGTTTCGACCACGCCGATAGCCGAGACGCAACACAAAATGTCGCGACCTAAAGAGATTGCCCCTCACAGTACTTTGAGCGGATGTCTAGCATGGTTTCCCGCTGTTAAACTGAAAAGTTCGGGGAACGAGAGCCCGCAGGCTGTGTCAAAGACGAAACTGGTGTACTGCTGGTCAAACGTCCTCACCGTTTTAGACGTGGAGGCAGAGGGCAACCAGGAGAAGGACAAACGACCTTCTCTCCACTTCAGACCTCGCAGTCGCTGGAGAGCAGAAGAAGCGATCGTCGCTGTGCAATGGATCAGCAGGTCTGTGCTGGGTGTTCTTACAATCAGTCAACGTCTCATCATCCTGGAGGACAATTCATTGCGAATGACAGACTCGTTTGATCTGATTCAAAAACACATCTTCCACCAGGATCTGTTCTCACGCCAGTTACACGCTGTAGTGGAACAACTGGATGAGCAAGATGATTCCATGCATGGTGTCGTTGCGGATGCCTTCTACATGAGCTTTCGTGCCTACAAAGGGCGATTATTCTTACTGGGTTTCAACGACGTTTCCATTGGTACGCTATCAAATTGGGCCGATCGGCTCCTCGCTCTCATGGAAGAAGGAGACTACATAGCTGCCATTGAGTTAGCTACGTCCTACTACAATGGGGACGCAGATAAGTTGACGGTAGGGTTGCCTAGTGATGACTCTGCCAGGCATGCTCTGGTCCGGGAGAAACTGCTAGAGATGATATCTGCATCTCTGAAGTACACCTTCTCCCGGAAGAGTCCGTCGGATGATGAAGCAGCACGCTCCCGAGTGCTCGAACTCGCATCAGCAAGTTTCTCCGCATGCCTTAGCATGGAAGAGATGGATTTCTTGTTCGAAGACGTCTACGAGGCCTTCCAGAATGCCTCATTCGAAGACGTGTTCTTCGAGGTTCTGGAGCCTTACATCGTCGAAGAAGAGGTAACATCCGTTCCCCCGGACGTCCTCAAGGACATGATAACACAGTACGCGTCACAGGGGCGTGCCAGTCGACTCGAGGAGATGATTTGCCATTTGGACACTTCCACAATTGACATTAACCAAGTCACAATCTTGTGCAGACAGTACAGTCTGTATGACGCACTGATCTACGTGTGGACCCGATCCTTGCGGGACTACATAACCCCGCTCATTGACTTGCTCGCTCTAGTCAAGGTTCTCTTATCGGGCGACGGTGCTACTGAAGCCGCGGAAGAGCCCTATCTCATGTCGGCGATGAAGATCTTCCCGTACCTTGCGTATACATTCACAGGGCGTATTTATCCTGGTGGTGCTCCTTTGTTAGACGACGAAGCGGATGAAGCTAAAGATGCGCTCTATTCATACATCTTCTCCGGCAAGCCTGCGGAATGGCCCAAGGGGAGCGGCGAAATTTTCCAGCCACTTCCGGATGACGACTCTTCCGATTCGTTCCCGTACCTACGCGCGATTCTTAGATTCGACACTCCAAGTTTCATGAGCATGCTCAATGAGGCGTTCGAGGACTCTTATCTCAATGGAGATCAGAGCTCCTCAAGTGGGGCTGTCAACGGCGTGTCAGCGTCTGAGCGCTCGTCCGGGCGGAAACCAACGCGCCAATATATCCTTAATATCCTGCTCGGAGTCATGTCCGACGGTCAGTTCGAGCCCGTGGACACCATCTACCTGTACATGTTCGTCGCTCGCAACCTACCCAAATTTCCTCAATACATAATTCTCCCCGGAAGTGCACTTCACAAATTGCTTGAAGGCCTCTGCGATTACCCATCCGAGGCAGTCGCAGACGACTGTCAACTTAGTGTGGAGTACCTTCTCTCGGTCTACCACCCTACGGATATCGAGTCGCTCGTACCATTATTCGAAAAGGCAGGTTTTTACCGGGTGTTAAAATCGGTATACAGCGGCGCAAAGCAATATGCGCGCCTTGTTGAGACTTACCTCAACGACACGGACGATCGTCCGGCCGTCTTCGAGTGCATCAGAGACTGTCTGAGGCATGGCAAGGGCCTGAACAAGAGGCAGATCAGCGATGTGCATGCTGTCATCCTCGCCCATGCGTTAGACCTCGCAAATATCGACGCAACGCAAACAGCCCGGACGTTGAAGAATTCAGCCCCCGGGCTTTTGAAGCCCGTCCTTGACTCTCTCGAAGCAGATCCCTACGTTCAGTTCTTGTTCCTCAGAGCCCTTCTTGAGCCGGACAAACAGACAATGACTGCTCAGCAAGCTCTGCCTGCGGAAATTCCAGCTGCCAGTTTCGTCGAGCAATACGTTCAGCTCATGTGCAAGTACGATCCCACGCATGTTGCCGACTATGTCGGCTTCCTTCGCTCTGGTGATCTACGGCTCGATAGGGTCCTCCCGGCGATGGAGAGCAGTGGTGTAGTTGATGCGGCGGTCGTTCTCATGGCTCAGGATGGCCTGATTCAAGATGCCATGACCCGCCTGGTCAAGCATCTTGGGACTTTGGAGACCGCGCTAGTGGGGTTGCTGGACGCAGCAGGTGAAAGTCCAGACAAGGCCAACACCCAGGAGGCAGCCACCGATCTTCTGGAGGCCGTACACAAGTACACCAAGATTGGAATTTGGCTATGCCAAGGACAGACACGCAACAAGAAGAAGCCAACAGAGACCAGAAACCGCAAAGTCAACGGCGAAACCGGCACCGAGAAGGACCTCGACACAGATGAGTCACTGTGGCTCGACCTGATTGACACGGCCGTTACGATGACCAAGAACGTCTCAACGGCAGCGACGCAGCTCAGCGCTAAGAGTAGCAGTCCTTCTGACGACACGGCGATCGACACGACCAAGATCACGGACAGCCTCCGCAGCAACGTCCAACAGACCTTCAGCGCCCTGCTCGCCTGCATGGCAGCGTCCGACTCCAAGCCCAGCGCACACCAGCAGGCCCTCGCCGCTGCACGCACCGCCGCGGCCCAGCAGCAGCAAAAGCGTCAGTCGATCACGGCCGCGACAACAACATCCCCAGCAGCAACAGCGGCAGCAGCAGCCGGCCAGCCCTCCCCCTCCTTCCTCCGCATCCTCCGCGCCTTCCTCGCCCGCGCCGCGCGCACGTCGCCCTCGCTCGCGGACCTGCGCAACGTGCTCGCGTCCATCTTCGCGGCCTACACGTTCGAGGAGACGCTCATCTCGCTCGCCAACCGCTTCCTGGAAAAGGACGTGTTCGCGCACGTCGAGGAGGCGCACGTGCGCCGCCAGCGCGGGTGGCGCCCGAAGGGCCAGGTGTGCGAGGGCTGCAGGCGGCGGGTGTGGGGGCCCGGCGCGGGCGCGGCCATCTGGGATGCGTGGGAGAGGAAGAGGGCGTGGGGGGAGAGGGAGAGGCGGGGCAGGTGGCTGGTCAGGGGGGATAGCGAGGAGGCCGGGAGGGCGCGGAGGGGGAAGGGCAAGGCGGATGTGGGTGCGGTCGAGGCGGATGGGTTGAAGGATGGGGAGGAGCGGGCGGGGCAGGGCGGCGGGGGATCCGAGGGCGAGGGGCCGGCCGTTGGGAACGTGGTCGTTTTCGCGTGCAGGCACCTTTGGCATCAGCGGTGCTTGGGGAAGGGGAAGAAGAGTGCGAATGGCGCGGCGGACGGCGAGGCCGAAGAGGGCGGCAGGGAGTTCAGGTGTCCGATCTGTGAGGGGAAGGGGGATGCTCAGGGGGAGCAGTAGAGGGTGTGTTGGTGTTGATTGTCGAGCTTTTTCCCGAGTCTTTGAAGGAGAGGGTCGTTTTGGAAGACTTATGTGTTGATGTGCGATGTTATGAGGATAGGAATAGCGGGATTGGTATTTCTCTTTTTATTAATTCGAACTGGGGGATTTTTCCGTGGAGAGCAGTAGGTGGTTCATAATATCTCTCTTCTTGGTTCGGGGTCTTCTCTTTTCATGGCATCATCTGTTTACCGTGTGTGAAGTGATGTGAAGTGCTGTTAGCGATGGTTGACCACCGCCTCGCTCCGACGATTTCCCACTTGGGTTACAACTCCTTTACCTTTTTTTTTCACTATATCCTTTTTCTGGGAAAGTCATGCGCGTACGAAGACGAATAGCACTGCTAAATAGGTCGACTAGTCGAGTAAATCCGCAAGTGGTCTAGGGTCTGGCCGGTTTCCGTTTTGGTACCAGTAGTTACAGGGTCTTCGAGGGACAGTCTACCAAGTTCAGCCAATGAATGGTTCACGCAGCGGTTCGCTTAGATCGAAGCTGTGTTCCTGTGCCATAGTACATCTTGGCCTTACTATACCATCAGATGTTCAAACTTTTACTCCGAAATTTAGGCAGCCATCAGGATGCACCCCCTTCCTGTCTCGTGCTTCCAGGGCAGTCACTTAGTCGACTTTGTTCTGGTGCTGGTTTGCCCATTCGGCGATTGAGACCAGTGGAGAGTAAAAGTAACGATGAGTATGCGGTTGCGTGGCAGGGCTTAACGACACAAGCGCAGTAGTATTTGTGATTGTGGTTTGAGGTATGGTTCAAAGGTATTGCAAGGACCAAGGCATCAAATGTGCGGTTAAAGCAGTCGTCCATTGGTAAGCTTTCAGGGGGAAAAAAAATAATATTTCCATCCGGATGACTACATAAACTATCCACTCAGATTAAATACGAATGCGTTTTCCATTGGGGAGACCTCTCATCCGGCAAGGCCATCAGCGGTGGATCTGGGCATTCTTCCTCCGGTGGATCAGCGGGGGAAGTAATCCTTCATTGGCTGCAATTGCTCTATCTCTCAAACAGAATCAGCTCCACGTGCCTTTTGATACACTGATCCTTTTGCCCCCTGTGTGTCTGAGTCGCATGTTCCCGAGAGATAAGGAAGTGCGCAGTCCGCGCAAAGGACAATGGCTCAGACCTGATGTACCGTATCGATCGCGGACGCGCATCAAATCGAAGATTCACCCGTCCCGAGTATCGCTCCCGAGCTGCGCTTCCCCTTGCCCTGAACGGTCGGTCGGAATCATTTATCCCTTCACCTTTGCCAGTATCGGCGTCGATCTTGGTTTTGGGGTTGATCCGTCGTGTGGCTGGCCGGATCCTTGTCCCTGAATGCTCAACAACACGTGGCGGGCGATGCGGGCGCTCTTGGCGTTGCGAACTTCTCTCGTGACCGGACTGGGTTTTGGTTATCCATCGATTGTTGGTTGGTCGCGAATGCATTTAGCCGGGGTTGCTTGGAGAACGTAGCCCCAGATGCGGAGGGAGTCAGAATGGGGTATTTCCTTGTGGGGAAAGAAGTGTGCAGCCAACGGAAGCATGCGATATAAGTATCAGCTGCATCCCCTAACATTCGCCGTCTCTTCTGCTGCGCTTTTCGGTGTAGCTCGCGGGAAGTGATGGTGTCTCCCGCCGCGATGATGCACGGACATACCATGCCTCAGACTCCAAGGCGTCTCTTCAGGCCCGTTCAACAGAGACACACGTAATGTTGGCTAACAAACCTCTCGCAGTTCTAGAGGCTGATAGAAGATGGCATCCTGCCGTCATCGACGGAAAAAATGGTACTATTTCACTGACGATCCGTCGGCTCCGAAGATTTTCCTCGGGCGTAGACATTGACGGCGGCCTATTCATCTAAAGCACGCATTCCACTTCATCAGTAGGCTCGCTCGAACACCTCAAAAACATACCAGGCCATCTCTACACCACGGGTAAGCTGAATCTAGTTACAGTTGAATCTCAACTTATTTTGGTTTTTTTTTTCCCCTCAGTTTTCTCTCGACAGGCCCTCACCGTCTCCGGAAGTCGTTTCCCGCATTCCCACAAGTCGTTACGTTTCCCATCAGCTCAGCTCACACTGCCAAGAGGACGATTGTACGGGCTGTATTTCCACACTCGCCCGGATGTTCCGCCAGACCTCCACAGTCCATTTCACGATGCAACCCAAGAGGCGCGCGTGCCGAAGGAGCATGACGTACGTCGCGGGACGGACACATCGGCGGGAATAGGGATCAGCCACGCCTCCCGAGCGGCGAATGTACCATTGCGGACAAGGAACGGCCAGCGACCGTCACGCCGGTCTCTCACCAGCGTGTCTCCCCATGGCAGGTTCCGAGTGGGGACGAGGCGGCTCTTTTAGAGTAAACATCATGGGGACTCCATGCCCCCGGCTCCATTTCCCAGCGGAGACCCAATGGCCGCCTGGAGCAGCAGGGCTCCGACGGTCCGGGCGCTTTTCCAGCCGGAGTTGTGGGCTAAGGTCGTGTTTTTTTTTTTTTCCCCTTCCATGCGGATTTCTGGGCACCACCCAATTGCCGCTTTACCGCCGGCCGGGGTGGGCAGCAGCGGTGGTTAGGACGGGCACCGGGGCTGGGCCGGCGTCGACGCTGCCAGGTTTCTTCTGCGGAGCATGACTGAATACACGACACGACATGGACCTTCCTTCGGCCAGCCTTGACGGACAGTACTAGGCGCATCTCTCGCCATGGCCCAGACGGCACATCGTCGGCAACTCCAGCAAGCCACAATGCTGCACGACGTCAAGCGGTGGGCATCTTGCTTCCCCGCCGGTCGTCAGCGGCAGGGCTGCGATTGGGTCGACCAGGTCCTCGCCCGGTCTTGTCCCGACGTCCGACGCGGTGGAACGGTCAGGTACCGCGACCCTCTCTCACGATCACCACCGGCCCACCGCCCGGCCGGATCGAGCGTGGAGAGGGCGAGTTCAGGAGGTCAAGAGCTGGTGGCTTCGACTTGGCGCTCACACAAGCCCGTGCAAGAGGAAGAGAAGCAACCTCCAAGACGCCTGCCGGCCGCCATGGCGCAAGTGCCGCGGCGGATGGATGCCGAGCCCCGGACGCCAACATTTTTCTTCACATCACATCACAAAAGCCGAGCGTTCTGCGGATTATCCTCGCCCTGGTCACGCCTCCCCCACGCGGTGGCCTCTCCGCATCGGTAGTTTTTGGCCCGGCACGCGACCATCGTGGCGTCCGGCTGGGGGCGAGGGTGGGTCCGCTGGCAGAAGCTCGGAAGCGGGATTTTGACGAGGAACGGGATGGGGCGGGGTGCAGGGCGCGACTGAGGAGAGGAAAGAGGCTAAAGGTGTGGTGAGAGTGGGGAATCATGGAGAGTCAGAATCCGGGCCTCCAGCTGCTCCAGCTCCTCCGGCTCGTCTGGTTCCCGCACTTGTTCCGCAATTTCGGCCTCGCAAACGGCCCGACTGCCCTCCTCGAGCCTGACCGCTGAGCCCTCGCGCCCTGCATGCCATCGCAAACTGGTCAGGGTACCTCTCGCCGCGGCCTCTTCTCTCGTGAGGTCCCCGACCGTCGGGCCACGGACGCCATCAGCGACGCCTGCCAGAAGCTTGTCGTGACCGCCTGGAACGGCAGATTCCGCCTGCGGCTCTGCGCCCAGCTTGACCGCTGACACGCCAATTGATCGCCAGCTTGGGATGTTGCTCTGTAGGAGCCACTTACGCAGCTTCAGGACCCTGCTATCGCTCGCAGCATTCGCCTCCGTCAACAGAGAGGCTGCGTTGAAGTGTGCTGCCAGCGAGAAGCGCCGCAACCGCATCATCACTCGACGAGCTCACCACCAGCGCGAAGGTATGCCACGAGCGCGGCAGATTTCCGGCAGCGCACCAGGCGCCATGGGGCTCCACTCCCAATCTGCTCTCCGCAGCCTTACCAGAACGAGCTCCTCCGCGAGCATCCACCACCCCGGTCCATTCCCCGTGTCGAGCTTCTTCCAGAACCCTGGTGACGTTGTCAGCTACACTGCCGCTGCATCATCAGTGCGTGAAAACATCTCACGGCATGCCATGCCTCCGGCCATGTGTCCTACCTATCCGAGCGCTCTTCCCCGAACCGTGCCCGCCTTGCCGTGAATAAGTAGTCCGCGAGCCCTCGCTGCTGAGGAGCCTCCCAAGGCAAGCCTCGACAACAGCCGTGATAAGCAACAATGGCGCCCCTCACCAACTTGGCCGCGCTCCTCCTCGGCGCCGTAGCTGGCGCTGAAGCCGCTCAGGACTGGGATCACTCCCTGTTCACCACGAGCCCTCCCGTCTACCCTTCTCCCAACATCACCGGCATTGATTCCGCCTCGTTGTCTGGTTGGGCTGGTGCTCTGGAGAAGGCTGAGGCCCTGCTCAGCAACCTGACCCTCGAGGAGAAGGTCAGCCTGCTCACCGGCGCTCCGGGTCCCTGCGTTGGGTAGGACTATCTCTCGCCTCGAGCCACCACGCACCTGCTGACAGTTTTCCAGAAACATCGCGCCCATTGCCCGTGTCGGCTTCAAGGGCCTCTGTCTCCAGGACGGTCCTCTCGGTATCCGTCAGTCCGACTATGCCAGCGCTTTCCCTGCTGGTCTGTCTGCTGCCGCGTCCTGGGACAGGGATCTCATCCATGAGCGTGGCAAGCTTATTGGTGAGGAGTTCCGTGGCAAGGGTGCTCACATTTTCCTGGGCCCTGTCGCTGGTCCTCTTGGTCGCAGTGCCATTGCTGGCCGCAACTGGGAAGGTTTCTCTCCCGATCCCTACCTCACTGGTGTCGCCATGGAGGAGACCATCATCGGTGTCCAGAGTACCGGTGTTCAGGCCAACGCTAAGCACTGGGTTGCCTACGAACAGGAGACTCAGCGCAACCCCAACAACACCTTCGACTCCGACCACGTACCTAACGACGCGGAGGTTATGTCTGTCTCCTCCAATGTTGACGACCGTACTCTCCATGAGCTTTACGTCTGGCCCTTCGCCAACGCCGTCCGCGCCGGTGTTGCCAGTGTTATGTGCGCCTACAACCGCATCAACGGGTCCTATGCCTGCCAGAACTCTAAGACCCAGAACGGCATCCTGAAGACCGAGCTTGGCTTCCAGGGCTACATCATGTCTGACTGGATGGGTACCCACAGCGGCGTTGCTTCCGTCGAAGCCGGTCTTGATATGACCATGCCCGGTGCTTGGAACTGGCAACCCCTTCTCCCAGGCGTTCCCTCTTGGTTCGGCGGCAACCTCACCAACGCCGTTGAGAACGGCACATTCCCCGAGAGCCGTGTCGACGACATGGTCAAGCGTGTCTTGACCCCTTACTACCTGCTCGGCCAGGACGAGGGTTTCCCCGGTGTCGACGCCTCCACCGGCGCCTACCCCGCGGTCAACGACTTTCAGCCTGAGAGCAACTGGTATGACACCTGGAAGTCCGGTGGTGCTCTCAACGACGAGGTCTCCGTCAACGTCCGTGGCAACCACAGCGAGCACATCCGCAAGCTCGGTGCTGCTGGCTCCGTTCTGCTGAAGAACGTCAACAGCACTCTTCCCCTCAAGAACCCTAAGAAGATCGCCGTCTTCGGCAACGCCGCTGGTGATCTGACCAATGGTCTCTACCCGCACGGCACCGACTACGAGTATGGCACTCTCCCTGTCGGCGGTGGCTCCGGTAGCATGCGCTTCCACTCTGTCGTTTCTCCCCTCGAGGCCATCAAGACCCGCGCCAAGGCCGAGGGCGCCTCGGTCCAGTATATCCTGAACAACACCCTCCTTACGACCTCTGGCTCCTACGCCACCAACATCTACCCAGAGCCCGACGTCTGCCTCGTCTTCGTCAAGACCTGGGCTGCGGAAGGCGAGGACCGCACGGACCTGAACGTCAACTGGAACGGCAACGAGGTCGTCGAGCAAATCGCCGCCAACTGCAGCAACACCGTCGTCATCTCCAACTCGGGTGGCTTGACGCTCCTCCCCTTCGCCGACCACGAGAATGTCACCGCCATCCTGGCTGCGCACCTGCCGGGCGAGGAGATCGGCAACAGCATCGTCGACATCCTTTACGGCGACGTCAACCCGTCGGGCAAGCTGCCCTACACGATCGCGCACCAGGAGTCGGATTACTACTTCGCCAACGTCACCACCAGCGTCGCGGACGCCGCCGACACCAACGCGTGGCAGGCCGACTTCACCGAGCGCCTGCTCATCGACTACCGCCACTTCGACTACTACAACCTCTCCGTCCTGTACGAGTTCGGCTTCGGCCTCTCTTACACCACCTTCTCCCTCGCCGACCTGGCCATCACGCCCGTCTCGAACGGCTCCGCGATCGCCGGCGTCCCGGCCCCCACCGCCGAGGTCGTCCCCGGCGGCAACCCGGCCCTCTGGGAGACGGTGTACCGCGTGCGCGCCACCGTCACCAACACGGGCGACGTCGCCGGCGCCGCCGTGCCGCAGCTGTACGTCGAGCTGCCCGCGTCGGCCGGCGAGGGCACGCCCGTCAAGCAGCTGCGCGGGTTCGACAAGGTCGCGCTCGAGGCTGGCGAGAGCAGGGAGGTCACGTTCGAGCTGGCGCGCAGGGACCTGTCCGTCTGGGACGTCGTCGCCCAGGAGTGGAGCGTCCCGTCCGGCACCTTCGGCGTCAAGGTCGGCTTCTCGAGCAGGGACTTGGTGCTCGAGGGCTCTTTCACCGTTTGAATCTAATGAGTTATCGTTGTTGTGTGTATGATTGGATGAATGATTAATCGAGTATGACGGTTGGTGGGAGGGGCCTGTACATACAAGTAGTGCTGACTACTACGTGTTTAATGATAATGGGAATATATTGTATCATAGCAAATCTTGCGTCCTGCGTTCGTGAATCGTGCACGTGTTTGGATGAGTGGTGAAGCGCCTGGATCCCTGCATGTCACAGCTTTCGAAAGGGACGATGTAAAGTAAAGCACTTTTGGATTGGAGGTAAGTGTCAGATATGTCAAGTATCCCCGAAGATATTTCTCCTCCAGTGATACTAACCGCAGGCCTTTCGCTACCTGCTTCACTTTTCTTTTGTCAAACGCCCCAAGCACGTGCTTCCTACCCGCATATACCATCGAGCCCCGGAAAAAAGAAAGATTCCTCAATCCCGCATCCCTGTTCAGAATGCTCAGCCGCACGTATCCGTGCACGTGGGCTTCCGCACTTTTTGCTTGCTCCTTCCTTCCAAAATGCAATTCCAGACGCCCAGCTTTTTTTTTTTTCTTTACCCCCTACCCCACCTTCAAAATACTCCTCCCGAAAATGCCCGAAACTCCGATCTGAAATGCTGGTGTGTTGTTCAGGTTTCGATAATCGGACGGACCATGACACGGCTCAAGCTCCGCGGTCGGGCGAGCTCGAAGAGCGGCCACCGTCGTGGAGACCGGCGCTCGGGACGAACGGCGCGGCGGCGCCGTTCAGCGAGGACTTGCGGGATGCCATGGACGAGCGGTTGGGCGGCGAGCTGCGGGGCTGCTTCGCGGGGGAGGGAGCCTGACGGCGAAGGGGTTAGCAAGAAAATCTGCCTCTCAGAATTACAGGTCAAAGGGAGAGAAGGGGAGAGAGAGAGAGAGAGAAAGAGAGAGAGTAGTGCCGAAAGAGCGAAGAAGACCGTACCTGCGAATCGCCCTTGTCGCTGCTGTCCATCGAGGCCGGTGACGACGACGACGACGACGACGATGGCTGGGCCTTCTCGATCACCCGGTCGGCGGCGGCGCTGAGCTCCTCGAGCTTGCGCTTGATGCGCTCGGCTCTGCGGCGGGCCTGGTCGCCCTTGGCCTTCTCGCCTTCGCGGGCGCGCTCGTAGTCCTCTGCGGTAGGGCTGGGCGGGAGGGTGGGCGTTTTCAGGTCGGGCTATGGGGGGGCAAGTTGTCAGTTTATAGGTTGAGTTTGAGGGGAGATTTACGATCGATCGGATAAGGCTGGGACAGAGATGGCGCAAGGGAGCTTGGTCTGGGACTCTTATCAAAGAGAGGCAAGGAAGTACATGGTGCTGTAGAAGAGGAACTGAATGAAGTGGGAGGCATACAGAGAGGGGATCCTGGGTGAAGTGAGTGAGGATATGACCGGGAGCCATCTTGTCTCTTTAAGTGATTGAATATATACGTTGGTCGATGTTGAATGACTTGGGCGATTAGGTTCAGTGCCGATGCTCTGCGTTGATATAGGAGGGTAGTGGTGAAGAAGGAAAGATCAAATGTAATGGTAGAAGAGGTTTAAATATATCAGCTTGAATGGCTCCAACATGTGCCGCTGGTGCTACTGCTACCAGCGCATGTGCCATGAATATTACTATTGCCTGTTATGGGCAAGCGTGCGTCCAGCTGCGGTATGGCAAGCAGAAACAGAAGGTGCAAACTGCTGTGCTTGAGCCCGAGACTGCCAGTAGCTGCGGCAGCTGACAGCTGTGAACATCATCCTTGTCAAATGATCTCCACCTGAAAAGCGTCTGTGCGTCGCCGGGCAAACGTATATCTGCGCTCATCGCCCCGATTCCTTTAGTTTGTTTATTTACATCCACTTGCGACGTAGCTGTCAAGTAAACTTGCCCGCTTGCCAACCAGACGCCCCAATCATGAGGACCAAGTTTTCCCGCGCAGACTTTGTCAGGGACAGGGCGCGCCTGAACTACAGGGTAGGTAGCCAGTCAGGCAAGCAGACCCAGCCTCTCGTTCACTTACTACCAGCCAGAAAAGGCACCACAGTAGCAAGCCGTGTCTATCACAAGTGAAGAAGGCCAAAGCCAAGCATCCCGACAAAGGCATCCAGGAGTCCGCCGTCCAACTCGTGCAAGCTGTCACGGCGGCAATCCCGGACCAGCAGCAGCAACAGCAGCAGGCCCTTCCTTACCCGCAGACTCCTGATCAGGACCTCTTGGTGAAGCTCCAAGCTGAAAAAGAAGCTATCCGCAACCACCTCGACGTAAGCGTGTCTCACTTCCACCAAGCCGGCTGCGCAGGTGCTACACTTACTGATAGAACTAGACGGTCTCAAAGGCGGTCGATGAGCATGGCCGGGATCTCAACTACCGTGCCAAAGCCTTCGACAGCCTTTGCAAGCGTGTCGACGACCAAGAATACCGCGTCAATGCCATGGAGGAGCTCGTTCCCGCTCACGAAAATTTTTTGAAAAATAAGTTCGGCGTCGACTACGAGGAATGCACCGAAGTCGTCGATTCGGACAAAGAAGCAAGCGAGCTCACGTACCCTTGGCTGAAGAACCGGGATGACCCCTTGGCGATCTCTGCTTCTGAAAAGCTTGAGTTGGTCCAGCAGTGGCTCGGTGCTTCCCAAGAGAGCCTGTTGAGCATGATGCCGCCGGACCAGCAGCCCGAGGTCCCCAGCAGTGCGCTAATTGGCTCTAAGAAGATTGGGAGCTCCAATTCAACTGTGAGCTACATTACATCGATCTCTAAACTGAGCCATTCCATGGTTAGCGATGGCCCCGTGTGGAATGGACCGGTGTGGAGTTTCCCGATTGACCGCACGACGCCTGGACGCTCACAGCTGCCGGAAGTCATCGATCTCGGTCAGGATGACAAGCCACAGCAAGCACTGCAGGACCAGCAGCTGCAGGATCAGTTCGACTATCTCTTCAAGGATCTTCCGGGCGTCGCTCCGCAGCAACAGCAGCCCCCGCCGCAGCGAAACTTTTCGGATCTCCGCCTCCAGGTGAACTCTCAGCCATTCCCAGGGTCCATCACGCCCACGCAGCCGCCATACGATCAGCAGCCCCAAGTTCACCAGCTACGAGCTGCTCCAACTCAGCCGCACCAACTCCTGCTTCAGCAATCCGTCAACATGAGAGACGTCGCGCAACAGCCACCGGCCCAGCTCCTTCACATCATGCAGCAGCGCGGAATCACCCTGGCGCCCGCTCCCACTCAATCTCACACTCAGCACTCCGCTCCGCAACAATCCGCCATCCCGCCCAACATGGCACAGAGCACGGCAACGGACCGTCAAGCCCACTTTCCACAGGCTCGGCACCAGCAGCACCAGCAGCAAGCTTTCCACCAGCCTCACAACATCTCTCACCACCCGGTCAACTTTCCCAGCCAGCTCCAGAGCGCAGCCGCGCAGGGTCTCCGCTCCTCCTTCCCATCGGCCGCGCCGCTGCCGCCGCAGCGCCCGCACGTCCAGCAGCAGCGCATCAGCCTGCCGCCGATGCCCCCCACCAGCGCTTCTCCGGCCGAGTACCGTCCGAACGGCCTGCAGCAGCAGCAGCAACAGCAGCGCGCCGTGCTCCCGCAGTATCAGTATCAGTATCAGCAGCAGCAGCAGCAGCAGCAGCAACAACGCTTCATGACCTCTTCGCCCGCGCAGTACCACCAGGGCAGCGGCTACCTGCACCGCCCCGATGTCCTGCAGCTGCAGCGGCAGCATCAACAACAGAACATCGCCCAACAGCGCGCATCCCTCGCCCACGCCCAGAGCGGCAGCGGCAACGGCAGCGGCAACGGCTTCCCGCAGGCGACTGCGCCGCAGAGCCACGGCCATGCAGGCCAGACCGGCGGCGTCCCGTTCGGGGGATTGTACGCCGATGCGGGACTGCAGCAGCAACAGCATCAACAGCAGCAGATCATGCTCCAGAAGAGCCGCCACCAGCAGGAGTACCGGCCCAGCAACCAGCAGCAAGAGCATGGTGGCTGAAGCGGTCCTGCGAAGCTCTGACGTTGATGTCGGCGGAACGCTCCCCTCCCCCCCTCTTCCCTCCCTGCTGTACGAGGAATTGGCGAGAGGACGTACGGTGGGTTGTGCGTGGAATGTTTCCTTCAATTACATTCTCGTTCCCTTTTTCTTTTTTTCCCCCCTCCCATCAGAGTTTCATGGGAAGGGGTTTCAGGTTTGCTCTGGGGAGAAAACCTGCAAGGATAAAGTGGGGGGAAAGCGAAAATCAAAAAAGGATGTGGTTCAATATGTAGGTTCCTCGTTCCGGAATATCGATGGCTTTACGGGGAGAGAACGAACTCAAGGGTCCGGATTACGGTCGAAAAAAAAAATCGGGAATGGCAGGTACGAAAAGGATCGGAAACGATGGAGAAAAAGTCACGGCGAAGAGAACAAAAAAAAGAAGTATCAGGAGTCGGATGCTCGAGGAAGAGCCATCAAAAAGGATAGATACTCAGACGCCTACTAGGATAGTCCACAATGCTCCTTCTTCTTCAGTCATAGTGAATCTGGAGTGCTTGAAAAAAAAACGTTGAGTTGCTGTCATGGCAGTATCATCACAGCGAGACCATATTACGGGCAGCAGAATCAATCGTCCGGACGCAAATCTCTTCAGTCCCGCCAAACACTTACACCTGACCAGTCGCCAACACATTCGCTGCAACGGTTTAGATCCCGGGCCCGTTACCCCCAGCGCAAGGGATCCGTCGTTCCAGCCGAGCAGCACGGGACGAACGCACGAGGTCCCGAATAGCTACGCAAAGGTACGTACAGGCCATGAGAAGAAGCGAGTAGAGTGGTAAAGAAAAAAAAAAATTTGAGAATCCCGGGGATCCCCCTCTCCCCTTTCAGACAAACTCTACAACCGCAACACCCCCCAAAAGCAAGGGGAGGGGGGAAAGAAAAGGAAAAAGCTTTAAACACAAACATCCACCCTCCCGACGCTCGGATCGTGATCGCTGGCTTGCTCATCCCCGCCGGCCCACGTGTTCACGTGCACGTGCTCGAACCCGACGCCCGCGCCCTTGGCGGCCAGCGCGCCGCTCACGAAGACGTGGTCCAGCTGCTGCGCGTTCATGTCGAAAACGTACGTGTACCGCTCGGCGGGCTCGACGCCGGCCGCCTCGTCCGCGTCGACCAGGTTCCCGCCGGTCTCCTCCGCAAGCGCGCGCAGCGGCTCCACGAACGCGAACTCGTTGAAGTCGCCGGCCACGACGACGTGCGCGGCGGGGTCGACGGCGACGACGCTCGCGACGAACGCGGCCGTCGCGCCGGCTTGCGCGCTCCGCGCGTCCACGCCGCCGTTGACGGGCGGCCGGGCGTCGCCCTCGAGGCTCGAGCTGCCGCCCTTGGAGCCCCAGTGCACGTTGACGGTCCACAGGCGGCCCGCGCCGTCGGCCGTGCGCCAGAGGGCGGCGAGCGGCTTGCGGGACGAGGTCCAGGCCGGGTTGGCCGGGTCGACGCGGCCCGGGTTGGGGGAGAGCTCGGTGGCGGATATGGCGGCCGCGGCGGCCGTGGCGTTGCCCGGGTTGGGGTTGAGGAGGTTGAGCTTAGCCGGGTCGAATAGGTAGGCGACGCGGATGTTGCCGCCGGGCTGGCCGCCGTCCTGGCCGTCGACCGGGTCGATGACGGTGAAGTTGTAGGCCGGGCCGCCGGCGGAGGCGATTGCGGTGGTCAGGGTGGAGAGGGTTTGCGCCGACGAGACGATGCCGTCGCCGGTCGTCGGGCCCGAGTCGTCCTGGATTTCTTGGAGGAAGAGGAGGTCGGGCGAGTTGAGGTAGGTGACGATGTGTGAGGCGATGGCGGGCAGGTGGGTTGAGCTGGGTGCGAGGTTCTCGACGTTGTAGGAGCCGAAGGTCAGGCCGCTGCAGTCGCCGGTGGAGGCGAGGGAGGTGGCGGGAGGGAGCTCGGGCGAGGCCGAGGAGAGGATTTCGATGGCGGTTTCCGGGAGGATGTAGTAGAAGCCGAAGGCGTAGTAGACGACGCCGGTGATGTCAGAGAGCGTGTCACCGAGCTTGACAGTGGATGGATTGGTCGTGCCGTCCAGGGGGTCGCCGATGAAGATTGCTTCGGGATTGGCGTCTTCAGAGCAGTGTCAGCATGCTGAGCTTGTCTCGAGATGGGATTTCCACTTCGAAAATTTCCATTTTTTGATGTATTCTTTCAGGCTTGCAGACTTACCACCATCCGTCATGGTCACGCCTCCCCGCTCGTTCAACCCCGTCACCGTCCAATTTCCCCTCACCCAGACCTCATCGTAAGAATTCGGCGTCCCCAGGGCCACGGGATTTTCGATGGTCACCAGCTCTCCGACCAGGCTCTCCCAAAAGTCGAGCCCGTACAAATCCGGCTGAAGAGTCGGGTTGGCCGCGGAAACCAAGCTCTGGTTGTTCGGCACGGCGAACACGTCGCCGCCGTCCAGGCTCGAGAACTGCTCCGTCGGGGGAGCGAGGCCGGAACCGCTGCCGATGAGAACGGGCTCCACCGCGTTGCCGCTTGAGACCACGACGACATTGCGGGGCGAGGACAGCTCCGTCAGAAAGAGGTACGCGGATGAAGACCGGTATTCGGAAACAGTGGCGTCGAGCGTGATGCGGTCGCCAACGGTCAAGTTGCTGCCAACGCTACTGCCAAACACGTATATCGAGTCGGAGCCCACGCCGTCCGAGGGCGTGGGCGAGCGGATCCAGATCCCAGAGGGGCCCTTGGCCGTGACGATGCCGGTCACGTTCGTCACAGCCTGGCCGCGGAGAGGAGAGACGAAGGCGTCGCCGTTGATCTCGCCGATGGTAACGGCGGCGGCAGCGCGTAGGTGTAGCAGGGCCGCCGCCGCCGCCGCCGCGGTCCACGCAAAGCCGCGAGCAGTCCGCATCATGCTGTCCGTTCCTGGACGTCGCGGCTTGGGTTCGATCGAAGGGTTAGGCGCTGCTGGCTCGTGAAAGCAGCTGCTCGCCCTCTCCGCAGGCCGCCGCGAGGCTGCTCGTTATATCTCCTCGCAGTCGTCATGTCCAAGCATTCGCCAAGCACGCAGTTCCGCGAAGTAGAAGGTGGGATCCCTTTTGAGGTGCCAGAGCGGCCATGGGGCGGAGATGACGCGCCTTGGCGTGACCTTCGCGTATCTCGCGACTGGCCCTCGTTCCCGCCGCTGCGAGTTTCAATGGTCCGGGCCGTAGCTTGGCCTTGTCAGGTACCTCGTGAAACGCCTTTTTACGGCCGGCTCCGATGTGTAATCGTGCATAGACATTGCAATGGCTGATGACCGCTATCGCAGCGACGAGTCGGAATGCGGAGGAGGCTTCGCTTGCGGCGAGATGTGAAGGCGGGTTCGAGATGGGGTTCTGTGGTAAGGGAGACGGCGGCATTTGAAACGGTAAGCATTTGTGGTTGACAGAGAAATATACAGAATCTCCAATGGGAAAGATTCGGGAGATGTCGTGCAGCTGACGTTGGCGGGAAGGTCGAAGCAGGCAAGATCGTCGCACGACTCAGGGCAACACCGATAGATCTCCAGGAACGGATAGCCGGCACACGACTTTCCCAGCTTATCGCGCATAGAGAGCTGGAGCTGGAACGTTCATCTAGGTCTAATGTCAAATAAAGCCAAAGTATACTTTTAAAGCACTGTTCCGGATGTACTACTGGCCATGATGGAGAGGAGCACGCGCCTGGAGAGCCGTTCAGGATCGTAGATGTAGGAAGGAACTAGGATTGATCGCGAACTTCACTAGGTAAGCTGATACGCAGTCGTCGTGCTTTTCAAACA
Organism: Neoscytalidium dimidiatum; assembly: GCA_037367355.1. Classification (NCBI taxonomy): domain Eukaryota; kingdom Fungi; phylum Ascomycota; class Dothideomycetes; order Botryosphaeriales; family Botryosphaeriaceae; genus Neoscytalidium; species Neoscytalidium dimidiatum. The sequence goes on along the minus strand of CM074704.1, from coordinate 2,394,600 downwards.
GTGATGCAAGTTCAGTGCCTATATTGTGGTTCTCATTAAGCGTGGCCGGCATTGCAGTACCGTGCAGAGACTTCCAGGTCTGTCACGCAACATGCATGGGCTATTTCCAACCTCGATCACCACTGCTACTTTCTGTCATCGATGTGCTTTAGTCTCAAGTGTTTGAATCACTGCGTCCTAATGGCATTGGGGCGAAAAGACAAGGCCGTGAGTCGCCTTAACCAGTACCAAGCCTCGCTCAGAATGATGGCAGCAAAGCATCCGCCAGGGGCGTGAAACGAAGGATATTCCAGCATTACTCGCCAAGGACATGAGCACAAGCGATTATTATTCCTGATAACTCTGTGAATATGAAACTTGTGGATGAAGTCGTAGCGTTCATGAACAAGCACAAAAGGAGATCGCCGGATGGAGAGATCCTGCACTGTCCAGAGCCTAATCGTTTAGTATAGGCAGTGAAGCGCTCAGAGATACGCTTGAAGGCCAGAAAAAGTGTCTGCAGTGGTCTAGTTCGCATAAGAAGGTTATATTCATCGACAGGAGGCATGAAGGCGCCACTTGTGATGCTAACCAAGCCTTCGTGCCCAGCAAATCATGCACCGTGTACGAGAAGCATATCCTTTGGAGGCGAGGCCGAGACTTGCTAGACGAAGCTTGTGAATTGACAGGCTCTTGCGAAGGCCCTATGTTAGTTTACGCGTTACCTCGTAGGTTTTCACGGACGGCGCACGGATGTGTTCAAGGCCATACCTTCATTTCGTACAAAGCATTCTAGAGAGAATCTACCGTGCGATATTCAGTCTTTGGCGAGTGCTCTCTTGTGAGCGTGTGAGTAGCCTTCTCGAAAATGGTGGAAGAGGCGAGGGACACGTTGCAAGCCGTCAGCAATCGCAATGGGCGGCTTCACGCCTAGAACGAAAGGCGGTGCAATCTCAACAGGTGAAAGGGACGGCAGATAACGAGCGGAGAAGTTTGCCAAACACGATTGAAGAGGAGGGTGCAGTGCTGATGCGTGATTTCTGCCGCTTACCCGTGGGATTTGATGCGTTGAGCTCTCGTCTAGAACTTCTCAACCCGGTGGGTCATCGAGCTCAACGCTTCCCGCAAAGACGTAGCCAGGCTTCTGCCGTCACTTCACGTAGGCGCTTGTCACGTTCCAGTCACATCTTCGAGAGCTTGTCGCGTGAATGAGCGTGGTTTCGCTGTCGTTGCTTGAAGGGCCAGAATGGAAGGCGAATGTGGGAAACAACGGCGAAGTTGGAGGAAATGCCGGAGGACAACAAGAGGCGGGATGACTGGCACAGGGTTTGCCACCTCATAGTTCGGGGCAAGGCGTGCATCTGGATCGCCATAGAGGGTGTATTCATCATCCCACGCACCGGCATCCGCATCCGTGGCAGCGTCGGCTGTCCGAAGATTAGGTTTCGGGGCCGAGCAGCCGCAACGGAAGGCTTCCTTTTTCCTGCGCGCTACGCCGTTCACCATGCTGGATTCAGCCACGGGCGATTACCAATCTGCACTCAATAGCCGTCGCTTGAGGCGGCAGCGGAGAGCGGGGGGGGGGAAAAATCACTCAGGCGAAGCCAGGAGTCTGCGGTGGTACAAAGGGCGATGGCGTCGACTCGGAGGGTGGCAGATGTGCTATACGGTGGAGCCTGGCGAGCCCACAGGCAGAGGCGGTGGGTACTTGGGGTGCGTCAGTGCTTCGAGGGCTCGGAGCGGGGTAAGCAGAGGCAGTTGGTCAGGATGTGCTGGTCTGGAGCCAGTTCGACGGCTTCCTGATGCTTCGATTGCGATTGCGGTCGGATGCTACTGATCTCTTTTGCGCTGATCGAGTAATTATTACCCCTTCGAAACCAGCATCCGCGCGGGATGGGGCACTGGGCGGTGTCTCTGAAGGGGAAGCCAAGCTCAGCGCACTGGAGAGTGCCCGGCGCAGAGCCAACGACGGGGCTGGTGGACATCACATGTGGTCCTGCTTCGTCCGACATCTGGCGTTTTCCCGGAGCAGGGGGTGAAAATTGTCCACCATTCTCTGGTGGTGGCGGGAGTGGCGTGCAGGTGTCTGGCAGAGCACGCTTGATGCAGGCATGTAGGGTATGCAGGTATGCAGGTCGAGGAGAGGGCCACCAAGGGCCAGCTTGCAGCAGCACCGGGAGATGCGGGGACCAGGCGCCGGCGCTGGCGCTGGTGGTTGTGGGGTAGTCTGTTTCCAGCCATGGCCATGAAACCCAGCCAGCAGCCAGCAGCCAGCAGCCAGCAACCACCGCGTCCACACCGGCAAAGCATGCTTCCGTAGCCCCCTCCGCGTCATCTCGGGCTCGCCGTCGACCGTCAACCGGCGCATCCTGGACGCAGCCATGCAGCCTGGACAGATGGCTCACAGGCATTCGGCAGCTGCATCGGGCGTCGGGCGTCGGGCGTCGAGCGTCGAGCGTCAGGGGACCGGTCAGCAGCAGCAGCAGCAGCAGCAGCAGCAGCAGTCGCAGAGGTCGGTGTGCTGGGGCGAGCATGAGGCTGAGGAGACCGGGGTGTGCGAAGCGACCCTTGGCCAGTGACGTCTGCTGGTGGGCAAGCTAGCAACGCTCCCACAGGCGCCCGAATCCGGCGACCGGCCGGGGTTGATACGACGCCGGAAAGTAACAAGCACGGCAGACGGCAGACGGCGGTCGGCACGGCAGAGAGAGCAGGCAGGCGTTGTAGCACATCGGCAGCTCACGCAAGCAGCCGAAAAGCGCAGGGAGGAGGTTGTGTCGGCGGTGGTCTAGTCGGAGGTGCACTGGGATCGCCACGCGTGGGGGTCACACCTGGCTGGCTGGCTGGCTGGCTGTCTGGCTGTCTTGTCTGTCTCTCTGTCTGTCTGTCTGTCTGTCTATCTAGCTCGCAGCCCGCAGCTCGCAGCAGTCTGCCAGGCACGCACCCGCACCCGCACACGCGCGAACAAGCCCCGAACGAGAAGCCAAGGGTGTGCATGTGCATGTGCAGGCAGGCAGGCTGGCCCCTCTTGCTTCTCGCTTCTCGCTTCTCGCCTCCAGCCTCCGGCCTCTGTCTCGCCTCATCGCTGCTCTGCTCTGGTCTGCTCTGCTCTGGTCTGCTCTGCTCTCCCATCCCCTCCCCTCGCCTCCCCTCCCCACGCACCGCCTCTCCGCGCCCTCCGCTTTCCGGTCTGCGTCTGCGTCTTCGTCGACGGCTGCGTCTGCTTCACAGGCTGTGCTTAGCACGCGTCTTCGTATCACCCCGCGCCGGTCCCATGACGTACGCCCGGCCCAAGGAGTGGTGCCCGCCCCGAGGCCAGCTCCTTCGCAGCAAAAATCCAACGGCCACGCGCACCCCCAGGGCCTGCAGATGAGTAGCAAGCGAGCAGAAGCGGTCGGTGGGCTGGCGGGGCAGGAGCGCTGCACGGCGACGAGAGGGACGGGTCCGGCGGATGCAGTGGTGGTGGTGGTGCTAGATGAGCAAAAGAAGAAGATGATATCAGACGAGCGCTGCTACGGCCGCGGCGACTGCGCTGCGAGATGCGACCCCCACGCTAGCGCATCGATGGGCCGGCCTGTGGGACCGAGCGGGCCTGCAGACAGCGGCTTTGCGGACTGCGGACTGCGGACTGCGAACACCCCAGGAGCCAGAGGGGCGGAATGCCACAGCCGGCAGCCCCCCTCCCCCCCCCCCCCCCCCAGTCCAATCGCCCGCCCTGCGCACCGCCCGCACCGCCCGCACCGCCTGCTGATCGCCAAAACAGCCGCCACATCTCCATCCCAGCCCAACGCCAAAAAAGCAACTGCTTCCCGTCTCAACTCCTGCCAGCTCCCCCCGCTTGTCCTCCCGATTGGCCTCCAGCGCCGCGTGCCTGAGCCCGTCGAAACCAAGCTCCTCTGGCCCCGCCCGCCCGCCAGTCCCCGTCCGCCGTCTCGGGCTTCCCCCCCCCCCCAAAGCCTCCGCTGCGCTCTGCTCTGTGGCTCCATGGCTCCATGCATCAGCCCTTCCGTCTTATACCAGTCCCAGTCCGTGTGTTTCGTTGTCAGCTGCGACCCCCACGCGACCCATTGGCCCTGCCCTGTGGCTTATCCCCGTCGGGTTATTTAAATCTGCCCCAGTGCCCGGCCCTATGTCGTGTGCTCCCCCCCCGTGGTACATCCCGCAGGTATATCAATTGCCGCTTTCGTGCTGCTCCTCCGGCTTCTGTTACACCATCAATCAGTGCTCTCCAATATCTCCAGGCTCTCCAATATCTCTCTGACTCCACCCACCTCTCCCCCTCTCTCCCTCTATAAGAAGAACTCCCTCTACTTCCTCGTCCACCTCCTGCCATGTCACCCCACCAAGACACCCCCACCCCCAACGGCTACACCATGTCGTCCGGCGCAGTCCAAGCCCCCGTCACCATCACCAACAACACCGGCCGCCGCCCCCTCCCGCCCGGCGTCTATGTCCCCACTCCCGCCTTCTTCGACCCCATCAGCGAGGACCTCGACCTCGACACCACCGCCTCCCACGCCGTCCGCCTCGCCCGGGCCGGCGTGGCAGGCATCGCCACCCAAGGCTCCAACGGCGAAGCCGTGCACCTCACCCCCGCCGAGCGCAACCTCATCACCTCCACCACCCGCGCCGCCCTCGACCGCGCCGGCTTCACCGACCTCCCCGTCATCGTCGGCTGCGGCGCCCAGTCCACCCGCGAGACCATCCAGCTCTGCCTCGACGCCCACGCCGCCGGCGGCGACTACGCCCTGGTGCTCCCGCCCGCCTACTACCAGGGCCTCTTCGCCGCCGACACCGTGCTCGCCTTCTTCCGCGACGTCGCGTCCGCCTCGCCCATCCCCGTCCTGATCTACAACTACCCGGGCGCCGTGGCCGGCCTGGACCTCAGCTCCGACGCCATCGTCGCCCTGGCCCAGCACCCCAACATCGTCGGCTGCAAGCTCACCTGCGGCAACACCGGCAAGCTGGCCCGCGTCGCCGCCGCCACCCGCGCCGCCACGCCGCCCGCCGACCCGGGCCCCGGCTCCGGCTCCGGCTCCTTCCTCTGCTTCGGCGGCTCCGCCGACTTCACCCTGCAGGCCCTCGTCGCCGGCGGCTCCGGCGTCGTCGCCGGCCTCGCCAACGTCGCCCCCCGCGCCTGCGTGCGCCTGGTCGACCTGTTCGCCGCCGGCGAGCTCGCCCGCGCCCGCGACCTGCAGGCCGTCGTCGCCCGCGGCGACTGGGCCGCCATCCGCGGCGGCGTGGTCGGCACCAAGAGCGCGCTGATGGCCTTCTGGGGCTACGGCGGGTACGCGCGCAAGCCGCTGCCGAGGCCCGGGAAGGAGGAGAGCCTGCGGTGGAGGCAGGAGTTCGAGGAGCTGGTGGCCGCGGAGAAGGCGTTGTGATGATGATGATGATGGTCGTGGTGGTGGTCGTGGTGCGGATCGGAAGAAGTAAGTGAGCTGGCGGGCTGGCACTGGTTTGCTGCCCCCTCCTTGTTGGATGAAGGGTTATACCGTAATTTTTGATGATGATGGTGATCACGATGATGACAGTGCGTGTGGCGAGCATGTCGTGTGTGGTGTCCTTCTCTTTGGTACCGTTTCCGATTCTGCCAAAAGCGTGAAAAAGCTTTGAGTTCTGGATGCATCCTTGCATGGTTTGGTGGACTATTCTTTCTGTCCTAGCATACTTTCTTTCTCGTTGGCATAGTGAGGCGCCGTACGGATGGGTAGGCTTCAGTCCTTTTTGCTGCACAAAAGCGAGCTTTTCTCGTTGCTTCGTAGGCTATGGTTCAACATCATAACATCTCTACTCCACGACTATTCTTAAACAAAATCCGACAATCGTGGAATTTGCCCCTACGAACACTTCGAGTTCCCACACTTCAGCTACAGCAATAGGTCCGAATCTCCCTACCCCGGAAACCAACGTAGAAGTCCCAAGCTGAAACATTCCTCCAGGCATGTCTATCACCGATCGTTGAGCATTCACGACCGGACAATTTCTTCAGCTGCACATGTAGGTTGTCTGCTGCAGCACGGATTGCAAGTTCGTGTTTTGCCTCCCACCGCTGCCTCACACCGCTGCCTCCCAATCACATGCGCACGACAAAGAACGGAAGACCTATCACTTTATGCCTCACGCCAGAGCCATCAATCGTACGCCCATCCCCCCAACATGGCACCCTTTTTCCCCTTCGGCAGCTGACGGGGCACCCCCGCCCGTCGCTGGAATACTTGCCTCTTCCGGCAACCGGACAAGCGAGAGGCGCGCCGCCTCCTCCCCCCCCCAACCCCCATCGGCATCCTGGCGTACCCACTTTCATGCGAGATGGTAGTGCCCGGCTGACCCAGAGCCCGGAGGCGCTTCCTGCCCCCGGCCTCCCGAAGGAGAATTAATCCCTCCCCACTCTTCCCCAACGCCCCAGCACCTCGCATTTGCCCTGACGCTTTGATCAGAGAGAGAAAGAAAGAGAGAGAGGGAGGGAGGGAGGGATGGAGGAGCTTCCTGCAGGTTCGGAGAAATCCCACCGCACCCCATGCGCACATCTCTCGCCTCCCGCTTTTCCCAACCGTTTCTGGCCTGGGTCTCCGCACAAAGACGTCTCCGTCTGGGATTCGACGTGTGGGGGGTTCTTCTTTGATTTTGTCCGAAGGGTGGAACCACATTGCCGGCGGCTTATGGGCCCCACCCTCCCTTGCAAGACTCGCCCGTCCCGGGGCATAAGACGAATGCCGAGTTTCCCCGTGAATGCAGATGTGGGCTGTTTTTTTTTTTTTTTTAGCGAGCAGATCTGACCATGAAGGATCTTGCCTTTTGTCCGGGACGAAAAAAAAAAGAAGCAGACCCGCCGAGGGGGGGGCAAGTCTAGTCCCGACAAGGATGTCAAAGGGTGGCTTACTCCGTTTTTTGCCTCCTTAGGAAAGTTTGATGGCTGGTTGGGCGTGGGGGATTGGCTGTATGGGTTGCCGTGAGCGGTTTGCCTCTCGCGTGGGGGCGTTCGTCGGAGACGGCTCTGCCGGGGGGGGGGAAACTGTTTGGCCTAGATTTTTTTTTTTTGGGTTGCTTCCGGCATCCCTCGGGGAGTTCGGAATGTGATGTGTTGTATTTTTGTTCCCGATTCTGCCGTTTTTTTTTTTTCCCCTTGTACGAGGATACCCTTTTTCTTTTCTTCGGCGCGTAGCGCGTGAAGAGAGAGCACACATGTATGTGGGGTTGGTGGGGAAACGTTGGTGATGTGCGCTGAGTGGGAGTCTTAGCATTCTCGCTCGACCATTTGTGTGTTGCTCAGCACGCACACGCCCCTCTTCATGGTCAGAAAGGAAAAAAAAAAAAAGTAAATTTGGCCCGTATATCCGAGCAGACGAGTAGCGGAGATAGCACGGTGCACAGAGCAAGCGTTTCCCCCTTCTCCGCATCAACCAAAAAGCAAGTCTTCGCGAATCCCTTCCCATATTATGGGGAAGTCATGGTTCCAAGGCAGCAGGGCGTTTGATGATGTAGCCCCTGCCTCCTATTCGCCAATCATGACCCCGGTCACTTACGTATTACACGCACCACCCCCCTTCACCAATCAAAACTCCCCTTATCAATCCTCCGGATGCACAAAAGACGTTCCAGAAAAAGGAAAACAAGGAGTTCCAGAACGGATAGGAAGACGGAATGGCAGGAAAAAGCAAACATTAGATCAAGGATTGCCTGGATCGGAAATGGAAAACTGGGCCAGATCGGCCGCCAACGCCGTCACAGAGCTGTCAGAACTCTCATTACCATCACCGCTCTTAGATGATTCGAATATACTCTCTTCTTTCCCAAAGTGCTCGAGGAACTCTTTGAACACTTGCTCTGGCACCGAATATCCTTGAGCGCGCCTCCGCGCTTCAGTGGGCCGGCTTAGCACTTGTCCTGTTCACTTGTTAGCTGCCATTCTGCATGTCAAAACCAGGAGACTTGGCTACATTACCTACCCTTGTGCCGGTCTGGAGAGTTCCCAGGTGTAGGCAGTGCAGATGACGTAGCTGACTGGACGGTCTTCGAGAGCGAAGGTGCCGGCGAGAACGAGGAACTCGAAGGTCCTGGATCAGCGGGCTGCGGAGTCGGTGTCGTGCTCCTAGTGGGCGCCCCCTGCCATGTTGGGACTCTTTTCGGTGGAGAAGTAGGTGCAGGTGCGGAATTCTTTGGGGCTAATCGGTTTACCCGTCAGCCTGAGCCTGAGATACTTAAAGGAGGACTATGCCCCACACGAGAAAGAAAATGATATTGCTCAGTTCTATAGACAAAGAAATAGAGGTAGGCGTCACTCATTAGTAATAGACTAAAGACTACCTACCAGGCTGAGGTGCCTTCCCCTCGTGTCTCCTCACAATACGGTATCCCGCTTTCAAGCTCTTCAGCCTACCCTGAAGCTCGAGTCTCTCGCTCTTCGTCTCTTCGGACTCGGAAGCCAAGTTGGACAGAACGTCATCCGGCATTTTCGCAACAACAGCCGGGGCGAAGATCTCTGGAAGGTCAGAGATGAGGCAGCTCTCCACGGCGAGAGTGGCAATATTATCCACGAAGTTGTGCAACGCCACCTGGACCATGTCAGTAAATAGCACTAGCACATATGCATCAACGAGAAAGCGGCACATACCTTGTAAAAGGCCTTCATGCAGTATAGCAGTTCGACGGACGCGAACTGATCTTGTGCATCCGCATCCGTCGACGCGATAACTCTCGCGATCTCCTCAAGCGTCGTATCGATCCTTCCATTCCCATACCTACTTGCAAGACTCTGCAGCGTACTGTCTTGAACTCTCTCCTTTCTGATTCGATCAACTGACTCCACAAAGAGCGGATGGTATGTGATCAGGTGACTGATATTGTACGGCTTCAGCAGCTCCTCAATCTTGATCAAGAGAGCCTCCTTCTTCTCTTCCATGATCGGTTGGATGTGTTCCTCCAGTAGCGCGAAGTAAGTGTGACCCTCCGTCAGCGTTCCCAGCAGTGTCTTGAGGAATTCGAATGCGGCATCCCAGATGAGCTCGGCGTGTTCCTTTGCGATAGTCGCCCACGGTCCGGCCTGCTTCCTGAAGACATCCCCAATGAGGAGAGGGTTGTAAGTGCCGGGTAGCTCGCGGCCGCGGCGATTGCGCACCATGTCTTGGATCTGCTTCAAGTATTCGTGCTCTGAGATTTCCCTGGGCTGAGGGGCAAGGCTTTCAAGGAGGGAGGGAATAGGGTGACCGTCCAGCAAAGTTTGTTTGACGTCACGTCTAATGGGCTCCTTGCTGATGATAGTGTTGCGGTGTCCGTATTCCTGCATAACGTACGCGAAGTCCTCGTTTGAGTTCTGAACAACGGCACGCAAGCGCCGAGCTTTGCTATCGTCCCCGTCGGATTTTGTGTTGAAAAATGGGTGCTGGTAAGTCCCTTGTACGGACTCCAGCGTGAGTCTTTCGAATGACTTGCTGATATTCACCAGGAACGCTCTCTGCTCCTCCGGGCTCTCGCGAGACTCTCCGAGTCGTTCAAGTTGCATTTCGCAGTCGTCGATGCTTTTCTTAATTTCATCCGTCAGCACAGGCAACTCCTTCCGAATCTGCTGCAGTAAGATTCCTGCCAGCCGCTTTCTTAATGCATCGACGCCAACATTCTTTTTGGCGACGCTCTTCCAGACTCCCTTCTCGAAAAACTCTCTCTCTGCTCGATCTCGTTCCTCCAACGAGCATCCCTCCATGCGATGGTCCCTATTCTTGATGACATGCCAACCCAGATTCAGGTAATACTGTTCATTCTTGGCCAAGCTCAGGACGAGGTTTTCTTCCTCCGTCCCTTCGTTCAGCCTATCCGGTTTCGTGATTATGCCCAAGGTTCGCTGGCCCTCCGGATCGGCTTGGCTCGCGAGTCGCAGGATCTCCTGGTTGGCGAAGTCGTAGTGGGCGGCGACAACAGCAAGGATGACAGCGCGCTTGTTTGACATGTATTTACGGACCGTTTCCTTGACGATACGCACATCCGCAGCCGTTTGTCCGCGTGACTCGGACTGGATGAGGCCCGGGAGGTCGACGATAGTGAGGGACGTTCGGTGCGGTCCGGAGATGTCCACGTGCAGGATATCCTCGTTGATGGTTTTCGCCCCAGTGCTCCTCTCTGCTGCTCCTTCGGCGGGCGAGGAGGACTGAGGGTTCATATAGCGCTTCGCGTCGGCCACGATGGCCGGGAAGTCGGACGGATTTGTGAAGGTGGCCTCGAAGCGCTGCAGACGCGCCTTTTCAGCTTCGCTGCGCGACAAGGCCGGTATGATGGTAACTTTGACTTCATTGTGGGCTGAGCGGCGCAGAACGACTTCGGTAGCGAAAGTTGTGCAGATGCCATCTTTGGTGGGGAAGGCCAATTTCGTGATGGCTTCAAGCAAGGAGCTCTTTCCAGAAGACTGGTCCCCGCAGACGATCAGCTGTGGAAGATTTATCTTATCGCTGATTCCCTGGTAGCGGAGCTCATCAATAGCATCAAGGAGTTCGGTTGACTCCCCATTTTTGAGCTCTTCGAGTGCCAGTTCTTTGACAGGAACATCCATTGGTGAGGTTGGCTCAGAGAGCTGGACGTTGCCAAGCTGTGTAGCTATGGTATCAGGTGAGTCTGTGAACGTCCCAGGAAGAGATGTAGAAAATGATGGCATATCAGAACTCGAACTCTCAGGAGAAATTCGGTAGAGCAGCCTTGAAGGGATAGAAAACATAAGAGATGATCGGGGAGTAGAGAAGTTCGCTTGGGTCGTAAAGCTTTATGCATCGGTGCATCTACTTTATATTCCCGGATACTTGGCCGTAGGCCTATATAGGACAAGCGACCACAGTTGCCTAGCAAGCCATGCCGTGTATGCCCAAGGACCGGGCCGCCCAAAAGCACTATTCTTAGGATATCGTGCCGCCACTGCGGGGTTTCTTGTGATAAGACATAGCCACTGTTCACTTGGTAGCCACTTGAGGTCCAGCAAATGCAGGCAGCAAGGCCAAGCTGAGGCTGCTGTGAGACACGTGCCACGCATGTTCTCTTAATGATCTACGATATCTGTGTCACAGGTCCACCAGCTGTTTTGTTTCTAGGAGGTGTGGAGAGCCCCTGGATCGCACGGCGGAATCATCTGCGAGGCGGAGTCGTTTCCAATGGCGAAAGAAGCCTGGGTGTATGGAACCATGCTCTCCACCCTGCAGGGATAGCAAAGGCAGTGCGGCACGCCAGCCAAAATGCTCCATAGAGTATACATTTCGAAGGACAGCCAGATCTTGTACGTCGCTGCTTGCAATCAGGCGGGCAAGAGACGATGTGACTTGACTGAAAGTTAGAGCATTAGTACAATTACGTCCGCGTTGTCAGTGTCCTCTTCACCAATTCGAGCTGACCATCGTGGTATCACAGCAGGGAGCATCCGTCCGGAACAGCTTGGAGCCGCTACGCCGCACCGGATGGTGAATCACCATGCTCTTTCTTGGATATCACTGCCCTCCACGGAATCCGGAGAAAGATAGGCTGCGCCGCATCAGCAAATCACGAGCAGGCTCATGAGTAAGTCGACGGCGCTTAACGGCAGGCAAAGGTCAATATCCGAGGCGATCAAACGCGGTACCGTATGGCCGGTACGTGATGGCAGTGCCAGCTCTGCATTTTGGCCCCCAAGTATACCAGCCTCGCACTCGAGGACTGCCTTGCTGTGCCGCACCGGCGAATGGGCAGTCGCGGATGCGTGCTGTCGAGATCCAGGCGCTTAGCGGCAAAGCGGAGCTGAAAGGAGCCTGAAGATAGATCAGACGACAGCTCTGTCTCGGCGTACCGCTCGGCCGAAACATTCGTCGATGCTGTGACTGCAATTGGAAAATGGTCAACGATGGTGTTGAGGATGAAGCGAGTGTTCGGAGTAGGACCGAGAAGACGTGCGCTCCGTGCGGGATGACGTTTCGCGCCAAGCAAGCTCGGTGGGATGTGCACTCCCGCCCCTCCGCAGAGCCGTCCCAAAACACACGACTCCAGCTATGAGCGAAACACAGGAGGATTTCTGGCTGTTTGGCTACGGGTAAGCGCCTGCTTCCATAACATTGGCTCAGCCGCAATTGTCTAACGTATCCCACCTACAGAAGCCTGATATGGAAACCACCGCCGCATTTTGGTATTCTCTCGCGCCCGAAAGCCGACCACTTCTGCCTGTGGTGCTAAACCATTTGCGAAACCATACAGACCAGCGCCTTCCCGGTTATATTGAGGGCTATGTTCGGCGGTTTTGGCAGGTACGTAGAACTAAAAGCAAGGCCGCGGCGCAAAGCTGCATTGAAAGCCACAAAAAGAGCTTTGGAAGAGCATGGCAAAGCTGAAGGGACATGGCCGCATTAAAGGCCAGGTAGGCGCCGATAAATCCACTGTGATGAACCTGCGCCGCAATCGTGCATAGCAGGCAACCAGAACACCAAGCCAACGTGGCAGACGGGGAGCTAACGACCGCGCCTCCCCAGCGAAGACCACCGCGGCACCCCCGAAGCGCCCGGTAGAGTCGCCACGCTGATCGACCGCGCCCACTGGGAAACGTTGACCGACCACGTACGACCAACCCCATCCCCTTCCCTTCCCTTCCCTTCCCCTCCCACCACAGGCAATCGAACCGGGATCCTGACTCGTCTTCCCTCCCCCCTCCACAGCACGACGCCCCCACCGAAAAAGTTTGGGGCGCAGCGTACCATATCCCTGCCTCGCACGCCGCCGAGGTTCGGGACTATCTCGACATCCGCGAGATCAATGGCTACAGCATCCAATACACGCCTTTCCACCCGGCTGGGAACGCCTCCTCCGTAACGCCCATTCACTGCCTAGTCTATATCGGTCTTCCCTCCAATCCGCAGTTCCTTGGCCCACAGGATCCACAGGCACTGGCTGAGCACATAGTAGTTAGTAGAGGCCCTAGTGGTGAAAACACGGAGTACCTGTACCAGCTGGAAGCGGCACTGCAGGGGTTGAGTGCCGAGAGTGGGGATGAGCATATCACCGATTTAGCAAGGAGGTGCAGGGAAGTAGAGGAGAGGAAGAGGAAGGAAGCAGGAGGAAATTTGGGTGACGAGAGGAAGAAGGCTGAGGCGAGTCTCGACGGGCATCCTTTGCATAAGGTTGGGAGCACTGAGGAGCAGGAGGAGGTGGAGAAGTAGAGCCACGCCGGACCTAGAGAAAAGAAGTAGATGCGGCGCCTACGCCGATGGATCTCTCTTCTCTGCCGTACATGCTTAATGGTGTTTATCTTCGGTGCGTTCTCGTGTGGTGAGCTCTCTGATCACCGCATATTATTACAAAAGCTTTCCAGCGGAACGAGAAGAATCTTCCGCGCAAATATCAGGCGAAAGCCCAGCCAGGCAGGCGCCGAGGTATTCACAGGCAAATCCTTCTGTACCAAAGATCTCGACTACGATGCACCCGGCGGCTACGCATGACAAGGCTGTGACACATACCAGGCTGCGCTCTCCAGCCTGACCCATGCACCTCAGCTTGCCCCACCATATCAACTCACAACAGCCTCACCCTAACACAAACACCATCCGACTCCCTCGATGAAGCTCTCAAACCTCCTCATCGTCCTCACCACGGCCTCCACCGCCGCATCTTCTCCAGACGCCGCAGCCATCGCGAACACCAGCGAACATCTCCATCCCACCGCCATGAGCCCTCTCCAGATCCACCACCTCGCCGGCGCCCAGCGCGTCCTCCACGACGCCCTCGACCAGGCCACGGCCGTCCGCTGGGACGAGCTGCCGCGCCAGGCGCGCGACCAGATCGTGCGGTACGTCAGGGAGCACCCGTGGCAGACGGCGCTGCACGCGACGACCGTGGTCGTGCTGCTCGCGCCGCCGGGCGTCGCCGCCGCGCCGTTGGTGTGGGTCGGGAACCAGGCGGGTTTTGGGGCCTTGGGGCCGCAGGCTGGTATGCGTTACATTTCAAGTTTCTGAGATTTTACCACCTTTTTTTTTTCTTTTTTTTGGCTTACTGTTGTTGGTTTTCTAAAGGGTCTTTCGCTACGAGTATCCAGCCTTGGGTGTCGCCGCTCATAAAGGGATCTGGTTTCTCGACTTTCCAGAGCGCCGCTATGAGCGCGACCGGGTATGGGGCGGTGAGGCTGGCGGCCGTGGCTAAGGGCGGCTGGGTTGTTGCGTCTGGTTTTGCGGGGCTGAAGGGGTTTGTTGGCGATGAGGAAAAAGGAAGTGGGGAAAGTGAGAGAAAGGAAAGTGAGGGAGCTGAGGAAGGTGAGGCAAGTGAAGAGCAGGTGAAGAGTAAGCTTTGAGGTAGAAGGGGTTTGCGGTATTAGATGCTTCAGATGGAGGCGGCACCCTTGCACAAGCTCCAATGGGAATTCTGTTCTGACCTGATATTTGCTGAATCTTTTTTCCTTCTTCAATTTATGAGCCTGCTGTATTGTGGGAATATTGATGGTGGGATCTAATAGACCATCATTATTCAAGATGTATCTCAAGATGTACCGTTGACCTTCTTAAATGTAAGTTCAAGTAGTTTTATTTATGCTTGGGAAGTAAAAGTACTATATGCGATATCTCGAAATGCTCCCTGCCGTGATATTGTTGGGTGCATACTCCTGCTTGATTTCCCTGTCAGCTATTGACTTCACTTCCACAATACCAACACAAATGTATTCACCCATACACCGTTACGCACAATAACACAATAGCACAATAGTAGACCACATAGAATATATACTCCGTTAGTCTCGAGCCAGACCCCCATTCCTTCCACTCCTCAACACAAACCGTCTCTTCACCCACCACAACCAACAACCCACAAACCACTCCAACCACTCTCCAAACCACATCCAGTCAACACTCCACGACCATGCCAGCCATCCGCGAGCCCGCCAGCCTCGACTACCTGGGCACCGTAAGCCACCCTCCTCCTCCGACCCACCACCTACCTGCCTTCTCCCTTCCTCATCCACTAACACTCTAACCCCCTAGACCACCACCACCGACCCCAAGACCAAGAAGCCCCTCAAAATCCACCGTTTCCGGCCCATCCCGCCCGACAAGATCGTCATCGGCCCCGGCGCCTGGGCCCACATGGGCAAGCACCTGTTCGAGACGGGCAGGCGGCGTCGCGCTGCTGCTGCTGCGGCTGCTGCTGCGGATGCCCGCGCTGGTCGCGGGATCCAAAAGAAGAAGAAGAAGAAGAAGGAGAAGGAGGTCACTGCCGTTGCCGCCGGGAAGGTGGAGAAGGAGAGGGAGAGGGAGAGGAGGGAGGAGAGCTCGGGCTTGGCGGAGGTCAAGCGGGCCGCCTGGGCCGGCCGGTACGGCCAGGCGGCGCAGATGAAGACGCTGAGTGCCGCGGCTGCGAGGATGGCGAGGATGAAGTGAAGAGGGGAAGGGGGGAGGGAGAGTTGGAAGGGGCAGGGAGGACGCTGTGGTTTTTGATAATGCTTTCTCGCTCTTGCTTAATACAACACATGAGGACGCGTTCGGGAAGACCTCGATCAGAATGTGAACCTAATTCAAGGAGGCACAGGTGGCGCTTCCTGGGTCAAGAAAGCTGTTGCGGCTGGGGATGTCCAGAGGATGTCTGGCGGGGGGCTGAGGGAACTGAGTGGGCGTTCGAATCGTCGTGGCGGGCCAGTTCTGTGTCTGGTCTCAATCTGGCCGACCGTCGTAGTCCCCTCTTTGCCTGATATGGGCCCTGGACGTGCGCGTCCGTATTGATCTGGTTCGCGCGCCTAGCTGAGAGTTCTGCTTCCATGGGGCTCATACTGTCGGTAGCGCTCGAGGTGATCAGTTCATCTTTGGGAAGTCTACAGGCTTAATACCTGCTTTGAGATGTTCGAGCCAGCTTTGCGACTGCGCCACTCGACCCTGATCTAGTAGCTCGATGTTGCAGAATATGCAGATATACCAGGTCCGCGAAACACTGAGGCAGATGATGGAGTTGGCCTTTTTCGAACGAAGACATATCCCGACTTACCGTAGAATCTAACTGGTCAAACCGCCCATGAGAGCAAATCACATTCAAAAGAAATACATACCGTCAGGTAAGTTGCGCTACAAACAAATGTACAAAATAGGTTGCCTTTTGCCCCCTATATCTCCCCGACCTCCCTTTTTACCTGTCCACCTCACCGAACACAAGATCCATGGTACCAATAATAGCGACGGCATCAGCCAGCAAGTGGCCTCTCGAGATCTGGTCGAAGCAGCCCAAATGAGCGAAACCGGGCGCCCTGATCTTACACCTGTACGGCCTCTCGCTGCCGTCACTGACGAGGTAGACACCCATCTCACCCTTAGGCGCCTCAATGGCGCTGTAGGTCTCGCCCGGCGGGACCGAGTAACCCTTGCTGTAGAGCAGGAAGTGGTGGATGAGGGCCTCCATGTTCTCCTTCATGGCGGCACGCGGCGGGGGCGCGATCTTGTAGTCCTCGACCTTGATGGGGCCGGCGGGCATATCGTTCAAGCACTGGTGGATGATGCGGAGCGACTGTCTGAACTCCTCCATACGGCAGAGGTAACGGTCGTAGCAGTCGCCGTTGACGCCGACCGGGACGTCGAACTCGACCTTGTCGTAGGCGTCGTAAGGCTGCGACTTGCGGATGTCCCACGGCACACCGGAACCACGGAGCATGACACCAGTGAAACTGTAGTTGAGCGCATCCGCGGCGGACACGACACCGATGCCCTTCGTTCTGCCAATCCAGATGCGGTTGTCCGTCAAGAGTTCCTCGGTCTCATCAATGCGGTCACCGAACTGAGTGGCCCACTGGTAGATGTCATCCAGCAGACCAAGGGGCAGATCCTGGGAAACACCGCCGGGACGCACGTAGGCGGCGTGGAGACGGGCACCCGACACACGCTCGTAGAATTCCTGCAAAGCATCAACCCGACATCGTCCAATTTATCAACCCGCAGGTCCAGCACTTACCATAAGCTTCTCACGCTCCTCGAAACCCCACAGGAAAGGCGTCAATGCACCAACATCCATGGCGTGGGAAAGGACAGACATGAGGTGGTTCAAGATACGGGTAATCTCGCCAAACATGGTCCGGATGTACTTGGCGCGCTCCGGAATCTCGATGTTCAGAAGCTTCTCGACGGCTAGCGAGTAGCACTGCTCGTTGGTCATCATGGAGACGTAATCGAGACGGTCGAAGTAGGGAAGGGCCTGCAAGTATGTTCGGTATTCGATGAGCTTCTCGGTGCCGCGGTGCAGCAGGCCGACGTGGGGGTCGGCGCGGACGATCTCCTCGCCATTGAGCTCGAGAATCAGACGCAACACGCCGTGGGCAGCCGGGTGCTGGGGTCCGAAGTTGACGGTGTAGTGGCGGATCTTGCGGCCCTTCGCGTCGGCCTCCTCGCTATGCAGGATCGTCTCGTTGTGTCGGGTGGCGTAATCGGAGCCCCCGGTCTCGATCAGCTGGGTGCCCTCGTAGGCAGGCTCGGCGTAGTGGCGCGGCAGAGAGGTCGAGATGGAGCGGGCGGCGAGGTTGTTGAAGCGTGGGATTTGGGTGCGCGCGATCGGGGCGCGGGAGGCGAAGGCGAGCCCCCGGGCGGTGTGACCGGCGATTCTGGCAAGGGAGACGGGCATTGTTGGTGGTGGGAACAATGCCGGGCCCTGTGCAGGTCGATTGTCCGGGGAGGGGTGGTGGTAGAGTGGAGAGGCGATGGGCGAGTAGCTGTCCGGCTGGGTGATGAGGTCGACGATACAAATCCAAGACGATTCAATTGGCTGCGGGCCGGCGCTGCCTCTGAGCGAAACGCTGGCCGTGCCCCTCACGCAACAGCACCGCCGTGAGAACTGATGCAACTATGAATAAGCCTCAAAAGAGATCAGAAAAGCATGCACGTAAATTCTATAAGTACTTAATGTACTGCTAAACTGCCTCTGATGGCTTTCACAATTATTCAGAAATACGCATAGCGCAGTGAAGCAGCGGCCGCTGTTCCGCACGCTGCTGGAGCATGCCGCAAAGCCGAGTGCCTGGGCGGTCACCGGCGGCAGATTCTTCGACCGGGCTTCATCCGAGTGAGAAGCGCAGAGCTGTCGCAACTTTTTTTCGATGCGACTACAGCTTTACTCTATACAAAGCAACATCCTGACAAAATGGTGTCAAAACGCGAACCTACCCAGGAGGAGCTCCAGCGTCGCCGAGTACGTGTGACCGTGCCATTTCAACCTACGCTTTGCTAATTCACTCCAGATTGTCGGCGTTCACGCTGAGCACGTCTCCAATATCTCGTCCACCGACTTCCCCGGCCACTTCCCGGGCGAGGACCACCGCTGGAGCCTGGAAAAGTTTAGAAAAGTATGCGCATTGTCTCAGCTGTTGCGCGCTCCTACGATGCTCACACCTCGTAGAACTTCCGCGTCGAGTTCCACCAAAATGAACAGTTCGAGTCCCAATTCTCCCTCGTCGGCATTGACGCTGCCATTGCGAACGCTTTTCGCCGCATCCTGATTGCCGAACTACCCACCCTCGCCATCGAAGATGTCTACATCCTCAAGAATACCTCCATCATTCAGGATGAGGTGCTGGCCCACCGTCTGGGTCTGATTCCGCTCAAGGGCAGCCCAGAAGCCATCAGAAACATGACGTGGTACAAGAAACCCGAGGCGGGCGAGGCCGAGCAGGGGTCGCATACCGACTACAACACCGTGGTGCTCGAGCTCAACGTCCAGTGCGAGTGGCGCCCGGAGGGCCGAGATCTGGCAAAGAAGGGCGAGACGGACCCGAACAAGCTGTTCATCAACTCCAGCGGTTCGTCCACCGCGACTCCCGTAGAACCACAACCCCGCATACTAACGTAGCCTGACAGTCTACGCGCACCAAATCAAGTTCATCCCCACCGGCCGGCAAGCCGATCTCTTCGCCGGCGAGAACGCCATCCAGCCCGTGAACCCGGACATCCTGATCGCGAAGCTGCGGCCGGGCCAAGCCATCAACCTGTCGATGCACTGCATCAAGGGCATCGGGGCCGACCACGCCAAGTTCTCGCCCGTCGCCACCGCCACGTACCGGCTGCTGCCGCACATCGAGATCACGCAGCCCATCGTCGGGCCGCTGGCCGACAAGTTCGCGCGCTGCTTCCCGCCGGGCGTCATCGCGCAGGTGCCCGTCACCGCGGACGAGGCCGCCGACCGCGACGGGCCCTACGCCGGCTGCGCCGCCGGCGACACGAAGGCCGTCGTCGCCAACCCCTTCAACGACACCGTCACCCGCGAGGTGCTGCGCCACGACGAGCTCAGGGACAAGGTCAGGCTCGGCCGCGTGCGCGACCACTTCATCTTCAGCGTCGAGAGCACCGGCCAGTTCGACAGCGACGACCTGTTCATCCAGAGCGTCAAGGCGCTCAAGGCCAAGTGCCAGATCATGAAGAGGAACATGGCGAGCCTGATGAGGTAGTCATCATGGCTCGGCCGGGTTTTCCTTTCCGTGCGTGCACTGTTCCTTCTCTTCTACGAAATGGTTTCTGCATAGCCTAGGCGTTCTGGTGGGCGGGGTTCTTTTAGAAGGGCCATTTTTTGGTGTCTTGAAGATTTTGGCGATGGGTTTCGGGCGGCTGGCTGCGGAAGGTCGCTGTTCTGAATATGCCCCGCGAGCTGCATTTCACTTCCTGAGGCGGTGCTCTCAATTTTCCGAGATACCACTCGAGGGGCATTTCGAATGGCATACAGGAGGTTATTTGTCGTCAAAGTACAGACTCGTACAGATTCAACGTAATCTATGCTAAAGGGGTTGTGTCTTGCATAATGTCGTGCAATCGCAGTGAAGGGTATCCGCAACAACTAGTCTAAAGAGGAAGGGGGAAAATAGAATCCAACAGCTCTGATATCGTACAAGCTAATCCTCCGATTTCAGCCGTCCAACACCTCCATTTCCGCTGGTATTCAAAGACATTTTCCCTCTCGTAGTATTTACAGAAAGGTAAATCGTTACCCGTAACTCGACCCATCAGCCACTTCCGCGAACCACACCAAGTCGATTAACTCGAGCAATCACTTCGTTCAGAGCGTCCGGCACTGCCACTTCTTCCCGTACGAGTTCCCCAATCAAGCCTCGCACTCCTGCAACGCCACCCTCGCCAGCTCCCTACACCTCCGCGGATCGAACCGCTCCCGCGCCCACCCCCTCTCCCTACCAGCCCTAATCCTCTCCGCCTTCTCGCCCTCCGTCAAGCTGCGCCCGCTGCTCCCCGTCTCCGGCGCGAAGATTATCGCGCTGCGGCGGCGGTTCTCCTGCTCCACGCCGCCGCCGTGGGTCGCCGTCACTTCGGACCACGTCGACGAGGACGTCGACGAGGGCGTGCGGGAGGATGCCGGGGTGGAGAAGGTCGATTTGAGGGACTGGATGGCTAGGAGGTGGGCGACGAGCTGGCCGCGGAAGGAGGACAGGTCGGCGTTGTAGTGCTGGATGCGCGTGTTGAGCGGGAGCGGGAGCAGGCTGCTGCTGGAGCGGTCGCGCGGGAAGAGAAGGCGCGGGCAGGGGTGCGTGCGTTGGATGGCAGGCGTGTAAGCGGCGGGCGTGGGCGTCGTGGGATCGCGCTGCGAGGGCGTGGCCGCTTGAATGGGCGTGCCTTCGACGAGGTCGACGAAGCCGTGCGGGGTCTTGGGTGGTGGGGTTAGGGGTGGGAATTGAAAGGCGGTGTCTAGACCGTTGTTGTCCGATGCGCGGGTGGGGGTTTGCACTGGGGAGTCGGCATGGTGGCTCTTTTGTGAGAGTAGGGAGTCGCTGGACTTCGCCTTGCGGACCTGGAGGGGGGAAGGCTTCTTAACGCTGGGGTGCTCGGCGGCGAGGTACGTGGTGTCGTGCCTATCTGGCCTCTCATCTACGAAGGGATCGGATTCTAGGTTTCCGGTCCACGAGGCGTCCGTGACGAGGGAATCCGTACGCGAATGCTTGGAGCTGTTGAAGGAGTGGCGCCTTGAAGCAGACGAGGATAGTTCGAGACTTTCGAAAGTAGAATTGAGGTCCCACATGCTAGGGAGAGACGGCTTAGAGCCAGGTTGCTCGTCCTGAACAGGTAGGCTGAGCGACAATTTCGGCGGCGACCTTGGAGGCTTGTCCTGTTGCAGTGGGAGGGGTTCTGGGAGGGTTGCAAGGGCCTTGTTGTAGAAGTCTTCGGACTGCTGGAGAGCTGGAAGGCGCGCCATGGATTGTGTGTGCATGCTTCGCGCCAGACTATCGTAGCTGAGCGCTGCGTAGAAGTATAGAAAGGTGCGGATCAATGCATGGTGCTATAACCCATGCTCTTAGCATAACCCGAACAGCTAAGGGATTGTTTGGTGAGCGGAATGAACTTACATCTTGGCACTGCTTCTCGAGAAGCTCGACGCACTTGGATGCACACTGCCTGTAGCGTCGATCGAAATAGAGATGCTTGACTTCGTTCAGCATTTTCCGTACGTCATCCTTGCCGTCAGTCGGCGTGGGCACGTGCAGGTTGAACTTGGGAACAGTCGCGAGCCCGTTGTAGCGGGTGCCGATATCCCGGGTTGGGATCATGGTGCTGGTGAGCGAAAGAAAGTTGCCGAGCGGAGACGGGGAGATGAAGTGAGGCGACCCTCGGGCACGATCAAGATCCTTTGGAAGGATTCGAGGTCTCAGTTGCGGTCGGCGAGAAATCGGGGTGCGGCGCGGCGGGCGTCGGGACAAAGAAGTGTAAACACAGAAGCGGTGACCAGCCCCAGGAAAAATGGAGACAGCGCAAAAAAGTTACGCCGGACGTAGATCATTGACCGGTGAGAGGCACTCGCGGGTGAGGACGAGTGTTCCATGGTTCTGAGAGTGCCCTGAGAGCTCGGGGTTCGACTGTTTACAGAAGGGTGCGAAGCAGGAATAAATTGTGGTTGTATGACTTCCCTAATCGGAAACTACGAAACCCACCAGTCCGCCCACGCGGCGCAGGCAGGGTCCAGCGCACTAAGCCCCCGAAGTTCGCCCCGGGCTAGGAGAGCCGCAAGACACTGCTGTTCAAGTCGAACTTCTGATCTTCTTTTGACTCGTTGCTAGCTTCTGTGTAGGCATCATCTGTCCGGACTGCCCAAGGAGAGTCTAACACGAACTAAGTGCGGGCATCAAGAACATCGATCGATCGATTATTCTGAAGGTTTTTTTTTGTTTTTTTTTTTGCTTCCTCCCTTGTCGATTGTCAGTAAGTCGTGTGACCTCGAAGTAAAGGGAACCATGCTGGGAGTCGAAGTCCAAGTCGGCCAAAGAGGGGAGGCGAGAGTAAGTACATCGGCACTTGAGATATTCATAGATCTCATGTTACATTTTCACGTGGAAAGACAATGGTCTCCACCCAGTGCCGAAGCCGAAAGCTGTGCTCTGCAGGATTCGCCGCTCCTAAAAGACTCCGGCTGCTTAGCAAAATGTAGTAGCGGCGCAATCCGGAAAGCATAAGCCCTTTTGACTCAGAGTCTAATAGCTGAAACGGACTTAGCAAGACTCGAGTGGAGCGAATAATCCCGTCGAGGGCTGCAGAGCTGCCACGATGCAACTTGGAGTGGTCAGCGAATCCGGGGATCCTAGATAGAACCCCTGTCGAGTGGTCTGTACACTTCCGCGTCCGGTTAGATTTACCGGCTCAAAAGTCTATCGACACAATTACATCCATGCCGCCGGAACCGCTGCGTAAAGGAAGCCCACGGTTTTAGAGGCAACCGGAGAATCGCTACAAATCCTGATAAGCAAACAATTATTCGGATTTGCCGCCTGTACCAGCTTCGAGGTCATGGGTAATAAGCCTTGTGAGGAGCAACCACGATGTCCGAATCTGAGACGATTGGAAGGCCGTAAAAACAGCGTGAGTTGGAATAGAGCCATTCGCGAAACCGCAGTGCGAATCGAGGTGAACGGTTTCCGCCTGGATTGTTTTGGCAGGCACACATTTCGTTGTTATAAGCGGAGACAAAACGAGCTAAGACAGGTTTACAGGAGGGAAGAAAAGAAAACATGAGCGGAGAGACAATGGAAGAATGTCCGTAAGTTCGGTGTGCATATTCTCGGTATTGCGTACAAGCCGGTTCTTGCCCGCGTCAAATTCAGCGTCCCAGGCTCTCCCCAATGCGGTTTCGCGGACGACCTACCGGAATGTCCCTAGAGTCAGCCGTACAACCACCCTTATCCCAGCATCGAAAAATAGTCCAGTATCTGGTTATACGAAGATTTCCGTTGTAAATCTCTCCAGCAGTCTCACAGCAACTCTGTTCAATATTTGGGATATCAGGACAACGGGTTGTATTCTACATACACGCGCGTGCTTCGGTGACTTGACCTAAATTCCGGCATCCACGGAATGGAAATTTTAATAGAATGCTGTCAAATCGTGCTCTTCTACTCCTCGGACGCGGCAGCACCAGTAATAATCTCGACAAGTTCGCCAGTAATGACGGCCTGGCGGGTACGGTTGAAGAGAATCTGGAACTTGTTGATCATGTCGCCAGCATTCTTGGAAGCATTCTATGGCAGGCGTCAGCGTTGACTCTCTCCCGTAGAGCTTGACTGTTACTCACGTCCATGGCGTTACGACGAGCAGACTGTTCACAAGCGTGACCCTCAGCAAGAGCCTGATGAAAGTTAGCTTCATTGAACTAGCGCCATATAGTATCATGCATACCCAGTAGAGAGAGTTAGCCAGCGCGTATTCACGGAGGTTGGGGAGAGACTCGTCGTTGATCTCGAACGAAGAGATGTTGGCTACCATTGATTAGTATACTGCGTGGACAAAGCAATTGGGCCGAAAAGAAAACCCACCGGACTGGGTGATGGCCTCCTCGGAGAAAGCATCAATGGTCGCCGGCTCATAGGACTGGGCGTTAAGAAACTTGTTGTAGAGGATCTTGACAGACGCGTAGTCGTCGGACAGGCGGAAGATCTGGTCAGCAATGGCCGAGGCGTCAGCGAAGGTAGGAATGTCCTTGCCGACACCGGCGAAGCTAAGCTGGATGTTCTTGGCGTTGCCTCTGCTCAGCTGTCCCTTGCACTTCTCGCCGAGAACAACGAGGTCGGTGTTGGGCTTCTCCAGCAGCACCTTGCGCGTGAACCTAGTCAAACCCGAGTGGATACCGCCGCAGAGACCCTTGTCGGAGCTGCACACAATGATCAGGTCCTTCTTGCCCTCACCCTCGGTGGGCTTCGTCTCGGCCTTCTCGAATACGGTGTTGGAGGTCTGGCCGTAGACACGCGAGGTCTCCATGGCGCGCTGGGCGCGGGTGAGCTTGGTCGAAGCGACGATTTTCATGGTCTTGGTGATCTTCTCGATGTTGCGAATCGACTTGAGACGGCCCTCGATCTCACGCAGAGTGGCATAGTTGGCGCTGGCAGCGACATTGACGGTCGCAGGCCTGGCAATTGGTCGCGCACAGTCAGTATCTGATGCCAATTGCATCGAATCGAGGGATGGGGCAGCGCGGGCGCGGTCGCGGGCGCGGGCGATCGGAAGGCCTACCGGGCAACGGCCGCTTGGCCAGCTCGCAGAGCCGGGCGGGCAGCCCTCGAGAGCATCATGGAGGCTGGAGGAGTGCGGAGGGGAGATTGATGAAGCGGTCGATGTGAACCGACGTTGGCGTGGTGCTCCGGATGGTCGGCGGAGAAACTGTACAGGATGTTGCAGCTCAACCTCA
Organism: Neoscytalidium dimidiatum; assembly: GCA_037367355.1. NCBI lineage: Eukaryota > Fungi > Ascomycota > Dothideomycetes > Botryosphaeriales > Botryosphaeriaceae > Neoscytalidium > Neoscytalidium dimidiatum. The sequence continues at coordinate 2,370,015 of CM074704.1, read as the reverse complement.
CTTCACGGCAGAGCGAGGCACTAGCGCCGAAAACCGAAATCACGTGGAAGGCGCTTCCAGAATCGCTGCGTTCTTCTTAAGCTTTAACCCTTTGTACACCCTCTCCCTCTCTTCGCCCTCCAGTGTGCACCTTCCTGCTCACTGCAGTCCACCATCATCCCACGCCTCCAATTCTCCGTGTCAGCGCGCGTTGGCCGTCGCTGGCTCGCGCCCACCGCCCTCCCCCAGCCGACATCACTACGTTCGCGCATCTTCGCCCGACTCGGTGCCACCCAGCGCGCCGCTGCAGCTGAGCGCAGACTCGGAGTCTCCTTCGCAGGTCCGCCCCACGCCCGTCGCCCGCCTCGCATCATGTCGGCATCCGACAGCGACACGCCCCTCTTCAAGGGCAAGACCAACGGAGGTGCGTCTACGTCCCGTATTTCCTCGCTCGGCTGAAATGTGCCGGCGCTCTCTGCTTTGCTGCCGTCAGACACGCACCATTTCGCACTACGCCTTCACTTTTGCGCCTGCCTGCACCCCACCTGCATTCCCCGGCCTCGGCTGCCTAGTCTGCTGACATTTTCACCTTCTCAGCTGTGTCCTCCGAGACCATACCCAAGAGCGTCGACAGCGCCATGAAGAAGCACGCCCCCGCCACCAACGGTCAGAACGGCCAGCTTGAGCCCGGCATCTCAATACGCATGGGCCCGGTCACGCACATGGACGTCGATGAGCCTACTGCCAACGGTTTCGCCAACGGCAAGCGTAAGTCGCGCGCCAGTGTGAACGGGAAAAGTTACAAAGAGGCTTCAAGCTCGGACGAGGACGACAAGCCACTGGTGCGTCATCTTTTCACCCGTCAACTTGCTTCACTTGCGCTGACCATTCGTACAGAGCAAGCGGCGCAAAACTGCCTCACCCAATGCCTCGTCCGCCTCCGCCTCCGAATCCGAGCTGAGCGACGTGCCCTTGGCGCGGACTGCACGAAAGCCACCGAGGGTCAAAGCGTCGGATGTCGGCCTGTCCTCCGACTCGGACGTTCCTCTTGGAACCAAACTTGCCTCCGAAAAGAAAAGAATTGAGCAGGCAGCCGAGAAGGAAGCCAAGGCCATCCGCGCATCGGAAAAGAAAGCACCGATCAAGAGGAAGCCCAAAAAGGAGGAGAGTGACAGCGATGACGACGTCCCGCTCTCCAAAAAGAAAAAGCCCGTTGCCAGGAAGGCTAATGGCGTTAAGAAAGAAGAGTCAGATGATGACGTTCCTCTGAGCAAAAAGGCCCCCGTTGCCAAGAAAGGTAAGGCAAAGGCGGAAGAGCCTCCCAAAAAGGCTGCCAAGAGCAAGGCAGTTACGAAGAAAGAGACTGAGGAGGATGAAGAGGCGGAAGCTGAAGAAGATGAGTACAAATGGTGGGAGGATCCGAGCAAGGGTGATGATACCATCAAATGGACGACACTTGAGCACAATGGTGTTGTGTTTCCGCCGGAGTACGAACCTCTGCCCAAACACGTCAAACTGAAGTATGACGGTGTCCCTGTCAGCCTCCACAAGGATGCGGAAGAGGTCGCCACCTTCTTCGGTTCGATGCTGAACTCAACGCACAACGTCGAAAACCCAACGTTCCAGAAGAACTTCTTCCATGACTTCAAGGAAGTTCTCGATAAGACCGGACATGCGACAGGCCCGGACGGCAAAAAGATCAAGATTGAGAAGTTCGAGAAGTGTGATTTCAAGGATATTTACGCGCACTTCGAGGCCCAACGTGAAGCCAAGAAAGCCCTCCCTGCGGCAGAAAAGAAGGCCCTCAAAGCAGCGAAGGATGCGGCCGAAGCACCATACATGTATTGTATGTGGGACGGCCGTAAGCAAAAGGTGGGCAACTTCCGTGTGGAACCTCCCAGCTTGTTCCGCGGTCGCGGTGAGCACCCGAAGACTGGCAAGGTCAAGAAGAGGGTCATGCCGGAGCAAATCACCATCAACATCGGCAAGGAAGCCAAGGTCCCATCCCCTCCTCCTGGCCACAAGTGGAAGGAAGTCAAGCACGACCAGACCGGCACATGGCTCGCCATGTGGCAAGAAAACATCAACGGCGCCTACAAGTACGTTATGCTTGCGGCGAACTCCGATATCAAGGGTCAGAGTGATTTCAAGAAGTTTGAGAAAGCGAGAGAACTCAAGAAGCACATCGACCGCATTCGCAAGGATTACACCCGAGACCTCAAGTCGGAAGTCATGGCAGATCGTCAGCGCGCTACTGCGGTATATCTCATCGACAAGTTCGCCCTCCGTGCCGGTAATGAAAAGGGAGAGGACGAGGCAGATACTGTTGGCTGTTGTTCGTTGAAGTACGAGAACGTCACTTTGAAGCCGCCGAACACGGTCGTTTTCGACTTCCTCGGAAAGGACAGTATTCGCTTCTACGATGAGGTCGAGGTCGATCCGCAGGTGTTCAAGAATCTGAAGATTTTCAAGAAGGCTCCGAAGAAGGAAGGCGACGAGATCTTTGACAGATTGACTACTTCGGGTCTCAATAAGTATCTCAGTTCGTACATGCAAGGACTCACCGCGAAGGTCTTCCGTACCTACAACGCTTCCTACACCATGTCGCGATTGCTCCGGGAAATGAAGTCCACTGGTACGATTGCAGAGAAGGTCAAAGATTACAACGAAGCAAACCGGAAGGTCGCCATCCTCTGCAACCACAAACGGACTGTCGCTGCCAATCACGGAGTCCAGATTGAGAAGATGCAAGAAAAGATCAATGGTCTTCGGTATCAACAGTGGCGCGTGAAGCAGATGATGATCGATATCGACCCGAAAATCAAGAAGAAGAAAGGGGCGGATTATTTCGCGCTTCCTGAGGATCTTACCAAGGAGTGGGTCGAACAGCATCAGAAGGCACTCGTTGAAGAGCAGCGTGAAAAGATCAAGAAGAAGTTCGAGAAGGAGAACGAGAAGCGTGTGGCTGACGGCGAGAAGGAGATGAAGGCCAAAGAGCTTACAGAGCGCCTCGAGGTTGCGGACGAGATGGAGAGGAAATTCAAGAAAGAAAACAAAACGGGCAAGGTTGATGCCGAGGGTAAGGGCGTGTCGATTGAGAAGCTGGAGAACAAGGTGGAGCAACTGCAGCAGCGCATCGAGACGGCAAAGATCCAGTTGGAGGACAAGGATAACAACAAGGAAGTGGCTCTTGGCACGTCTAAGATTGTGAGTTTCGCTCGGGTCAGCCGGGAAGATCATAACACTAACCGTTGCTTAGAACTACATCGACCCACGCCTGACGGTTGTTTTCTCCAAGAAGTTCAACGTCCCCATTGAGCGGTTCTTTTCAAAGACGCTTCGCGAGAAGTTCGATTGGGCCATCAAGAGCGCGGGCGAGGACTGGGAGTTCTAGAGGGGATTCAACATCACTTGCGCCATCTTCTTCATTATTTTTTTTTCCGTCTTTTTGGGATTATCGGTGGCTTGGGCGAGTCAGAAAGGCTCTGCATCCGGACAGCTGCGGGTTGCTATCTTACATCAAGATTGCTTGAAAAGGCAAGTGGTGTTTTTTTTTGGTTTTTCTGGCGCGCGGAGCACAAGGGCTTGAGCGTGGACCCTGGCTGCAGGGGCGCGGCTTGGCCCTTGAGCAGGTTCAGTGGAAGCGAGGCCAGCGGGGTATCCTGCATTGGGCAGGCGCAATATTACAGGGTGGACTTTCATCAGCATAGCGGTCGGCAAGCTATAGCCGGAAGGGCGTTTGGCAGGGAGCGTTTCACGGGCCCTCTCAGAGTGGGTTTTGCGAAGGGTCGGGCAGGGCAGCACGACAGCAGGGCAGCAGCGGCATCTCTCCACACTGGGGACCCGGCGGCATCTCATGCAGGTGCGGGACGATCCTGTGTGTGCCACTGACGGGTCACTGCAGGCTGGCTGTGCCTCATCTGGCATGACATATAGAGCTGGGAATAAAAGTTTCAATGAACGTGCGTGTCTTGGGAGTCGGTGACGCCGATTGCAGGTCAATAAGAGCGGCCGGCCGAGCAGGCGTGGCTCTGATGGGGAAGATGGCGCTTTCGAGTATAGCCCCGGGGGCCGCCACCGATTACGGGAGCGGGCAAACCCATTAAGCCGCGCATCGCCAGGAGCGCAGATCGCTGGGAGTTTTTGGAATAAGGTTGCCCACGACGCGTTCGCAGCGGCCAGGAGGCGCCGGGCGCAATGGCGGCGGCCCAGCTGGCGGGCGGCGGCGCGGAGCAGAGGCACGCCGGCAGACGGCGTGCAGCAGGCGCAAATAACAACCAATGTACGCGCATATACGTACGGCGGTGGGCCGGCAGAGTCGCGGGCTCCTGGGCTGCTGGGCTCCTGGAGCGTCGGAGCGATGGCGCAATGAATTGCGTGCAGGGAGGTCCGATCCTATGTCATGGTGCGAGTGGGCGGCCTCTCTGTCGCTCGAGGAGAGAGAGTGAGGCTACGGCGACGACGGGCTGCGGAGCGGGTACCTGGCGGCTCAGCTGACTGGTCGCGGGCTGCTGGGGCTGGACTGGACCGCGCGTGCAGCGGTTATGTTCTGCGACCAGGGAGACGGCCTGAGCGTGTGCCTGAGCGGCGGCGCCCCGCTGCGACGGCGAGGGCACCATACGCCGGCTGCCGGGTCGCACAGAGGGCGTGCAGTCGCAAAAATGAAGCTTAACGGGGCTGCATGATCGGAGCTGCATCATCGCCATTTGGCGCGCCCGCTGGGAAATTTGCTGATCTGCTGCCAGCGAGCGCAGCGCGGCCGTTCATTAAAGCAATCCTGCCCCCCGGCCGAGCAGGCAAGACAAGAGCCAGCCAGTGCCCGAACAATCGCACTCAAGCCCCCCCTCCCTCCCACGCAGCAGCCCGCCCACGCCCACGCCTACGCCTACGCCCACGCCCACGCCCGCTCCCGCTCCCGCTCTCTCCTCGACACCGCCCTAAAACCGCACGCCAATTGCACCGCACCGCAGCCCGTCCTCCACGCTCGCCCAGGCCTACGCTCCCCAACTTCACCTCTTCCACCTGCGAGCCCCTCCGCCCAGCTCCCGCAGCCACTTCCACCACCACCACCACCACCACCACCACCGCCCGCATCCGTCCGGCCCCTCGTTCCCTCGACCGTCACCATGGCCGACCCCGCCGACAAGCCCTCGGTGCTGATAATCGGCGGCCTGGGTACGCTCCTGCTGCCAACCCTCCTCCCGCACCGGCCCAGCTAATTTTCGCAGGCTACACCGGCCGCTTCCTGGCCAAGCACATCCACGACAACCAGCTGGCCTCGGATGTGCGCATCGTCGACAAGCATCTGCCCGAGCTGGCGTGGCTGGCCCCCGAATTCTCTGACGCCTGCTCGCGCGAGAAGTTCATGCAGGCCGATGCCTCGCGCGAACGTGAGTACCCGCGCTCCCCCAATTCCCCCCGCCGGCTTGCAGCTGAGCCTTGCAGAATCCCTCACCCGCATCTTCGACCGCCCGGACGGCAAGCAGTGGGACTACGTTTTCAACTGCGGTGGCGAGACCCGCTATTCACAGGAGGATGAGGTCTACAAGATGCGCTCCTACGCCTTGTCCATGGCCGTCGGCGGAGAGGCCGCTCGCCGCAAGGTCAAGGCCTTCGTCGAGCTCAGCACCGGCATGGTCTACAAGCCCGAATCAACCCCGCGCAAGGAGACGGACAAGCTGAAGCCGTGGCTGAAGATGGCCAAGTGGAAACTTCAGGCCGAGGAGGATTTGGCCAAGATTGACGGTCTCAACCTGATTATCATGCGTCTGCCGCATGTCTACGGCCCGTACACGAGCAAGTTCCTGGCGACCGCTCTGTGCATGGCCCGCGTCTACCAGGCTCTCGGCAAGGAGATGAAGTGGCTGTGGAAGGATGAGCTGCGCGCCAACACGGTTCACGTCGAGGACGTTGCTAGGGCTCTATGGACCGCCGCCGATTGGTACGTCAAGAAGGAGCCGAAGCCCAAGCCTGCCATATTCAATGTTGTCGATCACACCAACACCTGTAAGTGCTTCCCTCCCCGAACAAAGAAGCTGTCGCACTGGCGAGCGAGACGGGCCGAAATGCGCTGGATCGCTCGTCCCGAAGGCATGGCACCCCATGATGGTTCCCTGTGCGCTTGCGCAGCAATCTGGCCATACGAGCTACGCTCGCCCAGTGAGCTCCGTGCTTTACGCACCGAACCGTTCTGCTGCGCGCGTTCTCTACCACAGATCCCGAGTAAAGCCCGTTTGGCGTTGCTAACAGGATCACTGCTGCAGCTCAGGGAATCCTAGCCAACTTAATACATGAAACTTTCAACATCCCAACCGGCTTCCACGGCACGCTTATCTCCGCCTTTGCCCGTTTGAACCTCGAGCACGTCGTCGACGATGTTAACGACGAAACATTGGACCCGTGGGCGGAACTGCAGGAGAAGGCGGGCATCTCCAAGGCCAACCCGAACCCGCTCAGCCCCTTTATGGAGAAAGAAATCCTGAAAGATACCGATCTCAGCTTGGACGGCGGTCTTTTCGAAAGAGAGACTGGATTCGAGTAAGTTTGATCCTCGGGCGTTATGTGCAACATGCCTGGATTTCGACTAAGGGACGCATTCGACTAACACACTGGCTTCGAAACAGATACAAGCATCCTGTACTGACGAAGGAGGAGCTTGAGAACGTCGTAGAAAGTTACAAGCGCATGGGCTGGTGGCCATAATACCGAGCTTGGCGACAACCAAATCTTTCACTACTGACTTGCCAACAACACTCGACGCTCATGCAACGGACGGCCGACCTAACGAACGAACGCAACATACATTGGCCCGACGTCCATCCATTTAAATCTGCAAACACCTCTACATCGACCTCTCCTGTGCCAGGACAAGATATTCAGCCAGCGGCAAACCCTCTTTTATCAAGATACCCCTTGCGCGAGCATCAAACATCTACAATACAACATCTACATCCGAACGACGATACGGCCTCTCTCTATCCCTTTGCATCTCCTGAAACTATATCAAATCCGGAACACGACGCCCCTGTAGAAGGGTTTCCATTTGTCCTATCATCAAAAACTCGACTTTGCCGCAGGGGATCTATTGCCAACTCGAGGCAAAAGTCACACCGCGTGCATTTTCTCCCATCAACAGGTCAGCCGCACATCTGGCATGCTGAGATGTATGTCTACACAACCTTGGGCGTGACGTCACAAGGGCAATGAAAGCCCTTGAAGCCGTGACGAATCTTTCGGCCAGCAAAGGGGAAGGTAAAGAGCCGCGCCTGTTCGGGTTTCCTCCTGGAATCTTCGCCGTCGAGCGGAGCGACAGTCCAACTGAGCGGCGGTACTCTGTTCCCGTGTTTCAATCTTATTTTTGGGCGTATAGCTTATCGTCGGAAGTACCCAGCCATCAGAGGATAGGCCCCAGGTACTTTATTGGTGGGAGCGTCATGAGAGGTGGCATATTCTGGTTTGTGCATAACATCGGAGCGTTCTGTTTCCCTTTGGCCGTGTGTGCGTGTCAGTGTCTGTGTGATCGCTACTGCGTCATCTCGTGTTTCCTTTCTTGCCCTATCTTGAGATCGTGTGTGTTGCTTTTCCCGATACACATATCCTATCATGTCTCCATTTCCTTTTTCTTTTCTGGTTGTCGTTTTCTTGCTGGTCCTTGAGCGGATGATATGAGCACGTTGGCAGGAGCGGGAGGCTGTACATAGAGAAGAGACGATTGTCAAGGATTCGGTTGAAGGCGGGAAAGTCAATGCAGGATCTAATGCTCCTACGTCTCTCTCCGTCTCTCTCTCTCTCCCCCCTCCCCTCGCATCTTGCCAATTTTGGGGTCCACCCATCTCTTGGATTGGTTTCAGTTTGTTTGATGAGCGCTTTCCTGTCTTTCGCATGCTGCCCGTTTGCAAGTCTAGTGCGGCGCACGCACGCGCTGCTCGTTGGGTAAGGCAACCGTTTTGTTTTCGCTGAGCACACATAGCCACGCGTGCGCGCGCGCGCGGCGGCGGGGCTGTGGGTGGTGCTTGCGGACGGATTGCTTCCGACGGCCCTTACAGCAGCAAGCGCAGCAAGGGGCGTGTGCTCTTGTTTCCGGCGGCCACACTCGTCGTACACACATACCAAGCACCGGCACCGGGGGCGCGCGGGCGGGCGGGCGGTAAGACGCTTTGGCCCTGGAGCAGCTACGTCATAAGGGGTATAGGTGTATTGTTGGTGGTCTTAGTTGATTGCTGGGGTTGCGTATGAACGGGCCATGTTTTGCAATGCAGGACGACGGGGTCGTGGTTAATCACAGTTGGGGCCAAAATCAGACTTTGATTCGTAAGCTCTCTCTCTCTCTCTCTCTTTATCTCTCTCTCTTCCTCTGTTTTCCCTCCTCTCTCTCTCTCTCTCTCTCTCACTTGATGGAAGTTATGAGGGTTTCACCAGGCAAAGCTCACCTCACGCTTAAAACAAGAAAAACAGAGGACGCGCAGGTGTTTGTTGGCTTGGAATGAATGGATCATACAGCGCTCTGGCGCTTTGGTCCCGTTAACTGGAACGATTTCCGCTCTCGCACCGCCCTCATCCCCATCTCAATTTCGGCGAGCTCGGGGCGTCGGCCTTGTCTCCGGCGCTTCTTGACTGGTTGGACCAGATCGGGGTGAGGATTTGGAGATGGAAGTGGACGAGCAGCAAGCAGGGACCTGCACTGTCTCCCGCCGGCTACAGGGTACTACATACGCGTCGACTATGGTTCACGCCGAGAGCGAGGCAGGATGATGAGGAGGTGGTGGTGGTGGGGATTGGGAAAGCGAGATTGAGCAAGCGTGCAAGGGACTTTTTTTTTCCTCTCCGCGGTCTTTTTCGTTTCCCCATGTTGCTCGAGTCAAGTGAAGACGATAGTTGCCTTTGACGGAGCTAGCTAAGACAGCTTTAGCCGCTGCGCTACTGTCGATGCGAGTGAGCGAGCGACTCGGGGGATTTCTGACGACAGCCTTTGCCCGTGACTCGTCTCTTCCTTTCTCCATGGTGGTCAGCGCGCAGATGCACGACCGCCGCCGCCGTCGTCGGCCAGGCACAGGCACAGGCACAGGCACAGGGCCACACCTCGCCCTCTTGGCTGACACCTGTCTCGCCCTCTCTCTCTCTATCTCTCTCTCGCGTCCTCTCGCTCGCTACCGGCTCGAGCCTGTGCCTGCTAAGCGGCTGCCGAGCCGTCTGTACGACCACAGCGTGAACCAACCACCACGCAACCGTCACTTGTCACTTCTCCCTTTCTTGCCCCTCAGGGACCATTCTGCTGTCTGTCCCTCCTTCCATCATCCCACACACATCCCACATGCGTTTTCCCCCTCTCGCGGCTACTGCCGCTCTGGCTTCCCCGGTTCGCCTAGGTATTTGATTTACGCTGGATGGGATCGTCGCCTGCCCATGTCTTTCATCGCCCGACCAATGTCTTACATCGCCGATTCCGCACACGCACACGCTCACACACAAGCATCTGGCAGCACTCTCCGGTCGTTTCCCCTCTCCGGCCACGGGCTACACTTCCGCCTATAGCAAGAGCGAATCAGCGATAGGCTTCCGATGGCCTCGTCTCTTCTCGCTTGTCTCGCGCACGCTGCTCCTCCTAGACTCCTTTTAGCGCGCCGTCTCACACTTTCTTTCTCGTCCCTGACGATCTGGCGCCTTCTTTCCTTTTTCCAATAGTGCAGGTTTCCGGGGATTCGGGAGCTTGTTTGGGCGTCGGGCGCTCGTGCGTCCGCTACTATTCCCACAAGCCCGCAAGCCCACAAGCCACAGGCCAGATGGAAAAAGAGAGAAGTCGACGCCTTGACCCGCGACGGCGCGCCGGCAGCTCCCGCCCGCGCCTTCCGAGCGAGACAATGATGATGGGCCGACTCCCCGGGCGGCCTCATCGTTGGGCTGCTGCTGTGGATGCCTTATTCGGGCTGGAGCGTATGCCGATTGTCTTTGGTTTGTTTTTCCCATCACCTTCATCGCCATCACTACTTTTCGCTCACTGTCACGGCGCCAATGGTTGGTTGTCGACGCTCCCGGCTTATCGCGAAATACCGCTGAGACAAAGCACAATGAGGGCCCAATTTCCCTCTCGAGAGCGCACCCGCTGGATACGATTGTGCCATCTTGTGCAAATATCACGCCGCCCTCTATGCTCCTCTGTCTCTGCTGTCCCCACTTCTCGTCGTTCGGCTCTAAGGCGCCGGAGATTGGGAGTCAGTGGTCGAGATCCCGGTCTCAAGCCAGCGCTGTGGCGCATGACTCCCGCATGTGGAGTAGAGACGACATCTGCCAGAGGCGCTTGCGACCGCAGACACGAATGAGGCTGGCGATCAACCCGCACCGTTGTATACTGAGCGTCCATCCCACCAAATTGGCTTTGTCCGACGCGTACGCTACCTCCCCCCTCAGCGCTTTGCGCTCTCTGCTCTGCCGTGCCGCTCGAGCTCTCACACGCCGCAAGTGATGATAGCTGGCCCGTGGCAGAGTGATGTGATGTGTAGGCAGCTAGGGCACCGGCCCCGTGGCGCGTGTGCCAATAATCCTTCCACTCCTTCTCGCTCTGAGCGAGCCAAGCGCGCGGCACAGGACGCACATTCTCGACCTGGGAATATCACATGCTCCTGGCTGTGTCGTCGTTCTGGTGGACCATTTTCCTTGGTGTTGCCTGTCGTCGTCCGTGTGTGTGTGGGTGTGGGTGTGCCCTGCATGCATGAATGAAGCATACTATATTTCCCACCCCTGCATCATCCCGCGCCGCATCCGCCCTACATATCCACTTCCCCCGCCTTACCGCTTCCTTCGCGCCGCAGGGGCTACCTACCCACAAAACGCGGAGCGCCCGGATCTTCCCTCTCTCCCTCTCTTTCTCTCTTTCTCTCTCGTTATTCCCGGGCGGTTGGTGAGGCTGCAATAATTGTGAGGCTGCAGGTAATATTGCATGTGCATGAAGGAAATATCTCGCCAACACCCTAAATGCCTCTTTTTCTTTTATCCACACATGGCAGGGGAGGGGTTGAGCATCATCACCTGCCGATTTCTTCACCTTCATCCACCGCTCTTTCCTATCGAGCGTTTGCCTCGTTCCGTTGCCTGCTTTTGCGTTGTTCTTAGTGGTGCGCTTCTTCTTCCCCACACGTACCCACGGAGCTTTTTTTTTTTTTTCTTTAATCGTGATCTCCAACGTTCATGCGCCGTTGCCATGGGGTTATGGATTTTCTTTTGGGTCCGTCGCTCCCGCGTGCTGCTCTTTTGTTGCTCCACTCCCGCCGGTCAGGTCTCTCTCGGTTTATCGCTTTGATGCGTGGAAGGGTCTGGAACATGCAATCGTCGTCTGTAGGTTGTGTGGTGTGTATCTGTGTGTGCGCCCGCGCGCGCGTGGGGACGCGGCTGCTTAGTGACGAGCTGTCCGGTAGTCCCCGCTGCCTGTGCGTCAAACATATGGCCTAGCTAGCGATGGGCAGGACAAGACAACGCATCGTTCGATTTCCCGCTCGCGTGGCAAAAGCTCGCGTTTGAGCAACGCTCCTCGGGACGTGAGGTTTCTGCTGCGTGCGGCTCAGGAGGAGCAACCGCCCACGCTCAATCAGGGTATCCACGGCAGTGATATTGATCCCTCCGCCTCGACATGGTCGGAAACAGCATGGATGTACGAGCCTAAGAAAATCTTAATCCATCATCCTCTTCACGACGCTGCCAGCATTGGCCTCTCTCTCTCCTTCTCTTTGTCTTCCATGTCCTGCGTGCGCACTTCCTCTCCACCCCCGGCCGCTCCTGAGTGAGAATCCGTGACAACCACCAGCTACGACCAAAACAGAAATGCGCACTACCTTCCCACTCCGGACAACGCATGCTGCCACCGAACACACGACCACGTGCCCATTCGTACCTGTCTACCCTACTCCTCAGGCCTCTTTTTCTTTCTTTTTTTTTTAAAAAAAAAAACACCTTTCTTCAGCCTTACCCACACCCGGGCGCGCGCGCTCGAGACGGCGAACGCCAGCACGTCACATGCGCCGGAGCAACCCTCATCACTTCCCCTAACCCGGTCCATTCATAGCGAGGAGGGTGGGGAAGGAGGATGGGGGGAAGGAAGTGCCTAGAACGCGGCTCCAAGTCTCCACCGCTTTTTTTTTTTTTTTTCCAAACACCGGTGGCTGGCCCTTCTTCTTCTTCTTTGATCAGCGGGCAGTTGATGGACGTGTTGCTTGCTGGGGCACCTCGGACCGCTTGGCGTGATGCGAGGCCCTTTTTTTTTCGAGGGGGGGGGTCATCAACGTCGGTTGCGTTTCATTCCATCGGCTCTTTTCTCTTTTTGCTTGGCCGGTCGACGAGCTTGGGGAATGGCGCTATGATCGTCAACGGCGGAAGAGAGACGGGGGGGGGCCCTTCGGGAGTGATGTACATCCAGCAACTCTGTTGTCGACACAGCAGAGAGGGGGGAGGGAGAGGATGGCACGTAGGAGAAGGAGGGAGCACGGATCGTGGAGGGCAGGCGTGCAGCGGCCGTATCTCGTCGAGCAGAAAAAAAAAAAAAAAAAAACAACGACGCCCGCCATATAGGAAACCCCTCCCGGTTTCCTTAAGATCGGCGGCTGGGGCCTTTGCGTTCTTTCATGCGCTGACGCGGGTTTTGTCCGTCGAAGGTTGTCCAGGCCAATTGCCGGCGGGCTGGTTCTGCGGCGTTCGAGAAGTGTGCGAGTGTGGGCGGGCGGGCTTGGGCCAGGTATAGTGGGGTGGGTGATATAGGTGGTGAGTGGGTGTGCGTGTGTGTGTGTGTGATAGGCATGGACGTTGGGCGGTGATCGGGCGGGAAGGGCGGGAGGGCAACGAAGTGAGCGGGATGGGAGGGGTGTATTGGATGACCTTTCGTGTCCGGCTCTGCGTTGCTGCTCGGTGCCCTTCATGGTGTGATGGCGGCAAGGAGGCGGTTTTGCCAGAGCACTCCTTGCTAGTGTGGCCGCGGGAAGCGATCAGTTCAGACCGGAGCAAACACCGAGGGAGATGGGGTGTCCCTTTGCCAGGCTTTCCGGAGGTCGCTCCTCAGGCAGTGAGTTCTCGGCATACGACACGCTGCGTCGTCAGTGCTTCCTTTGACTTGGCAGATGTGATGCTGAGAAAAGGTACGATCGGAGCTACTGCTCGTGCCGATTAGCCTCGAACGCGCCATACCTAGTGTCTTGCCGGCGAAATAGTGGGGAGAGGCTTCCACATGATTTCCTCTTTGGATGCTAGGGGTTCAAAAATGGACGATGTTCAGCTCAAACGGGTTTGATGGGATTTCTGGCTAGGGATTGTAGATGGCGATCTAAGCTATGAGTGGAAGTACTGGGCTGTGCTTTTGTTTTATTTTGGGCAACGCCACTGACGTGCGTATGAGGTATGACGCTTGCCTTAGCGACGTTGAGGTGCCCGCATGCGCAAGTGCCATATAAAGGAGATGGGGCATTGCGCGGTGAGTTTCCGTTTAGGCGTCGGTTAGCGATTTCCGCGGGCGAGCTGCCCCGATGCCCGCTTGTAACACCTGCTCAGTGACCCTGCCGGTAGTCGAGCCGGTGCTCTGGCTCGAAGCATTGACTATGGGGCGGCGGAATGAAGCAACCGTCTTGCCGACTACGTTCGAAGTTGTCTGCTTCGCAGGAAATAGGGGATGAGACCGGTGAACGGGTGGGTAAAGAGGAGAAGATATATTATGGGGGAGGGATAAGTTATAGTCGTAAGTGGGTGTTGCGAACAACCGGTGTGACAACCATGGTGACGGAGTGATTATGTGCCTGCAGGTAAGGGGTGAGTTGTGACGACAGAATACGGAACGGACCGGGCCTCGTCTAACAGGGCCGCCTGCATCTACCTGGTCCGGAAGAGACAGAGTTTGTAAGCTCCGGAGTGGCGTGTGATATAAGTCCTGACGTGGTCCCATGCATTGGGCTGCGATGTGGAGCGAGTGGATTCACTGTTACCGGCCATCAGGCACGACCCGAGGTTGTTGCCGCAAGTTTCTAATTCAGTCTTGCAAGTGTGGTAACAGCATGAATGCTAATGGGAGACCCGTGAGGCGGTGAAGCGGCGAAGCGGCCAGCCCGATGTTGTTTCATCGCTCCCTTCATGGGTTACCTTCCGGACTCTTGTTTGACTTTTGGATATACAGCCGTCCTTGACATGATTCATTGCGCGCCGGCTTCGAGTTTCTCCAGCCCTACACGGAGCTGCTGTCACACCGTGGATTTGCACTTTCTTTTCCGGCGTAGGCCTGACGAAGTCGGCGTTGACCGTGCAGAGGACTTGGATTTTCTTGACTCTCGTATTGCACTCACAGTCCCCCACCAAGCATTCCTTATATTCACAATGGGCTATATTGTAAGATCGGGTCGGCAGAGCAGATATTTTTGCCCTATTTTGTCTTTCCTTTGCTCTTGTGCTAACGGTACTTTCCAAGGCGGCAGAGTCCGGATGGGTTACTTGAGATGAAATGACGAAGTAAGAGAAAGGGTTGTAAAGGAGTGGGTTGTCAAAGCAGAAAGGTTATTTCTGTTTGACATATCTTAACCAAATCCCCACCCGAAGTTCTGATTGACTACAGAAAGTCATGCATAAGGATTCGTTGACTCGATAGATATTGCAACAAGGTCATGTTGCGGCAAACAGATCGGCACTCATGCAAACACACACTACAACACCTCTGCTGCGCTACCCCTACGTTACTATGCCTTGAGAAGATAGGCTAAAAACTATTTCAAAGCACTGCAAGAGGCGGAAACATGTCAAAGTAAATGTCCGAACTAAAGGAGAAATGCGCATAACGGTCGAACAACGGGCCGGCCTTTCGCTCCTGCTGACCATACACAACGGTTTCGTCGCGACCTCGACGGGCCGAGCTCGTACGAAACTATCGGCATTTTTTACTCGCGCGTCAGCTTCGTCAAGCCTGATCTGGTGTCGCTTTCACCCCGCGTGGATCATATATTTCATTCATCCCTTTCCACACGCCGTGGCGGAACGGCCGGAGATTTGCTTGGCCCTCCTCACCGTTCATCACGAGTATCACCACTCATCTCGCATGCGCGCCCGGTTGCGAGTGAAGGAAGAAAAAAGAACGTTCGGCCTGAGCGTGCAGAGCATTCGGCCCTTGCGAGAAATTCGTAGTCGTACTCGGTATCGGAAGGTTGAGCCCCAGCAGAAGGGGTGCCAAAAGGACGAAAGCGGCAAGAAAAAGTAAAGAGGTCATCCAATATAGCACATCAGCCGTCTCTGCTTCGTCATGAGGCCCTCGTCACCGTTTGCCAGCAAGAACATCGATCGACAGGAGAGAGGTGAGCCAACGAGGCTGTGAGGCGATCAGCAAGCGTCATGTGGGAGCGCCTTTTTTTTTCCGACCGTTCGCCAACGCACCGCGCACGACTACACGCACATGTCCTCAAGCCTAACCCAGCCCCATCCACGAAGATCGGCGGGGATGAGAGGTGGGAAAACGGGTCAGGCCGGAAGTAGGAATAGCTTAGCTGCTTAGCTTGGCCCTGGGTCGTCTCGCTCAAACACCATTTTACCCGTCCTGGGCGCTCTCGTCAGCTGCACAGGGATCCCGGTACAAGTATGGGGTATCACAAGCTGCCGGGATGCCAGCGGGCACGGAATCGACGGACACAAGTCATGGTGCTATAGATTGATTTTGAGGCGCAGGGCGACTCTGGACCTCTTGGTGTCGATGATTAAAATGCCGCGAACAAGCTGCTCGGCATTTTCTCTGAATCTTCGTTTTAAGCGGTTCAGCGACGTCACAGAGCTGCTAGCTCGCCTTGTCGCTGAGCTATTGTCCTTATCTCCGTCATCAGTTGCTCTTAATTCCATCATAGCTAGTCGAGCTTTTACTGAAGGAGCGGATCCCCACAATCAGTAATGCGCTGTCAGCTGTCGAGTTGCGCGGCCCTTTTTCTTTCTCATCAATGACACCCAGATCTATTGGTACAAGCGCTGAGGGATTCCCTTAGCCCTGTCTTCACTCGTTCCTCTCTTACTCTTATTCGCCCGCTCGCTCGTCCTCTTCTTCGTCCGCCGGCTCGGCTAAGAGCGCCGCTACGGAAACGTTTCCCACATCGGCGCCACGGTACAGAATTAGATCGCTCCAGCGTCCTTCCTCGCCAAGCTCAAGACGGCAGAGCGGCAGAAAACAGGGAATTGATCCGGGTCGTGGAAAATGATCACCAAGGGTCGATTCGGAAGTTGCCTTTCCCTGCGGCTTGACTGACGGAACGGGGTGCAGGAAAAGAGGCTGGGATTGTGGGTACAAATGGGCCGGGATGCATGTGGGATTTTCCACCTTCTCGAAGACTGACACGTCGGTCTTTTTACCCCAAAGGACGGATCCAAGGAAGGAGGCGGTGTTGCGTATGCCAAGTGGAGATCGAACCAGGATGTGTGGTTGAGGGTAATCCGACTTCATCCCTGCCCCGCCCTTCCCCGGACCCGCTTCTCGCATCGTGTCTCTGCACGTCCAGTGTCGGAGGTACTGGCCTTTAGTTCTGCAGCCGATGGTCTTACAGTCTGAGGGTACTGCAGAAGCGCATGGATAAGAAGCAGATTAGGTGTCATGTCGGCGGCATAAGAGAAAAAAGAGGAAATTGCTTGATTAAAGGGAGCAAAAGAGTGTCAGCCAGTCAGGCCCTCCGTTCCACTCGTGTCCTTGAGCGAACTCGTGATTTTATACTGTACACCTATCAAATCCTGTTAACTTGCCCTCGTTCTATGGACGAATCGGCTTTGTTCCGTATATATTCAGGCTTCTGGGGCTCGAATCCTCTCCTGCGCCCCAAAATCCCCGCTAGTTGGTTTTTTTTTAAAAGGAACCATCAAAACCCAAACGCACAATCTTCCAAAGAACAATTTCCCCCTCAATCGTTGCATCGCGCTTGTTCAGCCTCTAACGCCTCGCTTGAATTCAACTTTACCCCAACCATGTCGTAACCGTGTGAAACTAGAGAAATACACGGAGGCTCAGTAGCAAAAGGCCTCCCCCAAAGAGAAGTGCATCTTGATCCACCTGAAGTAAGATTTCTCAGTTTCGAAGATCTCTTGCTTACTCAATCAGAGCCTTGCACTGAAGACAATGGACTTCTCTCTCGTGCTCTTCTCCCTCGTGCCCTTCTCTGGTATCCGTCAAGATGATGCGGCTCTTCTCCTCTGCCCCAGTCTTGACTTCGGCTGTGAAGACCGGTTCCACCTTTCCAGGCTCGCTCTTCTCCTCCGACTTGTGGAACGCCGAAATATTTCCATTCATCTCGCCTGTGAACATAGCCGCACTCTTCTGGGAGGCGGGGATGAGGACGGGTTCCGGGAGATCATTCTCCGCGTGAGCCTGTCTGATAGCGTCGTGTTCGAGGCATTCGCCATGGAGCCATAGGCCGCACGAGTCGCAATGGACAAGGAGTGTGTCAGGGTTGAAGGGAGCGTCATCGATGCAGTGCTTCCGGAGAGTCTGTAATGGTTCATTAGCCCTGCGGGTCAAGACCAGAGCTACTTCTTGCAAAGAGGAAGTTGGTACTTACAGATAGTATGCCATTCCCGGTGCCGTCAGGACAATCGAACGTCTGACGCCAGAAGAGCTGGTCGCCGTCTAGGATTTCGTCGTTATCATCCTCAGTCCAGTGTCTCACGTTGGCCTTGCCATTGACAGTCAGTGCATCGATGATCTGCATGGTGTTGCTGGCAATGACTTCGTTCCTGCCATGGTAGGGTCTCCGGCCGCCGGGGATATCCTCAGGTCTGTACATCCAGAAGATGCGAAGGAAGACGTGGGCCTCGGACGCAGCGCGCACTTCGAGCACCTTCGCGACCCAGTTCGGTAGCGGCGCATCCACGGCCTCGGAATCGTCAGGCTTTACGAACACAGTATCGCCCAGGCGGAATGTCTCATTGGCGACTTGACAGCGCTCTGTTAGAGGGTCATGCCGTTCCTGCTGCACAGTTGGGGTAACACATGCTTACTCGTGAACTTGCGATACCTGCGCGTGTCATCCCACCATTTCGCAGGTTCCACAGTGTATAAAATGTTCAGGCTCGGGTCGAATTCGTTCTCCTCGAACAAGGGCTGGCGGGCGGGAGGACCGCGCTTGCGCTTGCGCTTCCGGCTGGAGCCCTGGGAAGTCTTGGGCAGGGCATAGTGCTTGATGGTAAAAGTAGGACTGAAGTTGGCCCAATCGAGCTTGGGACCGTCCGTCCTGTCCTGGACACTGCCGTCGGCGGCGCCATTCTCCGTGGCGGGCGACTGCTGGTCGGCGCCGAGGGAATCTTCGCGGTGGGAGCTCGTCGCCGACGACATGCGCGAGGTGCGCGGCTCCTTGGCAGCCGGAGGCATTGAGTCGGCCATGGCGACGGCGGGGCGCGATGGAGCTCGGGCGCGGCGTGCAGCAGCTGGCGGGCTGGGGAGGCGGGCGTGCGGGCAGAAGCTTCGAGGAAGCTGCGGCAGCGGTGGTGGGTGCGGCGGCGCTTGGTGCCTGGATGGTGAGGCACGCGTAACTGGTCGCGCCTCGAAATGTCGCGCGGAGGCCGGAGGGCGGCGCGTGGCAGCTGCTGGGGCGCAGGCACGGGATGCCGGAGCAGTGGTTGCAGCGGGGAGGAGCGCGGGCTGCAGGCTGCGAGCTGTACGCGCCGCGGCGTGTTTGGTGGCGAGCGCCCTTCGTCGCGCGTCGCGGTGGTAGCTCCAGGTCGTAGGGTAGTAGCTCGAGCGGCACAGCGGCAGCGGTACATACGGCAGGCAGGCCGCTGGCCGCTTGTCAGGTCGCTCGCACCGGGGCGCGCGCAGGCATGGGCACTCCTTGGCCTGCTTCTCGCAGCTCCCAGCCACTTTCTTGCGGCCCTGAGCAGCCACCCCGGTCGGGCGATCACCACTGGCCAGCCCCGGCGCCGAAGGACGAGAAATCAATGCTAATTTAGGTTAAGAGCTGAAGCCTCACGCGCACCGCATGCTCGCGGAGACGTAATCCTCCATCATGGCCGGATGCGTCAGCGCAAGCCCGCCGCGGTCTCGTATTCTCTTAAAAGGGCGCGGCTCGCAGGACAAGAGCAGCGCGCGCGCCGCCTTGTGCTGGGCTTATTGTTCGTTTCCGTCCGATCCGCCGGCCTCAATAATAGGTACAATACCAGCCCGCACCGCCCGCCCGTCGTGCGCCGTTGAGCGCGCCGCCCTGAAACAGCAGCGCTCGGCCAGCAGTCCACAGCTCGGCTCCCGGCTCGTCATTCACAGGCGTCATAAGCTGACCCTGAGCGCCGCCGACAGCCCGTCCGCCGACCAACCGTGCCGGGCCCAGCGCCTATTAGGACACCATCTCCAGTCTCAGTCCTCCGTCCCCGACCCAGCCTCCGCGCCCCTTCGCCCTCCATACCTTGCAGCCCGCAGTCCCAAGTCCCACGTCCGCCGTCCTCAGGCCGCGTCTCCACGCTTCTGTCGCTCGCTCTCGTCTCACGAACTCGCTTCCTGCTATACAGCCGCGTGCTCCGACGCGCGCTGCTCCAGTTGCCCGTTTATCACACGCAGACTGCCGTGAAATCCACCTGCCTGGCGCACAGCAGCTGCAGCGAACATGCCTCGTCCGCGGGGTGCGTAACCAAACCTAAAATTTCTATATGTGGAAGCCACGCAGGGCGCTGACTCCCTTGCAGTTCTGTCTTTCATGTCACAATGGGGCGGGGGCTCCTCTCCCCGCGCGAGCACGCCTGCCCGCGACGCTCCTTCCTCGCCAAAGACCCAGGTTAATACCCAGATCACTCCTTCGCCCTCCTCGCACAACCTCGAGAACTTCGTCAAGTCGTCGCCCACCCAGCAGCAGCGCAACCGTTCCGATTCCCGGCCTTCGTCGCGCCCCATCTCCATGGTCCAGACCTACCAGCCTCCGCTGATGGAGGTTGCCCAAGACACGTTGCCCGAGCTGCAGCCTATCTTCACCTACCTGAACTCTCATTCGAACAAACTCTACCAGGAAGGCTATTTCCTGAAGCTCCACGACCTCGATGCTCGTACGCATCCCACTTATGATCTTGCGCACGGCTGGCTGAGCTGACACAACTGCAGGCGGGCGTCCCAGCCCCGATCGGAATTGGACAGAGGTCTTCGCCCAGCTCGTGGGCACGGTGCTTTCGGTTTGGGACGCTCAGCGCCTAGACGAGGCCGGCGAGGACGGCGAGGTGGTGCCTAGCTTCATCAACCTGGCCGATGCCTCGATAAAAATGGTACGTTGCGCCACAACTTGGGCAGAGGGCTGTGCAGGCGGGTGCTAACGAAGGCAGATCGAATCGCTGCCCATGAACGGCCAAAACAGCCAGATGCTGAACAACGTCCTGAGCGTTTCTACCGCAGCAAACAATCGCTACCTGTTCCACTTCAACTCGCTGAACTCGCTGACACAATGGACATCCGGCATTCGCCTCGCTATGTTCGAGCACGCAAGCTTGCAGGAAGCGTACACAGGTTCGCTTATCGCCGGGAAGGGCCGGTTTCTCAACAATATTCGCTCCATAATGGAGAGGACGAGATTCAAGTACGAAGATTGGGCTCGCGTGCGTTTCGGAGCCGGTACTCCCTGGAGACGGTGTTGGTGTGTCATCACCCCACCCGACGAGAAGGAAGTCAGCAAGATCCAGAAGGCATTGAAAAAGGGCACAATCTACAACCGCTCCCAGCCCGTGCTGAAGGGCGACGTCAAGTTCTACGAGACGAGGAAAGTCACCAAGAAAACGCGACCAATCGCTACCATCACCGACGCTTACTCAGCCTACGCTATCTACCCGCAATCCAAACCGCTGATCGACCAGTCGACGTTGGTTAAGGTTGAAGGCCGCATCACTATTCACTCGAGCCCTGAGTCTACCACTGAGGGGTTCGTCTTCGTCATGCCGGAGGTTCACCCCGCAGTTTCAGGATTTGAAATTATGCTGCGTTTCCTTTTCCCCGTCTTCGATACCTTTGGGCTCTACGGCAGACCTACGCGCCTCGTGGCCGATCCGTTGGATACTCGCTCTCTGATGTTTGCAATGCCCAAGGACCGAAGATATGGTTATTTGGATATCTTGGACGTCGCGAGCCTCATCCATACTGAGGGTAGCCAGAATTGGTCTGAACGGCAATGGAGGAAGCAAATGAAGGACCTGACGTCCAAGCGAATGACGGCCATCCCTCCGGATCGCCAACGGAGCCGGCGCAACACCACCAGCAGGACTAGCCTGCCTCCGTCTCGCACGACTTCCATTCGCTTCAATGACGGCGGTTCCACTTACTCTCAGCCCAGCACTCGGAATGTATCTCCAGCAAGGGCAGGGGATCTGGGCTTTCAGCCGCCCCGACGAGCTGAAACAGCTTCTCCAAACAGCCAGCTGATGCGCCACCAGCGTTCAGTTTCCGAGAAGGTTGGGAACTCCAGGCTCGTGCACAGCCGGAATGCTTCAGAGGATTACGACTCCGCTCCGCCACCGCCTGCCCACCGCGTCGCGCTGAATGGTCTGAACCGCGACAGCCCTGCAAGCGATGTTTCCTCGACGAATTCGTCTGGCCATGAGCAATTCGCATCGGAAGGCGAATCACCGCATGATTTTCCGCAGGTCGGGGCTGTGTCTGCCGCTAAGCCACCCCCTACCCCTGTCCATTCCCCTCCTGATTTCTCCCACGGACCGGGTCAGAAGCCGAGGACTCAGCCGTACGAGGCGGACGAGCTACGCCGAGCGCAATCTGGTATAGACGAGGCTACGCTTCAAGAGATGGCTGAGGCCAGCAATAGGCCTATTCCGACAAACATCGCTGCTGCTGGAGCTGCGGCTGCCTGGAAGTCAAACCGCGGTAGCTGGGGACCTCAAGGCCGCAAAAGTGAAGAGAGCGAGCGCAACCAATATCTCTATGCCGACGTCAAGAGACGCTCAATCGATGAGAACCGCCAGCATTGGAATGACCAGCAGAGCAATCGTCTTCCCACGATTCCTGCGTCGCCGTACATTCCTCAAGGCGAGCCTCACTCTGCAACAAGCGCTTCCTTCTCTCCCACTGGTCCTCCTGTTCCCGAACACAAGGAAGTTCCTCAGGGTTACTTCCCTCAACAGGACGTGATGGCCGCTGCTTCCCACGCTGATATTCAGAACCGCACTTCTCAAGGATCACAGTCGCCCGCTGGGATTGCTGCTAGACACAGCATTCAGCGGAAGCCAGTTCCAGGTCGGTTAAGCACCTCCCCTTCGGCGGATAAACCCGCCATCCCTGCGTCTCCTTCAAATTCAAGTCTTGGCAGTTTTCGAAATGACATGATTAATCCTGACATGATTCTCAATCAGCTGGCCGCTCAGGATGAATTTGAGCGTACGCAAACAATGTCCAGCAGCGTCTATGATGACGAGTCTACTGGGACACCCGACTACGCGAGCATTAAGAGTGCGAGCACGAAGCAGTCGAGACAATCGGTTGAACGCCCAAGGGCCGGGAAATTGAAGACCGTGGGCGACATTCCTCCACCTCCACCAGAACACGAAGAGGTCGTAGTGGGCGACGCACATTACAAAGAGGAAGGAAAGCGCGATCCGGATATTGATCTTCCAACTATCGATTTCGGTCCGACCTACGACCTAACCAAGACGGATCCTTCGTCAAAGCGTCCGGGTACTAGCGGCACAATTACTCAAGAAGGCCATTCAAGGTCTAAGTCCAGGGATCGGCTGTCGGCGTCCGATCTTTCCAATCCGCGAACTCCGCGGCCAGGCAGCGCCGCCGACATTCTGCAGGACTCGTATTTTGGAAGGTCGAGCCCACACACACCAGGACACCATCGCTCCAACTCGAAGTCTCCGCAGTCCAACCAGGATGTAGACGAAAATCGCAAGAGCCTGCTCTGGCAGCCCGCGGCCGGCCGCCGTAGTGCAAGTCCCGGCAATCGACTTAGCTTGACGCCCGAGGAATGGGTCCAGCAGCGCGCTGCCCAGAACGGTGCTTCGCCTGTCTACTCGCACGGACGCCATAAATCGACGCCCAACCTCCTGGATACAGGTAGCAGAACCCCTTCTATGAGCAGAAATGCATCTGGGGAGTGGTCTCATTTGCTGCCTCATTACCAACGGACTCCGCCAAAGGAGCGTGATGGCCACCGCGATTCGATGCGGCGGGATTCACGCACTGCTTCCATGCTTCTTGGTGACGGAGTCCAGCCGTCTCGCTCCCATTCTCGCGCGGCATCGGCTCTGCTGGACGCTCCCATGATCCAACCCACCCGCCCGAGCTCTCGTGGTGCCTCTGTCATGCTGAATGCTCAGCCAGCTGGCCTTATTAATGCTGATCCTGCGCAGCTATCTGCTCGGGAACAAGAGCATGTCGCTCGCCTCACTGGCACGCCGCTTATCAACATGGCAAAGTCAAAGGCTCAACCAGAGCCCGAGCAACAGTCCGGCCTTGTCGGTGCCATTGCCGCCCGTCAGAAGGAGAGGGACGATTTCAAAAAGGGCAGCCGCAGTGCGCTCGTGCAGCAGGCAATCGCCGCTCGTCAACACCAAGCGCAAGCGGAGGTTGCAAGGGCGGAGCGTGAGGCTCAACGCCGTGCTGAGCGTGAGGCTCAGAGGCTACAGCAGGAGCAGCAAGCCGCTATTGTGCGCCAGCAACAGCAAATGCAAATGATGCAAGCACAGCAGGCTCAGCAGATCCAACAGAACCAGATGCAGATGGGTCTTGGCATGCAAGGTATGCAGATGCCGATGCAGAATTACAGTATGATGAGCACGCCGAGTCCGAATACGACCTTCCAGATGCAGGGAGGTTACTTTCCGCAGCAGCAACAGCAGCAGCAGCAGGGGTACATGGGCGGCATGCCTATGATGCACCAGCAGCCCAGCCAGCAAGCCTTCACTCCGCCGCCCTACGGTGCCAGCTGGGATCAGAAGCAGGCTAGCAGGATGTCAAGAAGAGGTTGAAGACTTGTGGTTACACCAAGGGGTGGGGATGAGCGATGTGGTTAATGGTACCGAAGTGGAGATTGAGTACATTCGCCCGTTGTGTTACTGGAAAAAGTTTTTCTCAGCATATTTCAGTCCGCAGCATATCGACGCATGCATTGGTCAGGTCACATTGGTCGGGTCACATTGGTCGGGTCACATTGGTCGGGCCACATTGGTCGGGTTGAAATTCCATCATAAGATCACCTTTGTCTTTTTCTTCTTTTACTTGTTTCTTGTTGGGGCACAGCACGACGAGCAAAGCATGTATGCAGCATGTTTCATTGTCAAAGCATCTACGGACAGTAGCATTGCATCTGGGGAATTTCTATTCATCTCCTTGGAAAGGGACTTGGAGGCGCTACAGGACAGCATTTTGGCGCATCATATCAACAAAAAGTTAGGGTGTTCGGTGGCGCCGGAGGTTTCGCATTGTGGTGTCTTGTTACCGGTTCTTTATTTGGTATTATACACTTTTCAGATTTGGGGAAATTGGACAGAAGGATAGGTGATTGATAGTGAAATCATAGGAGTAAGGATTGGAGGGTAATAAATTTTAATACCTTGTGCTACTTTGCTTGCATTTGGATGAACGTGAGACCCAACGCTTGTTGTGTGGGACGGGTAGATTTCACGGTGTTCGTCTTGATAGGGGGTGGTGTAAATTAAGTATAGCTAGTGAATGATGGATGCGGACAGGGCTGCAGCCGCCAGATCGGCACCTGAGCGCTTCCCGCACCCGGCAATTGGAGGAGCTCGAGTGCCAATTAGATATGACCTAAAGGCTTCCTCACGACGAAAGCAAAAAAATTGGAAAAAAAGAAAAAGGAAAAAGCGATCGGGAAAGACTTTGCATAATATCAGCAATGAATTCTTTTTGTTCCCCATTCTGCATAATCGAGTGGTAAAAGAAATCGATATCTCCTCCAATCTCGCATCCGCACCTTACTGCACCACCACAGCCTCCTCTCTTCATCCGTATCGCCAACATTCCTTTCCTACCATCGTACCCTGACTTTTTTCAATATTTTCTCTCCTTCCCAACCCGACCCCGAAATCAGCAAGCAAGCAAAAACACCCCCTGCATCACAGATAGCCCAGCCCGGCACCGCCCACGAACTCCAGATCGCTGCGCACGACCCACTCGTCGACGCCGACCTTGGCGGCGCCCTCGGCGCGGCGCTGGCTGCCCAGCTCGCCCCAGCGGGCCAGCAGGCCGCCGTCGACGACGCCGCGCGACCCGAAGCCCTCGCTCTCGACGGCGCGGTAGGCGCGCGGGTTGAGCCCGCACCAGTGCTCGAGCGCGCCGACGAGGTACGTCTGCAGCGCGCCGAGGCGGCGGTACTGCTGCTCCGACACGGGCGTGAGCAGCGCGAGCGAGCCGGTTTGCATCGTCAGCAGCACGTGCTGCGTCGTGCCGGCCGGGGCGGCGGCGGCGGCGTCGAGGTCCATGGCGTCTGGGTTGTCGTTGCCGTGGGGGGAGGGGGAGGAGGGGTCGGCGCCGGGGGTGGAGGAGGTGGCGATGGTGGTGGGCGAGAGGGTCGAGGGGAGGAGCGTCATGCTGGTCGTGAAGTGGCCGGTGTGGAAGGTGGATTTGTGGAGGAGGCGCTGGCCGGAGAGGGATTTGGGGTCTGGTTCGACGTGAGCGTTAAGATTTTTTATTTATTTATTTGAGATGATGGGGTGGAATATTAGGGAGCTTTACGGTCGGGATCGTATTGCAGGACGTGGAGGTTGCAGTCTCCGTCGGCCACCATGAGGTAGAGCTGCTTATCGTGCGGGAGGAATTCTGCTGCCATGACCTCCATGTGCGAGCGGCTCTTGCCGAACAGTATCATCTTGTAGGGGTCCTCCTGTAGGATAGATTAGCATCGAGCGTGTCTGGATTGCGCCTTTTTTGTGTGCTTACGGTATATCCGACGAGCCAAGCACCCTTAGCTGCGTCGCCCATTAATAGCATCCCCGATCCGTTCAATTCCTTTGCAACCGTCACGTAACACTGCATATCCATGAAAGCGACGGGAAGTAATGTACCATCCTCCTTCAAGCCTCGTACCATGCACTTCTGACCTTGTGCCATCAGCAAGAAGCCTTGGCTACCAACGTCGGTGATTGCCGTGACATTGCCTCGGACTTCCTCCTTCGCAATGAGCTTCAGCTTGCGGTTGGTCTCCGGGCGGCCCGGCTCAGGGACGACGTTGATGACCTCAAAGACGTAGATGCAACCACGGGCCGGCAAGTCTTCACCCCGAATAAAACCAGTGCCAATGGCGACTAGCTGCTTCCGTTCATGGGTGTTCTCCGATACTTCGAGATTCAGGACCTTGATTGTGAGAACCACTTCAAAGGCCTCGAGCTCGTGCCTGGAAGGGATGTTAGTTCTGTTGCAGTGCACCGGGTACTGTGCTTTATCTTACGTATCGATTACTCCCATGCTTTGGGCGTCAAGAACTTTTATCATGCCGTGCTCTACCATTGGCTTGAAGGTAATGTCTGATTGAGATGAAAATCGGCAGCCGCTCACGAACCCAGTGGATATAATACGTACTTTCTTCAAGCCACTCATGATGATGCTCGTCTTCAGGCAATGTGAAGGGCTCCTTTTGTCCAACACCAAGCACGAGGACGTCTTTCGGCGGGTGGTAGCACATGGCTTGCACATCTTGCCCCATGGGAATTTTTCTTACGGCCCAGCCAACATCCCCATAGCGAAAGCCGCGAGGCAGTTGACATACGCGCAAGTTCCCCTGTTGAGCGTTAGAGAAAATTCATGAACGCAGAGTTTGAAAACGTACATCAGCGTTAATGTAGGCAAAGCCACGGTCACACTCTGCAGTGTGGAAACTGCTCAAATTCTTGACAGATTTGGTTCTCATCGTAAGCACCTTCGGAAGGCTTGCTGCTTCTTTCAAAATGAAGCTCGGTGACGTCCCCGCCATGAAGACAGCACTGTACCCTCCGACATTGGCAATAGCCGTCAGGATGCTCTCTTTTCCAGCCCCAACCTCTTCTGAATCTAAAGCAGGCTCTTCGTTGAATTCTGGAAGACGGGTTTGGGGTATCTTGAGCCATCTCAGGTTCTCAAAAAAGGGTTTGGCGGTTTCGTGGCCAGGGTAATGATACGGCTGGTATATGACCAGGTCATTGGCAGAGGTACGGACCTACGGGCGATCAATCCTTGCCGGACAAGTAAGGGAATTTGGACTCACGATGAGGTAGGGAGATGTTGATGTAGAATCACCAAGCTCGGCTACCAAAATTTCGGTAAGAGTTGCTTTTGAAGATGAACGGCGAGGAGTGAAATCTGCCGTCAAAGTTGGCGGTAGGAACCCAAGGCTTGCAGCAACATAGACTGGTTTCGACAAGTCGGGCAACTCGAATATCTATGCCTAAATCAGTAACGTTTCCATGGGGGTTTCCCTTTTGTAAACTCTTACATGTAGGCCACCTTCAGCGCTCAGCAAGTAGGCCAGTGCTTTGTCACCGGTGGATGGCGACTGATGAACGCATCCGGAAAGCCATTTCGTAGAA
Source organism: Neoscytalidium dimidiatum (assembly GCA_037367355.1). Classification (NCBI taxonomy): domain Eukaryota; kingdom Fungi; phylum Ascomycota; class Dothideomycetes; order Botryosphaeriales; family Botryosphaeriaceae; genus Neoscytalidium; species Neoscytalidium dimidiatum. The sequence goes on along the minus strand of CM074704.1, from coordinate 2,342,568 downwards.
AGGAGAGAATCACCACGGTCTATTTCCTCCATTTCTCCATTGGCATCTGCTTGCAAGACAATGACGCTGGAGTCATCCCGTATCACAAGGATGTAGGGGTCGGCAAAGCTAGCACTAATGATGTGAAGCTCGGATCCGTTCTCATCTTCCATAGGAAGAATTTGGTCTAGGCCAAGCTCTGCGAACGACAATTATTAGCACGCAATGTCCATTGGGAACGCAATACATGGCAAACATTGCTTCGGGCACAGAGTGGAGGGCAGAGAGAAGGGTGGAATGGAAATCTTGTATTGATCTAAGCACATGACCTGTGGACATTGATGTAGTCCGATCTTGCCCTCTCGAATTCCACACAAAAGCTTCCAAAGTCTGGTGAGCTCCCAGAATAGAGAACCTGGGTCAGCAGGCGTCACGCGACCGCGCTGCAGCAGGAAGCATTGACGTGGCCAGACACCTTTGGGCAGTAGCTCAAGAAAGGCATCAAGTGGTTTTACCATCAGGTCTTCATGAAAAACGGGAGCAATTTCTAGCATGCTGGCAGTTAGGGGAAAAATACGAGAAATCTTGCACTTACCAGAATCATAGCTGCGGATCTCAGCTTTCAGGACCTGAACAATTCGTGTGCCTCCAGCAATGGTGCTCACGTTGATTGTCGCGGCATCTTCGCGCTCAAATTCTCCTCTGCTGTTCTCCTCAAACCCGGTAGCTGTAATGTTGAAAACTGCGGACTCTTCACCACCTTCGCCGTTCGATCTGGAAACGATCAAAAATTGATCGTAGTCCACGTCCGCTGCAAGTTTTGCCTCGGCATCCTGAGGACCAGCAGCCACCATGCCTTTTGGAGCCGGCTTTTTTGCATGCACTGACCAAACAGCTCGTGCGTCAGAGAATTCTCCCTTCTGTAATATGACGGGATCTATTTCCCGTCTCATAACGACAAGGCTCCCAGCTTTACCACGTCCTGTTGAAGCGACTAAATCAAGCTGGTCTGCTGTTCTTTGCACGGCGCCGACGGCAGCGTCAGTAACTTTGTGGCTGGCCAGGGCCATGTCCTTGATTGGGGCTAGACTTGGCAAGTTGTCATGGATCCTGAAAGTATAGTTGCCAGGGTCGCTGGCTTCTGAGGAAGCTGAAGTAGTCTTAGTAGTCGAGGGACCATCCCCGTACAGATCATCATCATCCTCCAAGTCCTCCTCATCAAAGGACAGGTCCGCATCATCTGCTAACATCTCGGCGTGAGATCGTTTCCTGGATAGCTGCGCTGTCTTCTTTGTCCATCCGAGGAGGACCGAGTCGCCATCTTCGCTGCCTATGAACATTCTGTTCCGGCCTAGGCTCGTAGCGCAGGAAGCCATCGTGGGAATGACTGAGCCTCCTTTGTCTTCAGAGACTCTCCGAATGGACAGACCTGAAACTGACCGCCCATCAAGCTTAAAGCTAATTATTGCTAAGCTGCCATCGTTGAGTATAACGAGCAAGTCGCCATTCTCAGGGGACAGCAATTCGATAGCGGCACCTTCTAGCCGCATTTCCAGATCCGACTGGTCGGCCATCGGGAAGGATGAGCACTGCTTGGCAAAATCATTGACAGCAACAGCGTTGGTCTTTCCGGCCTGGTCGACATGGATGAACTGGTTGGTGCCCAGGAGCAGCGCGCCACCAACAGGTAGAGGTAGCGGGATAACCTTGTTCGTATCGTAAGGAAGGCCACTAATGGATAAAAGCGCTGTGGATGCTTTCTCTTCCAAGTCAAGGGTGAAGACTGTGTAGTTTAACACATCGCGGCGCTCGTAGAGCAGTGATGCAGCGGCGGATTTATTTGCGGAGATGATACCGAAAGTAGGCTCGCGATATTCGTGGAGAAAGTCGAGATGGACGGGATGGGTCAGTGTAGGGTCAATCTGCGGCAATGAAAGCGCAAAGGATGATTTGTAGGGAGTTTGGGGAACATCGCCGTTAGTAACCTTCTCCTTTGCAGCTGGGGCATCCATCGGCTCATCGAAATCCGGGTCATAGTCATCACCCTCAACCAGATCGTCACCAAGCTGACGAAATGGTAAAATAGCCAGATGTCTTGCACCAAATTTGAGAGCAGCGCATCTACTGCTCGGATCGGCGGCCAAAAAGTTGTGATACTGTCCTAACTCGGCGTCCCATGGAGCTCCGTGCAACTCCTCGCCCTCGTAGAAATGAATTGAGATGGTCGAGAGAGCGTGATTTGCAGGATCCCACTCGACCAAGCTCATCTTCGCATCGCGGAAAGCGATGAGTAAAGCATCTCCACCAGCCTTGGTATCGAGGGCTTTTATGCGGGCGAGCGAGAGCACAGTACCTTCGAGCGGGTACTCGGCAACCAGGACGAGCTTTGTGGTATGCTCGGTGCGCTGGACGAATATGTCTGCGGGCTCGGCTTGGTCATCGGTGGGGAGCGAAGTCTGGGGGCCCTCCTTAGCAGTCTGGCCGACCTCGGTGACAATGGACTTCAGCTCGAAGATCTGGAGCAGCGACGTTTTTGCAACGACGAGGTTGTGGGCTCTTGGGCCTAGGAAGGCGAGGCTGACGGCATCATTGACAGCGGTCGGCGGGGTGAGCTCAGTGTAGACCTGCATGGTGTCGGTAGAGGAGGTGCAGGAAGGGCGCGAGCATGGTGCGCCGGGCAATGGAGGCGCACAATTGGAGGAATGGACAAGGGTTGTCGGTGGTCGCGAAGTGGACGCGCGCCAAGGCCGCTGGCTGCAGGGAGCAACGCGGATCGCTGATGGTTCGGTCGCGCCGGCGCCAGCTCCCACGTCATGGTGAGGCAGCCGCAGCAAGCTTGACCCCCGCTGCCCGGAATCCATCGCCAGCACAAGGCAGTCCACCTCTTTGCTTCTCGCTCGTCCGACCTCACCGAACTGCTTTCTGATCCCCCTTCTCAAGCGTCGCCGGAGGACGTTTTTTCTCATCACCATGGCGCTCATCCAGACGAGCCTGATCTGGGTCGCCTACGCCGTCGCGATCGTCATCCTGCTCGCCATCGCTGCCGTCTTCGTTTACATCTACCAGACTCCTCGCGAGCGCGCCGCCTCCGTCACCACAGTATGCATCTTCACTGTGAGCGCCCTCTGGGCTACCATCTTGCTCATGCCCGTCGACATTGCCCTCGTCTCGTCCACGAACATCTCTAAGGAAGGCCGGCGGAAGGACTGGGCCAATCCAGACAAGGTTGACGACATTGTTTACACACTGAAGATTGTATACTATACCCTGTATTCGTTGGATGCTATTCTTTGTCTTCTGGTCGTTCCTTTCACCTACTTCTTCTACGAAGAGTACGATGAAGGCGCTGAAGATGACGGCACGCAGACCGTCGGATCCCGCCTCTGGGGAGCTCTGAAGTACACAATTGCCTTTGTGATATTGGTTGTGATTTTGTTTCTGGTCGGCTTCTTTGTACCCGTTGCGAAGAGCACAAAGCACCAACATTTGGATCTGGACTACTTCAAGAAGCTGCTGGCGGAGAACCGTGAGTGTACCAGCCCTTTCAAACTTGGATGCGACGCTGATGAAGATGGTAGATGGGGAACGAGCCCTAACCTTTGCTTTGGGCTTGCTAATCACAATTGGAACCATCATCTACATCCTATACACTGCCGCCGGCTTAGCTCTCCTCCCTGCGGCGATGATTAAATCTGCCCCCTCAATTTCTGCTCCGACATTGGCCGAGAACACCGCTGCGCAACTGGAATCGAATCGCGAGCGTCAGAGACAGCTTGAGCGCCGAAACGAGGGTCGTGCTGAAGGCTTAGATTCTCGCGACCGCCGTGAACTCGAAGCTCTAGTACGCGAAGAGCGCACCCTCGTCAGACGCGAGCGCGTTGCCGCTGAAGCAAGCGGCGAGGAGAAAGGTTGGCTGATGAAAGCCTGGTTCAAGATCGAGGCAATCTTCAGGCCCATAAAACTACTCGGAGGTATCATACTGATGATATTCGCTCTCCTGATCTTTGTCTCCATGCTCATCACTGGCATTGATAAAGCGAAGAACTCGATTTGCAAGGCAGGCTGCGGTTATGTGCTTGGTCATATCAACATCTTCCAGCCCCTAAATTGGATCTTTGTTCAGTCTTCCAAGGTCTTCCCCATCGACTACATCATATTCCTTCTCCTGGTCCTCTTTCTATTCTCGGCGTCGGTTGTGGGAATCGCTACCGTCGGCATTCGTTTCCTCTGGATCGTTATCTTCCGGATCAGGAAAGGCCATACAAGCCCACAGGCTCTTCTGCTTGCGACGGTGCTCCTCACACTCATGGTTCTAGCCATCAATTACTCAGTCGCCATGGTCATCGCACCTCAATATGCCACCTTTGGGCCCCAAACTTACTGCGATCGGCCAACCCGCCACCCTGGCGAACAACCGGATTGCTCGCAACACAAGAGTGCAATTAAGCCCTGCACAGAGCTTGCGGAGAACCCTGTGGCGAAGGATGTCTGCACTCCCAGTATTGTCACCACCTTCATCAATCGCGTGACGGTGAACTTTCCATTCTTCGGTGTGGTAGACTTTTGGGCGCAGTTTGCATTCCTGGGTGAGTCGCGTTGCAATTATCCGCAATGATTCATTATGCTGCTGTACTAATTATTAATTATTATAGCCGTCTATCTCATCGTCTTCATCACGATGCTCTTCCGGACGCCCAGACTCGACGTGGCTCAACTCGACGCTGACCTCGAAGAAGAGGAAGAGGAAGGATTGCTTGCCAGCACGGGTCGTCGCTTCAACGCTACCTGGCAAGACATCACTGGGCGCTCGAAGAATAGAACCGCTGCTTATGGGGCCACTGATAATAGTCACAGTAATGGCAGCAGAGCTGAAGGAAGAGACACGAACTGGTAATGCTAACGGCTTCTGAACTCACGAAACTGGACGAGAAACACACCCAGTTATGATTTTTATCTTTGTTTTCGATTCGATTTCAGTTTGTGCACACGATGATATCCCGAATTAGTTGATTCTCATCACCAGGCTATTGAATGATTCTCTCTTGTTTCAACTCCACCAGTAACTGTTCCTGAAGTACCGCAAGTCGCATCCGTTCATTCCGAGTGTTAATTTCCAGTACCAGAGTATTGTGAAGTTTAGTTAGGAAAGTCAAGACCGATGGTGGCAATGTGGTCGAAGCATCGCGAAGGTTTACTGCGTGCCGAGGTCGGGCCAACCGCACAGAGGCCACATGTCATGTTTAGTTGGTTACTTCTAGAGGTTAAGAGTCTGAAGTAGCCGCATGTTCCTGGTTTTCTTGGCGCTGCGAGAGGCCGGATTGCTGTTTCGGACTTTTTTTATTTCGCGTGCGAAATTCAAGTAAGCTCAGCCCTACGCATGCAGGTGAGGAATCAGGGATCGCAACGGACGAAAGGACAGGCTCGAAGTTGGATTTGACTTCCCCAGGCGTCTTACTTGGTCAGAGCAAGAGCTGCCTCACCTGGGGTTATGCTCGGATTGCTACGGTCCGGACCTACCGCTCTTGGGATAGGCTTGGGTATTTAATATAACGATGTGCTTATTCTGTTACCTTTTTTCACTGATTCCTGCTCCTTTGAGTGGGTCTTGTTGGCTCGATGTTTCCTTCGGCAAGGTCCGTCTGGGGAAGTAGCCCTGATCTCCTGGGCCCAGAAACTCACTTAGTCATCTGCGAACGACTGACTACCGCTTCTTTTCATAGAACAACCAAGAAAGTCAGTAAGTATTCCATACAGTACTTTGCAGGTCCTTGTTGTATCTGTAACTCATGTACAGTCCTTGCGTGCCCTTAGCTTATGTACATCGTGCGATCAGATCCGGACTCCTAGCCTTGACATGGTAAAAATGTAGAAACAGTGCTAGCAATGGATGTTCCTGAGGTACTCGAACGTAGTTATACATTGACCAATCTCTACCTCGTAATAGTCTCCTGATAGTTTTGCGTCTCTGATTGGATGTGCAGCACGTAATATCATGAAGTCCCATCGGTGGTGTGTAGGTTTGGCCACAACATAGAAAAAGGGTAAAGTTACTCACTCCCTGAATAGGCTTCACCACCTCTGAATCATCTCAAGGTTAAAGGGTCCACGGGTTCCTGAGCTTCCGCCGATCGCCCCACATCCGAAGTTACGGAATACGACAAGCCGTCGATTGCGTGGGTACGTCGCCTCTTTCCATGCCACGGCCACCGGCTCCTCTGTGGTACTGTTTGGTATCCGCGAAGGTTAGGAGATTTCCCACCTGCTTCCGCGAACTTACGCAAAACCTACCGCACTCAAAGTTGGAGGATGACCCCACAAATTTGGGCTGTGAAGCGCTATTTTTCGCACAGGAGCATAGGTGACTCTAATCGAGAAGACGACATCCTGAAATGTAACTCTCTTCAGTGCAAGGAAGCGCGGGACCTGCATACGCAAGCTTTATTGACTATGTAGAAACTGGGTGGCGAAGCCTCAGAAAAGCCCTTCCGAACCTCTCATATATAAGGCCGACTTATAACAGTCGTAAGTTACTAAGAGTTCTTCATCTTTTAAACCAGGTAATCAGAATACCGGATCGCTCGAGGATATTCGGTTGCTGAACTATAAACGTTCGCTTTCATTCCTTTCACTAGTGTTTGTGCACTATGAAGCTCTCCACCACAATCCTTCCTCTCGCCATCACAGGCGCTCTGGCTCTGCCGAAGCCGCAGAATCAGAACACTCCTCCTGCTACTGGTAATGGCAATAATGTCGGTGGAGATAGTGGGTCGCTTCAGCAATCTCCAGGCCAATCTGGACAGTTCGACCAGTCTTCTGGACTACAGTTGCAGCCCGGTAGCCAGACCCAGGAGGCATTCGTTCAGCAAATTGGCCCCGGCTTTAGCGTCTTGGTTGCTGTTGAAACGTAAGCCCTGAGATTCAATATTCTTCTCAGTCAGCTATCTTCCATACCAGGCTGCAACTAATTTCGACTCATACAGGTCCCCGAAGGGCGAAAAGGCAATTGTCGCTTGGGCGTACGGCCGATCGCAGTGTGTTGAACGCCAGCTCGTCTCCAAGGGTCTCAATTTCTGCGGCAAATGGCTTGAGTTCAACCGCGTGCCGCAACTTGACCCGGGCCTGCAAGCCACTGGCGACTGGGAGCAGGTCTACGTCACATTTATCGGCTGCGATGAGCGTAGCCGCAACGGCGATTATTCCGGCATCTACATGGCCGTCTTCGTGCCGGGCGAATATGAGGCCAACTTCAATGGACAGAGCCAGAACAACCAGAACCAGCTGGGTCAGGGCACACCTCAGGGCCAGGGCTTCGCTCCAACGCAGCAAGGTCCTCCACTGTCCAACCCGAATCAGGTGAGCGGGCAAAATAACGACCAATTCCAAGGCAGCGTCCCTCAGAATCAGAACAATCCCAATTTGGCGCCTCAGCAAAACACCCAGAACAACCCTTCAAATCTTCAGAATAGCCAGCTGCAAGGCAACCGTGTTCCACAGAACAGCAACAGCAACCAGCAGCTCGCTCCTCAGAACCTGCAGCAGAATACCAACAATCGACTTCCAAATAACAACGCCGCAGGCGTCCCTAACCAGCAGGGAAATCCCGTTCCTGGCCAGCAGAACAACAACTTCGCTCCATCGAATCTACAGCAGAACAACGCCAATTCGCCGCAGCAGCAAGGCGCGAACAACAACCAGTTCCAGAGCAACCAGAACAACCAGAACAACGGCCAGTTCCAGCAGAACAATCAGCTCAACCAGAACAACGGCCAATTCCAGCAGAACAACCAGCTACCGAACAACCAGTTCGGCACGAACACGGCGCCGCTGCCGCAGACGAACCAGCTGCAGCCGAACCTCCCGGGCCAGCAGCCCATCCCGCAGGAATCGTTGGACCAGCTGCCGGAGCTGCCGTACGAGCTCATGCAGAGAGCCGGCCTGCTGCCCCAGGGCGCCGGCCCCGCCCCTCCCCAGAACAACGCCCAGCTCTCCTCCAACCAGGACCAGCAGCAGGACAACAACCAGCAACAGAACAACAACAACAACAACAACCAACTGCAGGGAGGCACCGGCTCCGGCCAGGACACCGACCCGACGACCGGGCAGCCGGCCGGGCTGGGCCTCGCCAACACCGACGGCACGCAGCCGCTGTCGGCGGCGCAGCAGGCGGGCTGGCGGTCCGGCTGGACGGGCTGGACGGGCGCGTACGTCGAGTTCTACGAGTGCAACTCGGACCGCGAGCTGCACGGCTGCAACTACGAGGGCGACGACAACACGGATCTCACGACGTTCCTGTCGGTAAGTTTCGCTTCCCTCGATCCTGCACGAGGTGGAGGAGGGTCGAAGGGGGGGCAGATCGGTGCTGACGGCGGTTCGAACAGTGCGGCGACTATGCGTACACGACGCCGAGGACCCCGCAGGGTGCTCAGCAGCAGGGTGGTGGCCAGGGCGGCGGTGCGAACGGCGGCTCGAACGGTGGTGCTGCCGGTGCGAGCAACGGTGGCCAGAAGTAAGCTGTGCGCTTGCTCTTTCCCTTGGATCCACCGAGCTTTTCTTCCGCTTAGTCGAATCGGAAAAGTATCGTAGTTTGCCTTGAAAAATTTCAGGTAATCCTTTTTCTTGAGGGTAGGAAGTGATGGTGGTCGTCGACGGGGGTTTGGGTGTTTTCGGAGGTGAAGGGACTTTCTACTGTAATGCCTTTGGTCGCCATCAGGTAGCTCAATCACACAAAAGAGGGTCTCTTGTTAATGGTTTGATTTCTGTGGATAGAAGCGTAGCTGCCATGCTGCGGCTAGTAGGCTCAGTGACCCAGGTAGCGGTCTTAAATTAAAGTGAGCTGGGCACTGCGCAAAAGGCCGATTCAGAATCTCGCTAAACTTCCTACTTCTCGCCCATCCTCCAGTTTAGTCAGTCATTGACCACCCTTTGAACTTTCGACAGAGATGTGCCCGGAAGGTCCCGGCATCAGTTGTACTGCTTTAGTCCTTCTTACTGCCCTTGTCATCGGCCTCGTCGTCGCCCTTCCGACCACGGAACGAAGCCCAGACACATACAGCAGCAGAGGTGACAGCACCGCCACCAGCTACAGCACCCGTGACGACGCTAGCGCCGTAGCCGCCCATGGCAGCGCTTTGGAGGATTGCGAAGGTGCTACCGGCGGCAACGGAGCCGATACCTGCTTGCCAGGCAGCGGCAGCTGATCCTATAGCATGGAGAAATTGATTAAAGAACTCTCCTAGGTTCGATAATTGATGCGCTGTTCGGTAGAGTGCTTACCAGCGGCAGGACCAGCGGCAGTGAAGCCAGCAGCGGCTAGGATGTGCGGCATCACGGCGAGCAGCACAATGATGACGATGATGATAGCGGCAATGACGGCCGCTTCCTCGGGGTTCTCCTTGATCCAGGCGATGACGTTGATGACCGTGGTGGAGATGGTCCTGTACAGGTCATGGAAGAACTTCTTGCCAACTCTCATGATGGAGTTGGTGACCTTCGAAACCCACTGTCCCATCTCGATCAATTGAGCGCAGTGGATGATGAAGATCTTAGAGCTATAGACGTAAGCATTTATAGAGAACTCCATAGGTACGGCTGGAAGATCTTACCTGGAGAGGATGAGCAGGGTTGAGGAATGCAGTTTGTTGTGAAGGTGGGGTCAAGAGGAATTGGAGGCGTTTGGAAGAGAGGTGGATTGAAATCATCAGGAATCTCAATGCGACGGGGTTCTACAGCCTTCTGTAGCTGCCTTGTTCATATTTAGGGACAGACGTCTGAAAAATGCACGTGGGTAGGTAAGACGGTCATCTGCATATTGATTTCCAACATGATTAATTGCAAATGCATATACACAGCTCTTTCAGCTCTCCATAGACAAGAAGAGAAGGTCGACAACTTGGTTCTGGCCTTGAAATATTGTTTTCAAAGCGTAGCATGCCCATCTGCTAAGCATTTACTCAACCTTCCGCACACAGTGCTTGCCCATCTCACGGATGCCAGAGTGAAACTTCCCTCAGCGCATCAGATGGAATACCGGCCCTATAATACGCGATAAGAACCAGCACGTGGCAAGTAATAGAGGTAATAGATTAAGGTCTCATATCCGCTGTATACAACACCAAACGCGCAAGTCCTCGCGGGGTATCTCAATCTTACAGTCGCGGACAAGCCCAACACGAGAATGCTACAAATAAGCACAATCCAGTTACGAGCAACTGCATATTCCAATGCACACAAGACGAGGTCCACCCGATCCCAATTAACGCGCGCCAAGCGCCTCCAGAGCTATCCTCAACTCCTTCACCGCCGTGGGGACATCTTCAAAATTCAATGCCGATATCGCCCACTTCGCATGCTTTTGTGCTTGCATCACTGACTCATCATCTGTCCGATAATTCTGCGCACCTGCAGTTGGAGGTGGAATACTAGGATTGGCGATCGGAGCAACTGGCTGTGGTGGCACAGAAGGTACTGACGGGATGGACGGCACAGATGGGATATTGTCTGCCGGGGGGGCTGAGGGTGCGGGAGCAGTAGCTGTTGGCGCTGAAGGTGGTGCTTGGTAGAAATCCTTGGGGTTGTACTGGCCATCATCGGGTGCAGGAGCGGAGGGCGCATCTTCCATTGGCTGCTCTGGTGCAGTGGGCAAGCTCGGAGCCGCATTCTCAGATGTGAAAGTGGGAACGGTGGGGAAGTAGCCACCGCCTACGGAGTTTTTGCGATCCTCCGTGGATTCTAGTGGGGAGACATCGCCATGAGCGGGTTCGCCTGGGAAAGGCTGGGAAGATGTTGCGCCCGTGGGTGAGACGGGTGCAGGAGAGGGTGCGAATGACGGCGGAGCAGTCTCAACAGTGGGCTGCAGGGACGACTTCCCGTTAATGCGCTGGACTTCCGGATCGTTGGGGTCGAGCGCTGGAGTAGCCTCCTCCGCAGGAGAGGGCTCCTGGACGGGATTTGAGAGATTCGGGTCTTCACCAGCTTTCAAAGCTTTGGCGATGCGCAGCGCATGGTATTTGGCGTATTTGGACTTCGCTGCGAGCTCAGGGTCCAGCGGGCCCCAAACGGCCATAAGGTCAAGGAACGTGGCAGCAGCACGGAAGGTATCTGCGGTCTGGCTTGGAGTGCGTCAGCAGTGGATACCATCTTACAGCCGAGAGCAATATCCCTACGCTGAAGCTTTATTCGCGCGAACTGCATTGTCTGCCCTCTGGAAGGTCTCCAAAGCGAATTGTTCGACGTAGGCCTTCGCGGCAACGTCGTCGAGGATCGCGTCATTATCAGGATACTGAGCCTTGGTCTGCTCCAGCTTGTCCATCAGAGTCGTGGTGTATTGCATGCATTCATCGTCGGTGGTGTGCAGGCCCTTAGCGATGATCTGGTTTACGATGAAATATTCGCCTGCAGCCTGGGGTTAGCATCGAGGGTTGCAGTGGGCAGGCGGGAAACGCACACCAGTAGGCGATCACAGGCTTGAATTTTTCAACTTGGGCGGCGCGGACGGCGAAACGGGAGATGTCTGCGGCCTTGAGACCGTCGGGGACTTTCAAAGCCATGGCGATGGAGGGATCTCTCGCAGCGACAGTGGGGAAGGCGTGGAGTGGGGTGCGAGGTGGTGCCTGACGCTGACGTTGTGCTGCGGCTGACACTGACTGACCGCCCTGCCGCCTTCGGTTGGAGCTGGAGCTGGAGCTCTGGCCATTGCGGGAGATGCGCGCCGCTGCGCCTTCTGGAACCCCCGCGAACTGATTGGCGTCACTGAGGCCAGCTTGCAGAACAGCTGATCCCGAGCTATATTGCTGCCCGCGCGCCCGCATCCCAACTGCTCCTCACGAGCTCCCTCGCGCTCAGTTCTCCCGTGCTATCTGCAGCTTCTCGCCCGCCATGGTGTCCCACAAGGCATTGGCCGCCGCTGCGGTCGCCTTTTTCTGTTCCTCGCCAGCTCTTGCCGGCATGTACTCGAAGAGCTCCCCAGTCCTGCAGGTCGATGCTAAGGACTACGACAACCTGATCGCGAAGTCCAACCACACTTCTGTAAGTTGCATCTGCCTCGGACCGTGAACATCGCACTGACAGCGCGCCAGATTGTCGAGTAAGTAGCCCGCCGAGTCGTGTCGCTACCTGGCCCCAGCTCCCTCTAACCCCATCCACCAGGTTCTACGCACCTTGGTGCGGTCATTGCCAAAACCTGAAGCCTGCCTACGAGAAGGCAGCCAAGAATCTGGCTGGCCTCGCCAAAGTCGCTGCCGTGAACTGCGATGACGATGCCAACAAGCCTCTTTGCGGCCAGATGGGTGTCCAGGGCTTCCCCACTCTTAAAATCGTTCGCCCAGGCAAGAAGCCAGGTCGTCCCGTAGTCGAGGACTATCAGGGTCCCCGCAGCGCGAAGGCCATCGTGGACGCCGTCGTGGAGAAGATCCCCAACCATGTGAAGCGTGTGACCGACAAGGAGATCGACGATTTCCTGAAGGAGAGCAATGACACCGCGAAGGCCATCTTGTTTACCGATAAGGGCACCACGAGCGCGCTTCTGCGTGCCTTGGCCATTGATTTCCTAGGAAACATCCAGGTCGCTCAAGTGCGGAGCAAGGAGAAGAAAGCGGTGGAGCTTTTCGGCGTTGACAAGTTCCCCACTGTAATTTTACTTCCTGGCGGTGAGAAAGAGGGTATTGTCTACTCCGGCGAGCTGAAGAAGGAGCCTCTGGTCGAGTTCCTCTCTCAGGTCGCAGTGCCCAACCCTGACCCAGCGCCTAGCGATGGCAAGGTCCAGTCGGACAAGAAAGGCGAGAAAGACACAACGAAGGAGACTAAGAAGGACAAGGCCGAAACGAGCGAGGAAAAGGCCTCCCCCGACTCGGATGTGCCCATCGATGTCACAGACGCTCCGCCTCTTCTCAAGATGCTCGTAGACGAGCCTGAGCTTCAGAAAGAGTGTCTTTCGACCAAGTCCCACAACTGCATTTTGGCCCTTCTCCCCTCTAAGACTGATGCCACCGAGCCGCTTCCCGAACACGCTCAGGCTGCCCTTGCATCTCTGGCTGAGGTGGTCAAGAAGCACACCCGTGGCGGACACCGTCTCTTCCCTGTCTTTACCGTGCCTCGCGACAATGAGGGCTCAGTCAAGCTTCGCAAGGAGCTAGGTTTGAAAGAGGAGGATATTGAGTTGATCGTCACCAACGCAAAGAAGGGCTGGTGGAAGCACTATACCGGTAGCAACTTCTCTCAGAAGGAAGTCGAGGACTGGATCGATTCCGTCAAGTTGGGTGAGGGCAAGAAGGAGAAACTGACCGACAGCATCGTTGTCGAAGCCAGAGAAGAGATTAAGGAGGACCAGGAGCAGCAGCCCATAAAGATCGAGGTCGAGGAAGTAGTCGAAGAGAAGACCTCCCCAGAACATGGAGAGCTGTAAATCACGTTAATTAGGGGATGAGTAAAATGTAACGGATACTCGGCGTATTGGTACGTGGGCTGGTCTGCGTTGAATTGATAGTTTCTGTTTGTATAGTCAATTTTTGTTTTCGACACTCCCGTTCACTCCCTTAACTTTACATTGATGCCTAGCGCGGACTTTCAGCCAGTTCGAGCTTTAGGCACGGCGGATGACAGAAAAGGGTTACATCACTTGGATCAGAGGCCGTTGCCGGCATGTGTTCGAAGATACCTACGCAGGTTGTGTTATGTGCAGACGCTGTCAGTTCTGCAGTAAATTTCACTGTAAAGCTAATTAACGGGTAGGTTAAGGACGCTGCCAAGTGTCGTGATAAATACCGGCGTATATGTCGCGCCTAAAGTATGCTAATAGTTCTTGACAGCCGGGAAACACGCCAAAGCAGATGGAAAGCGCCTATATATAACTCTTGTGCCATGCGAAGTGCTGAGTAAGGCGTACGCATTACGCGAGGGAGGGGTAACCTGGATGCGGCCCCCAAATGCGCAGGCCCAGGCCCAGGCCAGCCCTCAGCCTCAGCCTCAACCTTAGCCTGAGCTCAACCTCACCGGCCCTACCTAGAACACTCTACTGACCTTACTTCTTCGGCTTCGAACACTTAGAGAAACTCCATAAAGTTACTAAAATAACTTAGTTCGCTTCCGCGCTTGAACATCTCAGTCTGTTAGGTGAGGAGCCACACGTCAGAAGCGAGCGGGACACTTTTGACAATGTTGCGTTAGCAAGCTTGTTGATCCACTCAGACTGTCGGCCTTGAGGATATTAATAAGGCTACACTGAAGCTTCAGCTGCTATTAGCGGTGCGGTTTCCGGTCTTTTGTAGCTACCGATTTCCGACATCGTACCCGGGATTCCTGATCTGAATGGAGTCGGCAGGCAACGATATTCAGAGAGCGATTTCAGACGAAATCCTTGAAGAAAACTTGCGTAGACTACTACCATCCTTCGAAGAAGGAGTAGAGCTAGCAAGTATCGAGCCGGTGGAAGATGAGACCTTCGTAAAGCTTTCAAATCTTTTGGAAGTGCACGGCAATGAGATATGGAGTCGAAGGCCACGGACTTATGCCCTTATGTACTTGATTGGCTTACGGCAGTCCCTCAGCTACTTCACCGACAATTCAGATTACTCACTTCCCTACACGGATGGGACAATACCCTGGGGCCTCCGGTCTCCCAGCGACAGGCGCAAGTTCCTCAAGTACCAAGGGCTAGTTCTTTCTCCAGGCGCCAAAGATGTTCAGACACCGGACAAACAACATGTTCACTTCGAGGTCGATGCCGATGCTCATTTCATTCCTGTCAAGGAGCTTGGAAGTGGCGCGTCTGGAATAGTTGATTCTGTGTGGGGCAGGCTGAACATGGAAGTGTACGCACGAAAGAGAATGAGGAGAACACCCACATTTCGCAGGAGCCTCCAGCAGATGCGGAATTTCGAAGATGAATTGAACACTTTAAAGCGACTCAGTCACCACCATCTCGTCAAGTACATTGGAAGCTACACAGATCCTGGGTATGTCGCGTTGATTATGCTTCCTGTCGCCGATTGCGACCTTTCGGACTGGCTGGCAAATAGTCCAGACCCACGTAGTATTCGACAGTTTTTTGGCTGCCTAGCCTCCGCTGTGTTCTATCTACACTCTTCACAAGTTCGACACAAAGATATCAAACCGTCTAATATTCTTGTACACAAGAGCAATGTTTTCCTGACGGATTTCGGAACAGCTCATGATTGGAAAGACTTGGATGGGAGCACGACGGAAGGATTCGGACCTTTCACCGCTCGATATGCCGCACCGGAAGTTCTCATGAGTGATGTGAGTGCTACTTCCTGGATGTAGGGTTGATTGCTCACGTCTCTGGCAGCGTCCAAACTCCTCATCAGATATTTACAGCCTTGGCTGCGTTTTCCTGCAGATGGCTACTTGTTTGCGTGGCTTTTCAGCAAGCTCTTTACCTCAACATCTTCGAGAAACGGGTACTCGTGAGGAAAAATTCGCTCGGAACTATACAGCCCTAATGTCCTGGTTTGACAGGCTGCGGCAACCAGGAATTCCCACGGCTGATTCGAGGATACTAGAACTAACAACCCGAATGCTTAGTCCGGACCGGGTGGAAAGGCCAAGAGCAGCAGAGGTCTTGCATATCATTTCCGAGCTTGAAGAGAGATATTTGTGCTTCAAGTGTAGAGAGGAAAATGGTGGCGCGCTAGCATTCCGCCTCTCACCCTCTCATGTTATCGAACGCTCAAATAACGGTCCCGGGGACCATGCATCATCCATCGTCAGTAGCGATGATGTTTCATCACCTCCAAATGCCGAAAAGGTTCCTAGATGCCCCGAGAATTTTGACGACGTTCTTCGTTTGCAAACAGACGCCACCCTACAGATCCTGGAAGAGAGAGATGTCAATGTACGTGATCTTCAAGTCCGTGCTCCGACTCTCTGCAGAGCTGCTCATGAGGGTGACGTATCACTCGTCGAACTCCTGGCCCCAATTACCCCAAAACTGGACTACAAAGACACGGCGGGTCACACTGCGTTGATGCGAGCTGCTGCCCACCGCGACCCATCCATGGTCGAAGCATTGCTGCAACAAGACCTCGATCCCTCTATCATTGGAGAGTTCATAGAGGACGGACAACTCAAACGCGCCAGCGCTCTTGAGATCGCACTTGATAAAGGACATGGGGAAGTAGTGTTCGCACTCGTCACCGCCTATTACGAACGAGACTTAGCCGTTGATACAGGAGCTGCAATGCATCGGGCCATTCTGCGCGGCCATGCGGATGTTGTCTCTGTGCTCCTGAATTTAGGAGCCTATCCGAACTTCCGCGAAGACTACGGTCCGTCCGAACGTTCTGCCCTATACGTTGCTGTTCTTCATGGTTACCTGTCTATCGTCGATACGCTTATCAGCCATGGAGCTGACCCGTCAATCAAGGAGAGTGACACGGGAAAAACCATTGCACACGCGGCCGTACTCACGGATGACGTACGCGTCGTAGAAGGCCTCCTGGATCGATTTATCGATTGCAATGAAATCGACTTTTCTGGATCCACGCCACTGCACGAAGCCGCACGTTTGGGAAATAAGGATATCATTCATTTGCTTCTCATGGTAGGACTTGACGTCAATGCGGTTGATCAGGATGGCAACTCGCCCATTTTACTGGCAGTGAAGCACAGTCACGCTCAGATCATCCGACCACTGATCTCCGCTGGAGCAAATATATTACTGGCCAATAAACAACTACATACCGTCACCACGATGGTAGAGGTCACACAGAACCCTGTCA
Organism: Neoscytalidium dimidiatum; assembly: GCA_037367355.1. Lineage (NCBI taxonomy): Eukaryota > Fungi > Ascomycota > Dothideomycetes > Botryosphaeriales > Botryosphaeriaceae > Neoscytalidium > Neoscytalidium dimidiatum. Next base: position 2,325,856 of record CM074704.1, on the reverse strand, counting down.
TATTGGAGTTGATTCTGGATCAAATACCTATCGTGTTCAATGACGGCTCTACACTGCTCCACAGAGCTGTGACAGCAGGTAACCTGGCTTTCGTGCATATCCTATCAAGGAAGGCTCCCTACGCATTATTCAGCAGGACGGCTAACCGAAAACAAACACCGCTGCACTTAGCTGCTTTATCAGGCAATGAAGCCATCCTGAAAGTTCTCCTGCAGCAGGCAGAATGCCCAACGAAAGAAAGGGACATTGACGGCAATACTGCACTGCATACCACTCTCCACTCCAAGAACGACAAGCGCGACAAAATGATGCGGCTCCTCTACTTCCGTGACGTGAGCGCCATGAACATTGCCAACGTCGATGGAGCAATACCCATAATGACAGCCTGCGCTCAAAATCACAGGACCATCGTATGCTTCTTTCTCCAGTGGAAAGAGGATGCTTTGAGAGCAAAACACTCCCATGGAAACACGCTTCTCCACATCGCCGCCGAGCACGGATCGCGCGACGTCGTCGAGGAGCTGCTCGAGCGAGGCGCCTCGCCGACGGCCGCGAACGAGAGCGGATACTTCCCGATCACCCTGGCCGCTCGCTCCCACCACCTGGAGACGGCCCGCTACATGAACGGCCGCCCAGCCTTCAACATCGACGCCTACCCGGACGGCCCCGCCGCCGACGACGACAACAGGTTCCGCGGCCTCACGCAGCTCATGCTGGCATGCGCAGACGCCGACGTCGCGCTCGCCGAAGCGCTGCTCGGCCTCGGCGCCGCGCTCGAGCACCGCAACGACGGCGACCACTCCCCCCTCGCGTGCGCCGTCTCCGCGAACGCGGCGGACGTTGTGCGGCTGCTTCTGCGCAAGGGCGCGGACGCCGAGGCGAAGTCCGGCCCCCAGAAAGACGCCACCCCGCTCGTGCTGGGCGCGCAGCTCGGGCGCGCCGACGCCGTCGCCGCGCTGCTCGAGCACGGCAGCGTCAGGATCGACGCGCAGGCCCGCAAGGGCGACACGGCGCTGGCGAAGGCGGCGGGGCGCGGGCATCTGGAGGTCGTGCGGGTGCTGGTGGAGAAGGGGGCGCGGTTGGAGAGGGCGGATCGAGGAGGATATACGCCGTTGTTTAGGGCGGTGTGGAGGGGGCACAAGGACGTGGCGAAGGCGTTGGTAGAGGCGGGTGCGGATGTGAAGGTGGTAAAGAGGTTGGTGGAAAGGGCGAGGGGGAAGGAGGAGGGGAGGGCGGCGGCGGGGTTGTTGAAGGAGGTGGTTGATGGGGAGAGGGTGAGGGGTGGTGGGCGCAGAAGGTGAACGAGGGAATTTAGTGGCGGTTTAGGTCCTGAAAAGTGCTGTGGAGGGTGTTGTGAAACGATGTTCCTTCCTTGTTGGCGGATTGTGGTGGAGTAATTACGGGATACGTCAAATGTTTTCACTGGCGGTGGACATCTTCCCATCTTCGCTATGTATAGGGGGGCTAGTATGAGTGCTATCTAAATGTCAGGCTACTTTAAGAGTTTGGATTCGGTTCAACGGTCGGCATAAATGAGAATATACCATCGAGAGCACTAGAATTCTTCCCGTATTGCGTCCTTGAGAAGAGATAGTTTAAACGCGGTACTTACCAACCAGCCCTAAACCCAAACTGGAAGAGTATGCTTCTGTCAGAACCTTCCAAACGCTCTCCGTCATCTGCACCGCAATAGTCCTCCCCGCTGCGCCGCCGCCCGCTCGCCGACAGTTGTCGGCGACGCTAAACCCAATCAGGAAATCGGCGGGCCGCTCGTGCATGTCTCGTCGGCGCCGCTACTCGAGCATCAGCCTCTCAGCGCCGCATGAACACCTCTTTGGGAGACCGACTTCAATAGTCATTGCTGTTATCTCCGAATTTGGCGGCGACATGCGGACGAAAGGCGGCGACAAGGCGAACTGTAGAGTAAGGATAGTATGTATATAAGACGCACGAAGGCCACTGGTCAGAGGAAGCAGAGACACATGCACATCCCCTTCTTCACTGAGCAATCTCTCAGGACCCAGAAACTTCAAATCATCATATCCATCCCATCTCCACCACCAGCACGAGGTACGAAAAGCAAACCAAGAAAAATGTCCACCTCCAAGCTCTCCAACCAAACCATCCTCATCCTGGGCGGCAACACGGGCATCGGCCTAGCCGTAGCCTCCCTCGCGCTCGCCTCCTCCGCCTCGCACGTCACCATCTCCGGCTCGAACGCGTCGCGCCTCTCCACCGCGCTCGAGACCCTGCGCGGCGCGCACCCAGCCGCGGCGGCCATGGGCCGCATCACGGGGTATGCGGCGGACCTGGCCGACGCGTCCACGCTCGAGGCGAACCTCAAGGCGCTGCTCGATAGCACGGTCGCGGGCAACGGCAGCGGCAAGATCGACCACACGGTGTGGTGCGCGGGCGACGCGATCGACCCGGTCGCGCCGCGCGACTACAGCGTCGGCTTCGTGCAGGCGGCCGGCGTCGTGCGCTTCGTCGGGCCGCTCATCTTGGCCAAGCTGCTCGCGTCCTACGCGAATCCGTCGTACAAGTCGTCGTTCACGCTGACCGGCGGCGTCATCGCGGAGCGGCCGCCGCCCGGGTGGGCGGTGCACGCGGGTTATGGGAACGCGTTGTTGGGGTTGGCGCGTGGTTTGTCGGTCGATTTGGCGCCGTTGAGGGTGAATCTTGTGGCGCCGGGTGCCATTGAAACTTCGAGATGGGATCAATGGGGGGAGGACGGAAAGGAGGCGTTGAAGAGGAGGTATGTGGAGAGGACTACTGTGGGCAGGTTCGGGCAGCCGGAGGATGTGGCGGAAGCGTATTTGTATTTAATGAAGGATTATTTCGTGACGGGGACGAGGATATCGTGTGATGGTGGTGTGTTGTTAATGTAAGGTCTGTGGGAATTCGTATTTATACTACGGACGATTACGTTGCAATCGCGTTTTGTGAACGAGAGGTTGTCATATCTTTTTTTTCCCCAGTGATTTCTAATCCTTTATGTGGCTCATCGTCCGAAAATTGCTACAAGGTTATCGAATGTGATTCGTGGATTCATCTGGGACCAATCGCCGCACTTCGCCAACATGCCTCTAGCACCGTTTTTGCACATATTGTGGACGGTCTCAGAAGGTTGCCGGAGGTTGAACTGTATCGCGTTCGTATATTTGGTCCCCAAAGCCGGGTAGACCTCTCCGATGCGCTCGAACAGCAGCAGAAGTATTTCAATACCCGTCTTAGATGCCTCACTCTTCCTTTTGTGGTAATCCATTATCAGAATCCTGCCGCAACAGTAGAATGAGGCAGCGGCGTTAGGGTTGATCAGCGCAGCGATTGAGATCTTAGTAGCCTCTTGGACTAGGCGAGTCATCTTGCGGGCTGCCGTCACGCAGTACTCGAAGCTAGTGTCGCGATCTGACGGAGAGGATGGCGTTCCATCTGTTGACGGGGAATTGTGCAAATGCACTTCGGATGTCTCGGGTCGGTGATGGAGTAAAATGGTGATTGTGCTGAGGATTGCGTTCAGCCAGATAATCAGTGGTGCGTCATCTATGGAAGATGACCGTAGCTCCGTTAAGGCCCTGGGGAGGCTTAATATGAACCGGCTGAGTTCAGTATCAAGCTGCTGAAATTCTTGGACATGCTCTTCCGGATCTGAGAAGGCGTCGAGTGAGTGGATATGTTCTGTAGCGCGACCCAACAAAAGATATGCTTTCAATATGGCCTGATAAAGACTGCATCCGCCATCACCGGGCTTTGTCATGATTATTTTTCGTAGGTTGCGACTGAATGAAATCGTACTCTTCAGTGAAGGTGTCTGAATTTGGTGTTAATAGGGAAGAACAAAAGACGCGATAAATGCAGTCCATACCTCCTCATTAGCTTCCTGGAACACACTGTCTGGGACCGGAAAGTTAACCATGAACTGCCGGTCGTCTATAGCATGGGGCCAACCGGCTGGAAAGGCCCATCCCCGATCCAGCATGAGTAGCGTCCATATGGTTCTCCTCCGCTCCTCTACATCGAGGGCACAGTTTGGTTCATCATCCTGACGAAGTGTATTTTGTTCGCCATCTAATCGATTCAAGCCGAGTGTCACTGCTTGTCGCCAGGCTGTCCCAATGTAGAGCCAGGAAAGAGGATAATTTCCTGTCGTCCAAGCGAGAGCACAGATGCAAAGGCTTGCTTGAATCCCTTGCAGGGACGGATATTTCTTTTCCTTCACATCCTCGCAAAGTCGCTTTGCTCTCTCAAACCACAGTGACTGATGCGAGCGTACGGTACGATCGTCATGGGTTGCGGAGGCAATCGCAATAATGCCATAAATAAGAGCAGCAAATTCGCGGTCTGGACTGTTCCGGCTGAAGTTCGTGGCGCAAGTCATAAATCGTGCTTTGTGCAAAAATGGGAGGAATACATGGTGCTGGTCAAAATAGATGTTCAATAGCTCCATCAACAGAGTATCTGGTGGAAATATGTCATCTACGTCGTCTGTGATATTGCCTGCGTTATTTTGCTGGAGAGATTGTACTGCTTGATTGCCGTTGGCCGCAGCATCCGCGACCGAAGCCTGTACTTGGCCTGCATTGTCGACCCCTCCCAGAATATCAAACGGATGCAGATCAGTAGAGTTGGTAGTTGATGATCCAGGAGTCACGAGGGAGATTGAAGGGATTGCATCCACTGAGGCGTCTGTATCCAGCCCTTGAAAGAAATCTGGCGGCGGGACATCAATCTGGCCCTGACCTGAGCTTGCCGGCCATGCAGGGTTGGAAATCGGAACAGAACCTGAGGCAGGAAGGTTGTCGATTGCTGAAAAGCTGGTTGGCAGCAGGTCATCCCAATTCAGGGAGTCGGTGAACGGGAAGCTTTCGTTATGTCCATTACTCAAAGCAACCGCAGGACCTCTTCTGGGGGACTGAGTGCGATTGGTATAGTCACAAAATATGCCCCACTTTCGACAATTGGAGCAGGATGGATGTGTAGCCTTGTGGAGAAAAGATCACAGCGTTAGTATTCCGCTGGGCTGAAGCGGCTCGGTACAGGGACAGAGCAACCGAAATGAGATGACATCGAAGGGCGGCTAGTAGTCTGGCCTGTTAAGGAAATGGGCGCGAACATACGTCACATCGTTTTTTCCGCGTCCTGCAGCCGCTGCACGGTTGCTTTCGATTCCATACAGTGGTCACAGGTGGCATGGCTCGTGAGAAGAGAATGTCGGGAGCGAAGCTTGGGACGGAAGGTCTAGCAGCGGGGAACCGGGATTTGTCAGAGATCCTTCCGCTTCGGCTACAGGGGCCGCGTTTCGTACTGGCTGATGTTCACGTGAGTATAATCGAGTTTATAATCATTCATCCACTAGTTTCTCCATGTAATGCAAGGTCTGCCTAGTCTCTCTGCTAGCAACGACCCGCAAGGTTTCATGATCATGGGCTGGACGTGTCATTTGGAGGAATTTTCATATGAAAGCGCTTATGCATTTGCTTGTCCGGGATATATTCCCGCTTTTCTGTACCTGCGGCCCAAAAATTAAATCTCGCGCAGTGGATCAGCCAATTCATGCATGCGATCGATGGAATCCGTGGCCTGACACGTCGCTTGTTATTTCATTTTCTTTTCTTTCCAAATTTTCTCCTCATGTGGAAACTTCGGGCACCACTCTACCGACCACCACCCATGCTGTTGATCATTTCCTTGTGGGTGGCCCTGTCGCGGTTCGTCTCACTCAAGGGGGCGATGCCTGAAAAGGAAATGTAAGCCGGGTTGCAGTTGCAAAAACAAAGGGTATTCTTACTTCTAAGGTCACCGACAACGTCCTTCGCCTTTCCAAAGTAAACCTCTTCTGTACGAAGTCAGTGGATGTTCGTGAGATTGGCCGGTGAGCTAAGCGCATCGACTGGGAACTTACGCAACAGGTTGCGCATCTTCAGCTCCATATCCTCAACCATCCTGCCAATATTGGCAACGTGCGAGGTGTCGTCCTCCACGGGCATATCCTGCTCAACCTGGCGGACCATGTTACCGCTGAGGTCCAGCGATCCAAGGTCGTTGCCACCAGTGCCAAGGTTCAAGATGACGGTGCTAGTGAGCTTGTAGTGGGCGGTACGAGCGCGATCAAGCGCCTCGAAGACGTGTATGCTATCCCATCCACCGCTGGTCTTGCTGGATGGTGAGACAGCTGTGCGCCTATGTTAGTGCGTATCCTTATGAACCAAGGCGCAGGTAGCTCCGCCACGCTGTCCAGAGCGCACTCGTAGTAATATCCAACTTACACTTCTTCAGCAGCACGCAGCCAGCAAAGCCGTCCTCCATGTCCCACAGGTACACGCTTGAAATACCGCCCTCATAGTACCTGTAAGACGCGCCAATGTCAGCTGCAACCTTTCTTAAAGACCCCGACATTGCCCCTCGTCTGCCCCGCAGCAGAGCAGTGTCCCAGCGTAACATGGCAGGACCAACTCACAGGTCCCGGTAAACGTCGAATGCCTCGTTCGCCTTGATTTCCATCTTCCGCACGCGCTCACTAGGCACGACGCCCTCGCCGTCCTCAAGCGGCGGCTCAAATTCGTTGCTCCACGGACTCCTCCAGCTGTCACCATCACGGTTGTAGTCACAGCACAGGAAGTCCCGCTTTGTCTTGCTGCAACGCTTCACAGCGAGTGGCACGTCGACGGACTCGAGCAGGTCTTCGGTGAGCGAAGGGGCGAGCTGGCAGAGGCGGTCGACATTCTTGGCTGTGTCCTTAGGGTTAAGGCGGCGGAGAAGGTCCCTGGGCGCGGGGTTAGTTTGCCGGATCGCGGACTAGTCACAGAAGAATGGCGGGTAGGACTGACAGGGCGCTGTCGAAAGGGTCGGCGGTAGACATTGTGGAGGAATTTGCCGTTGTGGAAGTGGTAGCGGGGTGCTGTTGTTGTCGTGGTGCGGGACGCCCGCCGGGAGCTTGCATGGGGGGCCGCTGGCGCCGATCACTGCCGCGTCCGGCCATGGAGAAACAGCTCGAGCTCCGCAACGCAATCCCCGTCTGTCGTCACTACAGCCACGAGGAATTGAAGCACGCTCTTCCTGTCCAACATTACACCGACACCGGTATCCCCACCGGAATGCAAGACATATTCAACGCTCCGCTTATGTCATCCGAAGCTTCATGACTCACTGCACTTTTCATATGAACATGCGGGTTAAAACATTACTTAATCAATTGAACATTGATCATCGCGTGTGCGCGGGTGTGGGTGGTTTTGGGTATGTCGCGTCAATACAAGTAATAAGGACAGAAGATTAAGAGTAGCGCATTCGTTTTTTTGTTTCCAATTTCCTTCATCCCCACCGTCGTTGTACAATCATATCGTCCGTATCCACCACAAACGTGCGTCTAAAGGCGCGTGATTAGGTCCCTTACAGAGCAAGGGCGGCGATGAAGATACCCGCAGCACCGGCGGCAGAGAGGCCGAGCTGAATGTTGCTGCTAGCGGCACCCGCAGAAGAAGTCGAAGAAGCGGCGCTACCACTGGCAGTAGATGAGCCTTTTCATGTAGTGTTAGCGTCGATCCTTTACGTGACAGTGATCAATTGCGAACTTACCAGTCTCAGCAGCGGTACCGGAAGCGGAGGAACCAGAGCCAGAAGAGCCAGAGGAGCTGGAGCCGGAGCTGGAGCTGGAGTCGCCGGTGGCAGTAGCTGAGGCAGAGGCAGCAGTGTTGCTGCCGCTACCAGCAGTACCAGTGGCGAGAGAGCTGCCAATGGGGAAGTAGGACGAGATGCAAGACTGCTCGCAGTCGGCATAGGCAGAGGCGGCCGATGGAGAGCCGTCACCCTGGTCGCAACGGGCCATGCACTCGGTGGTCTGGTTGGCGTTGCTCTCGTCGGGGTTGGCAACGCCGACGCACTGAGCGGCGCACTTGACGTCGCTAGCGTCGCACTTGGCCAGGCAGGAAGCCGTGGGGGAGAGCGAGGTGCTAGTGGAAGAGGCGCTGTCCGAGGACTGAGCAGCAGCGAGAACGGCGAAGAGGCCGGTGACAATGGCGGTAGTGAAACGCATGTTGAGTAAGTTTGAGTGGTCGGCTGATCGACGAATGCTTGATTGATCTGCTGGGGTTGGTGGTGGTATTTTGGTGAAGGGGCAGAGCGAGCGTGGCAGAAGCTTAAAAGCGAGAGACAAGACGGGACCGCAAGTGCAGAGAAGAACGACGGCAGCAACGAGCGGGCGACAGTTAAATAGGAGAAGGTGCGCGTGAGGGCAGGATTGGCGCCGCGGAAAATCTGGGGTTGGCTATATTTATGCTTTGGGCAACCCTGTTTCTCGCAGATTCCGGGCTAGTCCCGTATTCATTTCAAACTTGCATGGATCCCGCCTAGCGCTTCTCGGCGCCCGGCTGATCTGACCACTGCGCGTAGCCTCTTCCGAGGCGCGTCCTGCATCCAAATACGTCCAGGAACGCGCCTTCGCCAAGTCAGCAGCCGCCTACAGTGCAGCTCGCCATCTCGTACGCAGACCTCACTTGCCTTTGTCTTCACTCTCGCCCCTCCGCTGGAAAAGCCGCCGTCGCGCGATCGCCGCTCCTTCTGCCCCGCCATGTGCCAAGCGCGTCTGGAGATGCGGTGAAACGCTGTTGGCCTGAGGCGTTTAATGACTCGCCACGCCAGGCGGGCGCCACCAACGACATCAACCCACCGTCGAAACCTCGCGTTTGATCTTCGCTGCCTGCTTGCCATAGCATCCGTGCGGCATCACTGCACTTGCGGTGACAGCCATGCCACCCAGGAAAAAGCGGACTGTCACCGTACCGGACAGCAGTGACCGCGAGAACGGGCCCCCAGAGCCGGAAGTAAAGTCCGCGAAGAAGCGAAAGGCCAACTCACGCAGATCCATCGACCCTCAGGACCCAGACAACCCACCGCCCAAAAAGCCCAGGGGAAGGCCGCGGAAGAGTGCAGTCGATGAAGAAGACGGTGAAGCTCCGGCGAAGAAGCCTAAGAGGCAGTTCCGCAAGCGCATTGAGGAAGATGAAGAAGACGACTTCCCCGAGAAGCCCTCCAAAAAGGAAAAGAACAAGGCTTACGAGCCCGCTGAGGGAGACTTGGAGGAGATTTTCCTGACCCAGCTTCCCCAGAACGACTCCAGTCCCCCGTGGAGGATTCGCGGTCCCATTTGGCAGAAGCAAAAAGACAAACAGCCGCCGCCAAAACCTGTTTTTTACAAGCCTCCTGCTGCTGCTCCTCCTCTTCCTCCACGCCCACCTCAGTCTGTTCCAACTTTTCATGCGGAACCTGTTTCTCGTGCTGTTGAGAGTCACCAACCCCGGCTGCTCGCATCCCGAAGTCCCGTGAAAAATGGTGTGCAAGTTGCGAAGGCCCCCCGTGAAAGCCCCGGGTCCCACAAACGGAGTAATGGCAACCGTATACCACTGTTCCACAGCTCTCCATTCAGTCCGCCGAGAGATCTTCAAGACCAATCACCTCAGAGGAGTCCGCACCCTCAATCACCTCTGCAGCGCACCAGTGCTGAGATTGTCCAAGATGCAATCCGCAGTCCTCGCAACCAAGAAGCGGATGCTCAGTCTCCTCTGCACCATATTCCTCCAAACGCGGGAGTGAACGTTGAGTTGGATCCCGCAGATTTTTCGAGCTCCCCACCAAGCCCACCAAAAGCTACTTCCAATGCGAAAGGTGCTAAAAACTCCTTTCCCAATGGGACTTATGCCCTAGACTCTCCGAATCAGAAAGCGAACAAAGTTGAGGTGGTGCACGTTGATCCGCAACATTTCTCCAGCTCACCTCCAAGCCCTCTTCCAAAACCCGCCACAGAAATGGATGAGTTTGATGACGATGATTTCGATGACATTGAAGAGTCTCTCCTCAACCGTCTTGTCTCGCAAGGCCCTTCCGCTCCTGCTAATCCGGACAGAGATGCTGTATCAGTGGCGTAAGTTTCTTCGTTTTGGAGCCATGTCCTCAGCTGACGTATGTTCAGTAACGGTAAAGCTGAACAAGTTGCGCCTGAACTTCTCGATCTTCCTTCTGATGCTTTTTCCTTGTCTTCCATGACTTCCCCAGAGCTGCAACGGGCAGCGAGGAGTAGGAACCAGGCTATTTTGATATCTTCACAAGATAATGAAGCTCCTGCTTTACCACAGAGGCTAGCTGCCCCACTTAATGGTCTCAGACAGACAACTCTCTTCGGTGGTTCTAGCGCTGTGCCTAATTCTCAAATCAACAAACGTCAAAATTGGCCGATGGCCAACAAGGACGAACCGCCGACGCACCACAAGATTAATCGAGAAGCTATGAAGACATGGGTGTATCCGACGAATCTTGGCAGGATTCGAGACTACCAATTCAACATTGTGAATCGCGGATTATACCACAATCTGCTTGTGGCGCTGCCGACTGGCCTTGGAAAAACTTTCATTGCAGCAACGATCATGTTGAACTTCTTGCGCTGGACCGTTGACGCTCAAATCGTGTTCGTTGCGCCTACCAAGCCACTTGTGGCGCAGCAAATCGACGCATGCCTTGGGATTGCTGGCATACGCCGTTCTCAGACAACTATGCTCACTGGTGAAGTCGATCCTGGCCTTCGCGCAGAAGAATGGAAGACCAAACGAGTGTTCTTCATGACGCCCCAGACGATGGTCAATGATTTGAAGAGCGGTTACTGCGATGCGAAGAGGATTGTCCTCCTCGTTGTTGACGAAGCACATAGAGCCACCGGTGGCTACGCCTATGTCGAGATTGTCAAATTCATCAGACGGTTCAACCAAAGTTTTCGAGTCCTTGCTCTCACAGCAACCCCTGGTGCCAACGTTGAGGCCGTGCAGAAGGTCATCGACGGCTTGGAGATTTCTCGAGTGGAGATTCGAATGGAAAATTCGATGGATATCCAGCCATTTGTCCACAAGCGCGAGGTTGATAAGAAGGTGCTTAGAGACAACAAGGACTTGCTCGTAGTAAAAGATCTTCTGTCGAAAGCCATACAGCCTGTCCTTGACAAGTTGAACCAACAAAATGCTTATTGGTCAAGAGATCCTCTAAACATCAGTCTATACGGTCTCAATCAAGCAAGATCCAGCTGGATGAGATCTGATGCTGGCAGAAAGGCACCGCAGCCAGTAAAAGGTATGGTCAACGCGATATTCCAGGCTCTTATGGGTTTCGGCAGAGGAATCGATATCCTGAAATATCACGGCATCCGTCCATTTTACCGTATTCTTTGCGACTATAAGAATGATGCAACAACAAAATGGAAAAAAGAGATTACCGACAACCCTAACTATAGAAAGTTGCTCAATCTCCTCCAAGAATGGACTGCAAAACCCGACTACATTGGTCACCCCAAGCTCGACTTTCTCCGCGAATATGTTCTTAATCATTTCCTCGACGCCGGTGAAGGAGCTGATGCAAAAGAAACCAAAGTTATGGTCTTTGCGCATTGGAGAGATAGCGCCGAAGACATCGTTCGGGTACTGAAGCTGAATCAACCGATGATCAGACCGCACGTATTCGTCGGCCAAGCTGCAACGAAAACCTCAGAGGCTATGGACCAACGCCGTCAGGACGAAGTTGTGAAGCAATTTAAGTCAGGCGTCTACAACACGCTCGTCGCCACGTCCATAGGTGAAGAGGGGCTTGATATTGGAGAGGTTGATCTCATCGTTTGTTACGATCAGAAAGCATCGCCTATTCGAATGCTGCAACGCATGGGCCGCACGGGTCGAAAGAGGCGGGGCAAGATCTTATTATTGCAAATGGAAGGGAAAGAAGAAAACGACGCGTTGCAAGCAAAGGATGCGTACGAAACGATGCAGAAGAAGATCTCGAACGGTGACGAGTTCAGATTTCATAAAGATCTTGCCAGGAGGATTGTGCCGAGGGACATCAACCCAGTCGTTGAAAAGACTCACATTGACATCCCAATTGAGAACTCACAGCCGGAACTACCTATGCCACGAGCCGGCAAGCGTGGGAGGGCTAAGCGCCCACCCAAGAAGTTCCAGATGCCGGACGGCGTGATCACAGGATTTATCAGCGCGGCTGGACTGGACGGCGATTCGGAAGAAGATGAGAGCCGATTTTGCACGAAGAGAAGAGCCAAGAAGGTTCGAGTTATTGAAGAGCCCGAGCCCGTGATTCCGCTCGAGGAGACGTTCTTGAGCAGCCACGAGGAGAAGCAACTTCAGAGATTTTACCAGCACATAAACGACGCAGATGACGACAGAGAAATCGCACCTCCAGCTTTATGCTTGCATCCCCAGCGCCAACGACGTCAGGGAAGGACTAGATACGTCTCAACACACAGTCGGCTTACTACCGCATTTATCGATATGGTCAATCGAATGCAGGCTCTGGGAAAGGCTGGTTCAGAGGAGATAAGGGCAAATTTTCAAGACAATCTCCATATGTCAGACATCGAAGCTGGCGTTTCGGCGGACGAAATTTCAGAAGACGAAACTGTTGAAGATGAGGATGGCTTAGATTATCATCCCGTAGGGATCACTCCAAACCGCTCGCACAGACGAGTCATGAACGAGGTAGGTGAAGGAGCGAGCAGCAGCCCTCCTCCAACGGATCCACGGATGCGCGTCAGGTCGCAGGCCATCGACTTGGGGACACAGGATACCGAGGGCGAGGACGATCCCGAGGACGAAGAGTTCGACTCGGAACTGGCCGACTTCATTGCCGACGACGCAGAGCCGGTTGAAGCTTTCAGCTCGTCTTTCCCTTCAATCAAGGTGACTAAACGCACGAAGCTGTTCACATCGTCCCAGATGGATGAAAGAGACAACGAGGACGAGGAATTGCCCGACATTAGCCAACTTGTCCGGAAGAAGAAGCCAGCCACGGCGAAGGAGGTACCAAGCAGATGTGTGGTGACAGACAGCGAGGACGAAGGTGATGATGATGATGATGATGAAGTTGGGCCTATCATGCGTCAACCTGCAAAGAGAAGACGAGTAATCGATGACAGCGGGAGTGAATGAGCAGATCGCCGCATGGGTATTAGCGTATAGTATGGACGGAATGGAATTTCGATGGTTGGCATTCTGCTATTCCGCTATGCATAGCGTCGGGGCTTCAGCAAGGGCGTTTGTTAGAGAATGGCCATGTGTGCCGGCTGAGCGACAAGACACAAAACATGTTTTCAAGCAGCTCTGGAAGATAGAAAACAATAGGAGCGCATCTGAGACAGTGTGTAAGGCTTGGCGCTGGTGGAGCACGAGTGGAGCAAAGCAAACGGAGCCCCTTAATTCGCTGGACTGGTGACCGCCAAGCTTCTGGAACATGCACGTTGCGCAGCTTCACGGGCAGCCCACCGTATTTGGTCGCACTCACGACCTTCCGGCTTGCCGGAAGGCCCGCGTTACGTAGTGCGTGTCCGAGTGAATTGCGCGCATCCGCCATTTGGCTTCGTCTGCTTCCCGGACCCTTTTTTCCCCTTCTCAACACCAACAATTACTCGTCTTCTTTACTAGCTTCTAGGGCACATAGTCGCCTTCCGAGATGGTTTGATACTGACCTTATGCTCCGGCGCGCCCCCAGTCCACGACGAAGAAGACGAAGACAGCAGCAGTTCTAGACGGCAGCGAACAACCGGCCGTCGCCCCAAGCCATGAACACATATGGCAACGCAATAGCTGCGAGAGGTAAGCTTTAAGCTTCCAGCGACGAGGCGAGGCTCCAAGTAACTTCAGCCGCTCTGACATCACCCGCCTCAACGCCTCAGGGAATACGACGCAATTGACCAGCGCAGGCTAACGGCATAATCACTTCGCGCAGGCATACTACCCGAATCATGGAGCGACATCCCGACTGCGCTCCTCCAGGCTGAGCTCGCACGCAGACATGGTGGCACGATGAAGGAGGCGGTGGGCGATATGCAGCGGCCGGCCTGCGGGACCAAGACCAAGGGCGACTACAACACCCCGCTGCACGTCTTTGCGCTGGTGCTGATCCTGGTCTTGAGTGTTGGAGGTAAGATTTACAATAAAATAGCAGCGCCTACCTGAATTAGCGACATGAATGTCCTTGCGCGCTATGCGGGCATGCCTACCTCTATCGCTACAGAGGTACATCATCGCTGCACTGCATGAATTGGAGCTAACGGACACTGTTATAGCCTGCGCGTTTCCCATTCTTGTCCGCCGATTCCCACGACTTCCGGTCCCGCACCACTTCCTGTTTCTCTCGCGGCACTTCGGCACAGGCGTCCTGATTGCAACAGCCTTCGTGCACCTACTCCCCACGGCCTTCATCTCGCTCACCGATCCGTGCCTACCGTCGTTCTGGAACGAAGGATATCCAGCTATGGCCGGCCTGATAGCCATGACAGCTGTATTCGTCGTGGTTGGAATAGAGATGTTTTTCGCAAGTCGGGGTGCGGGGCATGTACATGGGAGCGAATACGACACGCTTGGAGGCGGAGGGGAACTTCACGGACACAGCCACGGGCACGGCCATGGAGACTTCGAGATGGACGGCATGGGCAATGGGCGGCCCACGAGCCACGGTCGAAGCGCAAGCTTCAACCGCTTCAAGCAGGGAACACTGAGGCCGGATGGCCACCACCGGCCGCCAGACATAATGATAGGAGACTATGGCGAGACAGACAATCTGGTTTCCGGCGTCTCTCCCTCCATCGGCCCACCGACCCCCTCCCCCCACGGCCGTCTCCACGACGAAGAAGCCCAGACGAAGCCCATCCACGGCCCCGAAGGCGACAGCGACAACGACTCCGACTCCGACCTCGAGCTCCCCGAGCTTGACGCCAACGGCGGCGCTGCCTCCACCTCGGCTTCCTCGGGCCTGCTCAACGGCGCCCCGTCCCGCAAGTACCGCAGCCGCGGAAGCAGCGACTCTCTGCGCGCCCTGTCCACACCCTCGCCCAACCCGGAGGCCGGCGGCGGGGGATCCTCCCTGCTCACGCCGGAGCAGCAGCAGCGCAAGCAGCTCCTGCAGTGCCTCCTGCTCGAGGCCGGCATCCTCTTCCACAGCGTCTTCATCGGCATGGCCATCAGCGTCGCCACGGGCCCGCCCTTCCTCGTCCTCCTCGTCGCCATCTCCTTCCACCAGACCTTCGAGGGCCTCGCCCTCGGCTCCCGCATCGCCGCCCTCGCGTTCCCGCCCCGCTCGCCCAAGCCCTGGCTCATGGCCCTCGCGTACGGGACCACCACGCCGCTGGGCCAGGCGATCGGGCTCGGGATTCACAACCTGTACGATCCGGCGAGTCAGACGGGCCTGCTGACCGTAGGGGTCATGAACGCGATTTCGAGCGGTTTGCTGCTGTTCGCGGGCTTGGTGGAGCTGCTGGCGGAGGACTTTTTGAGCGATGCGAGTTATTCGGTTTTGAGGGGGAAGAGACGATTGGAGGCTTGTGCGGCGGTCGTGGCGGGGGGTGGGTTGATGGCTTTGGTCGGGGCGTGGGCGTAAATGCGTTAGATTGTGCGTGTGTGAGTCGTTGATATATTGCACAGTTGAGATGATCGTCTTCAGTCCTTGACCAGGCTCGCCTTCTTACTCAACAATTTAACTACAGATGATCCAGGACCTTCTGGCTACCAGGGTGCATTGGTTGTCAATGCAACGTTACCCTACTAAGATTGCCCCGCTATCAACCTACGGCTGCTGCCCACTCAATAATTCGAGTGTGGTGTGCTCGTGGGTGTGAGGACGAATGGGATGAGAGGGCGCTCTGCTGACACATACCCACCCATGTCATCCCCGCAGACCATGCAAGTACTGACGTTCAGCCTTGCCGCGAAATCGGACAAGCACACTGGACTGAGCATGGTAGTGTCATATACGGGATGCAGTTGATACCAACATTATTCGTTCTCTCTTCTTCTTCGATTGAAAAAGGTTGGCGTTGTCTTTGTTTCATGTCAACCTCATGTGGTTCTATGAATTGGTAGGATCAGAGTATTGCACCTATAAGCTCTCCCGGTGACCACGCACAGCCTGCGCCACATTAAGCGGCTAATCATGGCTCAAAGGTAGAATTCCTACAGCCTTCTTCATCTCAAACTCTGCTTGCCGCTTCATCATCTTGAGCACAAGCAGGCATCTTCTCATTGTGAATGTACACCGGACAGTTCATCAATACGATGATGAAGTGCGATCGACGCCTCTAAGCTTCAAGCTCGGTCTGCTTCCAGAGGTTGCCAGCCGACAGCCAGCTCAGCCTCGGGCCGTCCCAAGAGTGTCGTCCTTTTCAGCCTCAGCTGTTTCCCGGCAATATTCGAATAACACGATTCGGAGTTAAGATGACAAGCGCTGAAGACTTGCAGCTGGAGATATCAAGAGCCATAGCCCCGATCGATCGGATCAGCCAACCGCTGGACAGTTCACCTCTCCAAGATGTAATTGTCCGGAAAGTCGCCCAGCTTCTTGAATCCAAGGGCGACGAGGATGCCAGCAAGAGGCCACGTATCTACCTTTTGCTGCATCATCTTGACCTAATGCGCTATCACACCGCTTTTCATGGGCATACAGACGATTACCTCCCCTACATGGACTGGACTTTGCCGGACGAGTTCGAAGAAGAAAAGGTTCGCAAGTCTTTTTTCAAGCGGCAAGGCTTGGTGATCTCAAACGACGCCCGGCTTTTTGGGCCCAAGTTGAAGCCACACCTGGAATTCAAGGACGAAACAAGGTGTCAGCTTTCCACTGTTGAAGTCCTCGGTCACGGAGCTTACGGCGTCGTTGATTGCGTCCAGGGAAATATAAGCAAGAGGAGGTTTGCGAGGAAGAGATTCTTCAGCAGGGGGAAAAATTCCGACTTCAAGTTTCTGCTGGTCGCCTTCCGAAAGGAGATACAGGCCTTGAAGCGTTTGCGACATCACCACCTTGTTACGTACATTGGGAGTTACACAGATCCAAGCGGCACGTCGCTCATAATGCTGCCTGTTGCAGAGTGTGACCTTTGCACTTGGTTGGAGGTCCGTTCGGATCACGCCGTATTGCAACGGTTGTTCGGGTGTCTCGCATCTGCAGTGGCGTTTCTGCATCGGGAACAAATACGCCATAAGGACATCAAACCTTCCAATATCCTCATGCACGGAGACAAGGCATTTCTGACTGATTTCGGTTCCTCACTGGATTGGAAAGATGCGAGCAAAAGTACCACATCAGGGAAAGCAGAAGCAGGCACAAGGAGGTACGCTGCTCCCGAAGCTTTGGACCGTGAGGTATAGTAGCCAGCCTTTCTTAGCATCTTCAACCGCACTGACGCTGACGTGCGCTACAGGAACGGAATTCCTCATCAGATATCTTCAGCCTGGGTTGCGTCTTCCTCGAAATGGCCACTAAACTATGTGGCCGACCTGTCGACAGTCTGTACCAATATCTGAAAGAGAACGGTACAAGAATAGTCCTATACGGAGACAACGAAGATGGTGTAAGATCGTGGGTCGACGAACTCAAGGGACCGACACGGTCCGAGGCGGAGCTGAGACTTCTGGATGAGACCCTAAGCATGCTCGAAATGGATAAGGACAAACGCCCAAAAGCTTGCACTCTCGTTGATGATGTCGTCGACTTGGGAGCGGAGTATTCTTGCATCCAATGCTTGGAGGATCAATCTGTGCGCCATCTCGAATCAATCGGCGTGCGTGCCCGAGACCCGAAGAAAAGAGGGCGGGCACTTCTGGATGCCGTCCGGAAAGGCAACCTTGCCGCCTTCCGATCATTACTCAAGATAACATATGACTTGAGCGACAAGCCTGGTTCACGTGGAACGGCGTCCAAAATACTCGAAATTTCTGTCAGAAACAATGACGCGGATGAGATATCTCTCAAGAACAACTACGTTGAGATTTCCGAAAGCTGTCTTAACTATTGTCACCTGAAGGGAATAAAACTTGATACTAGCTATGCACTTTACTTGGCGGTCAAAAAAGGGCAATATTGCATGGCAGATTTACTTCTGCGATTCGGCGCAGATCCGACGATCCAGACGTTCGGAAAGAATCACCCGCACCGCAGTCCACTTTTCAGAGCGGTGTCCCTGACGAGGATGGGGATCCTTGAGAAGATGGTCACTCATGGCGCTGACGTAAATCACAAAGAGGGTCCAAAGGAAAGAGCTCTGCTGCACGATGCAGTGTGCTATGATTCATCTGACTTGAGAATCCTCAATCTACTACTGCGGAATAAGCCAGACGTCAATATAACTGATTACAAAGGAAGAACCCCGCTGTACATGGCTGTTCTACACGGAAAGACCGATTCTGTTATCCTTCTCCTGGACGCCAAGGCCAACCCGAACGTCCCTGCTAAGAAGGGGAATTTTCCGATTCACCAAGCAGTCAAGAAACAAAGTCTCGACAAGATCAAAGCACTGCTACTTGCCGGCGCTGATGTTAGGCGCAAAGACCCGGATGGCCAACCACCCGCTTGTATAGCCGCCTCTGCAGGAGCTACTGCTATTTTACAGCATATATTGAAGAGCTCGGGTGAAATCCCTCACACCAACAAGCATGGCCAAAACCCGCTCCATTTGGCCGTTGAAGCGCAAAAGGAAGAGACCATCCGCATGTTGCTCGGAGAGGCTCCCGCATATCTCAGACAAAGAGAGAGTCGTTTAAGACAAACCCCTCTGCACTACGCTGCTAAGGCTGGGTCATTGTCCATACTCTGGATGCTAGCCATTCAGCCCAACGCTCCGACCATGGCCCGGGACGCCAACCGCGACACTCCCTCTTCCTTAGCCAGAAAAGGTGACAACGGTAAAGAAAGGCTGCGAGTTCTGAAATGTCAATACACGCTACTAGGACCGATCCGGAGCCGCGACGAGTCGCATGTCGATGCGGATGGCTCGGCGCTGCTCCACCTTGCCTCGACTAAAGGATGCATCAATACCGTCCTCTTGCTGCTCAGCAACGGCACGCATCTGCAAGCGCAAACCCCTGCCGGTTTGACGCCTCTCCACTTAGCCGCTGCAGGCGGGCATCTGCAGGCCGTGCAGCTCCTGCTTGAGAGGGGCGCTTCGATGGAAATTGCGGACATGCATGGTTACACTGCGTTGGGTCAAGCCGCCTCGAACGGTAGAATTGGGGTTGCGAAGTGGCTGGGTGAGAGAGTGGTCGGAGGCTTCGACCAAGTCCTCAAAGGAGAAACGCAGCTCACGGTCGCTTCAGCTCGGGGAGACCTCACCGCCGTATCAACTCTTTTGTATGCAGGTGCCGACATCGACATTAGGAACGCTAAGGGAGAGACAGCGTTGTTTATCGCAATATTCAAAAACAGAACTGAGGTGGCCAAGTTTCTCATTGAGAAAGGTTGTGAAGTGGATACAAGAAGCGCGGATGACGTCGGACGGCCCATGCTTGTTGCTTCCTTGGATCGGACAGATATCAGAACAGAGATTGCAGATGCTTTGATGGCTCGTGGCATTTCTCTCAAGCTATGAACAAAAGCCGCAAAACAAACCATTCTCCAGGATAGTGCATAATTCCTACACAAAGCCGTCACGCTGCCGATGAGAGACGGAGCATGCGGCTTCCATCCGGGCTATGATAGATTGTCATCCTTCAGGATTGCAGATAGGAGATGTACGAATGCTAGGTCTTCGCTGCGCCTCTATTCTCTAGGCATCCGTTTGCGCGTTATATTTGATCAGTAATCAGACAATCGAATCCTGGCGGCGTTTACCGCTTTAGCCAGTATCCTGCTCTACCTCCTTCACCGGAGCTCGTTCATGATTGACAGACCGCTGCAGCTGGAAGTTTAAAGACGGCACTGCAGGATTCGAAGCAAGCTTTCAGGCGCAAAACAAGCATGAGTGCTTGCAACAAAGACCTCACTTCAAGTTCGATGTCAAGTCCACCTCTAGCGTACGCTCTGCACTAATATCCTTACGCTGATTACTGATCGAGAATGAGAGAAATGATGAAGGATCTGGATCACCAATATTCCAGGAAGCGGTCTGAGATGAATGGGAAAGAGCGGTGGCAGATCAACTGGGCAGCATGGAACTAGTGAAAACGGGTGCACAAGCAACGGGGGAAGCGACAAAGAATGAGTTCGCAGAAGAAATGTCAGCGGAAAAAAGAAACGCCTGCCAATGCGTGATCGCGTTTGTTGCGCTGCATAACTATGTACTTTTTTTCTACTGTGCTAGAGGGCAGTGACACTTGTCTAGAGCATTCGCCGCCAACCGTCTACCAATAATTGGTATATTTCATCCATAACATCGTGTTTTCCAAACAAAGGGGGATATTAAACAAGGAAAATAAGAATGGGGCGTCCGGCTTTAGCCGCCCAAGATACACCCTAAGATACCTGTTTACTGCAGGGCCTCGATGACAATGGCAGAAGCACCGCCACCACCGTTGCAGATACCGGCGGCGCCGATCTTGCCGTTCTTTTGGCGGAGAACGCCAATCAGGGTGGTGACAATGCGGGCGCCGGAGCAACCCAGAGGGTGGCCGAGAGCCACGGCACCACCGTGCAGGTTGACCTTGTCCTCGCTAATGCCGCAGAGCTTCATGTTGGCGAGAGAGACGACGGAGAAGGCCTCGTTGATCTCGAAGGCGTCAACAGCGCTGATGTCGATACCGGCGTGCTTGAGAGCCTTGGGCATGGCAAGCGAGGGAGCGGTGGTGAACTTCGAGGGGTTGTGGGCAGCATCGCCCCAGCCCCGGATCTTAGCAAGAGGCTTCAGGCCGTGCTTCTTAACGGCCTCCTCGGAGGCCAGCACGACAGCGGCGGCACCGTCGGAGAGCGGCGAAGCGTTGGCAGCGGTAACGGTACCGTTGCCGGGAATGAAGACGGGCTTGAGAGTCTTGGTCTTGGCCTCGTTGAAGTTCTTGGGCTCGTCGTCCTTGTCGACGATAATGTTGGGCTTGCCCCTGCCGCCGCTAACCTCAACGGGGGCGATCTCGTCCTTGAACCAGCCGTTCTCCTGAGCAGCCTGGGCCTTCTTGTAGGAGCGGATGCAGTAGTCGTCCTGGTCCTCGCGGGAGAAGCCGTGCTCGGAGGCGCACTGCTCAGCTTGGACACCCATATGCTCCGTCTTATACACGTCGGTAAGACCATCCTTCAGAACACCGTCGACAAGCTTCTGGTCGCCGAACTTGGCACCGGTACGCAGGTTGGGGAGGTAGTAGGGGACGTTGGACATAGACTCGGTACCACCAGCAACGACAATTTCGGCGTTGCCGGTGATAATGGTCTGGGCTCCAAGAATGATGGCCTTCAAGGCAGAGGCGCAGACCTTGTTGACGGTGGTAGCGACGGTGGACTCAGGAAGGCCGGCACCGAGAGCACACTGGCGAGCAGGGTTCTGGCCCAGGCTGCCAATCGTCAGTCTGGATCGCACGAGTCGTGGTATTGTTCGGCGACTTACTTGGCGGAGAGAACATTGCCGAAGAAGACCTCCTCGACGTCCTCGTTCTTGATGCCGGCGCGCTCAATGGAGGCTGCTTTTTGTGTTAGTCGAGGAACAATGGATGCATATGCAACGGCAACGAACCCTTGATGGCATGCGAGCCCAGCTGAACAGCGCTCAAGCTACCAAGAGAGCTGGTGGAAGGTCAGTAGCAAGGCAATGGAGATCGGCGGGGAAAACAACGCACCCTTGGAACATGCCCAGCGGGGTGCGGGCGGCGGAGACGATGTAGACAGGTGGGAGGTTAGACATTGTGGCGGCTGATAGTATTCGAGGGTAATGGGAGCTTGAGCAAGGTAAGAGAAGTGAGGAGGAAGAGGCGGGAGAGCTGGCGGTCTGCAGAAAATAATGGCACGAGGGGTGTCTCCGGCGCCGGAGCTTGGGCCTGAGCACCAACAGAGTGAGCACAAGCACCGAAGCGGGCCCCTCGCCCTGCTCCCCATCCCATCATTTTCAAGCCACACTCATGCGCCACGCCCTTGCGCCACACTACGCTCTGCGGCGCGCCAAGAACGTGCGCCGAAGTCGAGCTCGCGAAAGTCTTCCGTCGCGGTAAAAGCTCACAGCCACTGAGCAACACCTCAACCCATCCACGCCTACCCTTCTGGAAAGCTCCCTGTCGCCCACCATGGATGACCTTTACGATGAGTACGCGATCGCATTCCTGCGCGAATTTCCTAATCCAGTGCTGACGGTGGCGCAGGTTTGGCAACTTTATTGGAGAGGCCGAGTCTGAGGAGGAATCCGACCATGGCGCGGCGGCGGCGGACGCGTACGTCTACGATGAAGAGCCGGAAGAAGATCAGCCCGCCAATGACCAGCAGCTCATGGAGGTGGACGATGAAGGCCCGTCCAACGCCGTCATTCTTCATGAAGACAAGCAGTACTATCCCACTGCGCAGCAAGTCTACGGCCCAGACGTCGAGACCCTAGTCCAAGAGGAGGACGCCCAACCCTTGACCCAGCCCATAATCGAGCCCGTCGTTCAAAAGAAGTTCAACGTCGAAGAAGCCGACCTGCCGCCCGTGCGATTTGCCCGCGACTTTATGACCGATTTGATGAATTATCCGGACCAAGTACGAAACGTTGCTCTGGCTGGACATTTACATCACGGGAAGACCGCGTTCATGGATATGCTGGTGCTGGAGACACATGAAATCCAGGAGAAGCTTGATAAGAGGGTGGGTCGCAGTCGAGACGAGCAACTGCGCTACACCGACACACACCTGCTGGAGCGGGAACGTGGTGTCTCGATAAAAGCCGCCCCAATGAGTCTGGTGTTGCAAAGCTCCAAGGGCAAGTCCCATCTGGTCAACGTTCTGGATACTCCCGGTCATGTCAACTTCGTAGACGAAGTTGCTGCCTCAATCAGGTTGGCCGACGGTGTCGTGCTCGTGGTGGACGTTGTTGAAGGTGTGCAGGTAAACACGGAGCAAATAATCAAGCACGCTGTCTTGGAGGGAATCGCTCTCACACTAGTCATCAACAAGATGGATCGCCTAATTTTGGAGTTGAAGCTGCCTCCGGCAGACGCATACTTCAAGCTCAAGCATGTGGTCGAGGAGGTTAACACAGTGATTGAGAACACCATCCCTGGACAAGGCGCGAAGTACCGCTTAAGTCCCGAGAAGGGCAATGTAGCCTTCGCCTGCAGTACTATGGGTTGGTGCTTCACTCTTGGGTCCTTCACGAAGATGTACGCGGACAGCTACCCAGGTTCTGGTATCAATGCCGAGGATTTCAGCAAGCGATTGTGGGGCGACATCTTCTTCAACCCTAGGAGTCGCAAATTCACCAGGAAGGCCGTGGAAGAGGGCGCCAAGCGATCTTTTGTTCACTGGGTCCTGGAGCCTATCTACAAGCTCTACTCCCACACCATTAGCGAGAGTCCTGAGGATCTGAAGGAAACTTTGGGTTCTCTTGGCATTCAGCTGAAACCATCACAATATAAGACTGATGCTAAGCAGTTGTTGAAGCTTGCTTGCGAGCAGTTCTTCGGCCCCGCTTCTGGTTTTGTGGATATGATTGTTCAGCACGTTCCTTCGCCGATCGATGGATCTAAGAGATATCTGGAAAGATATTACACGGGCCCCACTGATACGCAGACAGCAGAATCCATTAAGAAGTGCGACCAGGATGGCCCGCTCGTTGTACATGTTACCAAGCTTTTCAGCACAACAGATGCACGACGATTCCACTCTTTCGGACGAGTCCTGAGCGGTATCGCAAAGCCAGGCGACCAGGTGCGGGTGCTTGGAGAGGGTTATACCATCGAAGACGAGGAAGATATGGTAACCGCCACTATAAGCGACGTCTGGATTGCTGAGTCGAGATACAACGTGCCGGTCACTGGAATTCCCGCTGGAAATTGGGTTCTCCTTGGTGGCGTCGACAACTCCATTGTGAAAACAGCCACCATAGTCCCGCCTAAGCTTCCGGAAGACGAGGATGCGTACATTTTCAGGCCCGTTAAGCATTTCTTTGAATCAGTCCTCAAGGTGGCTGTGGAGCCGATCAACCCATCAGAATTGCCAAAGATGCTTGAGGGCTTGCGGAAAATCAAC
This sequence comes from Neoscytalidium dimidiatum, assembly GCA_037367355.1. Classification (NCBI taxonomy): domain Eukaryota; kingdom Fungi; phylum Ascomycota; class Dothideomycetes; order Botryosphaeriales; family Botryosphaeriaceae; genus Neoscytalidium; species Neoscytalidium dimidiatum. The sequence continues at coordinate 2,301,916 of CM074704.1, read as the reverse complement.
AAGAGTTATCCCCTTATCACGACAAAGGTCGAAGAGTCGGGAGAACACGTCATTCTCGGCACTGGAGAACTCTACATGGACTGCGTTCTTCATGATCTTCGCCGTCTATATGCAGAAATGGAGATCAAGGTGTCAGATCCAGTGACCCGTTTCTGCGAGACTGTGGTAGAGACTTCGGCAATCAAGTGTTACGCTCTTACGCCGAACAAGAAGAACAAGCTTACGATGGTTGCGGAGCCTCTTGACCCTGGCATTGCGGAGGACATCGAAGCGGGCAAAGTCAATACCAAGGATCCGGTGCGGGTTGTCGGTAAGTTTTTCGAAGAGAACTATGGCTACGACTTGCTTGCTTCCCGCAACATTTGGGCATTTGGACCGGATGACCAAGGTCCCAACATCCTACAAAACGATACCCTCCCTTCAGAAGTTGATCAGAAGCTTTTGAGGAGCGTGCGTGACACAATTCGCCAAGGTTTCAGCTGGGCAACTCGCGAAGGTCCGCTTTGTGAGGAGCCTATCCGCAACACCAAGTTCCGCCTCACAGACGTTAGCTTGGATTCTCAGCCTATCTTCCGCGGTGGTGGTCAAGTCATCCCGACAGCGAGGCGTGCCTGCTATTCGAGTTTCTTGATGGCAAGTCCTAGGTTGATGGAGCCGGTGTACTCATGCTCGATGATCGGACCCGCCGATGCCGTCAGCAACTTGTACACCGTCCTCGCGCGGAGAAGAGGACACGTCCTCCAGGACGGTCCCATCGCGGGCACGCCACTTTACTCGGTCAAGGGTCTGATTCCCGTCATCGATTCTTTCGGCTTCGAGACGGATCTTAGAGTGAGATTCCCTCCCATACTGTCCCAAAACGATGCCACTCGTATCAACAGCTAATTATTTCTCACCCACAGATCCACACCCAAGGTCAAGCAACCGTCTCTCTTGTCTTCGACCGCTGGTCCATCGTGCCCGGCGACCCGCTCGACAAGGACATCAAGTTGCGCCCGCTTGAGCCGGCATCCGCGCAGGCCACGGCGCGCGACTTCGTGCTCAAGACGAGACGCCGCAAGGGCCTGTCCGAGGATGTCACCATCTCCAAGTTCCTCGAGCCCGAGCTTTTCCGCAACTTAAAGGAGAGCGGGATCTTGGATGGCTGAGGATGGACGGGCGGAAGGTTCTGAGTCATGTTTTTAGTGGAAGGAAACAGCAAGCAGAGCGCTCGAGTATTCCATTGGCTATTGAGCCTTCCCGCGTCACACCCATCGCGGGCGGCTCCCACGGGACCTGAGTGGGGTTTCTGGCTCGATCGCGGCGCTGTCATCATTGGAAGGGTTCTGTTTTTGTTTCAAGCCGCCTCCGGCAGCGGACAGGCGTTACCGGCGCAAAGAAGAAAAAAAGAATAGGGACGCGTAGGCGGGAACACGGCAAGTGGTTCGGTGGTGTCGGCGGGAAGTTCCTTTCGGGATGGGGCTTGCAGTGGGAACTCGGACGGGCCGAAAGAAAAGAACGAAAAACGACGAATCGGAATGGAGGAAGGCGGGCCATGCCTTGCTGCCGTGTGAACGCCAGCGCAGCAATGCCGTTTGAGAATTGAAGTAGCGGCGTGCGGATGGCTTAATCTATCGTTTGTCGCGTGTGATTGAATATGCGCACTTCTTTGCTCTCTACATTGTGGCGCCTGCGTTGAGGAGCAAAAGAAATGCGCATGTACGCCGGTGTGGAAGAGTCCTGTGAGCCTATTGGAAGCCTCTTCTTTTCTCGGGCCGCTTTCGCATGTGCTTTTGGACAGGGGAAAGCCCATGCTGCCATCGTGCCTGCGTCTTTCTCATTGTTTTTTCTGTACTGCGGCCGCGTTTGTCTTCTCGGCAATATGCAGTGTCGGTCATCTGCACGACGTGCGTTTGTATGTGCTATCAAACCGAAGAGGTAATTGATAAAAAGCCCCCGCCGATAATATTCAAATGACATCGGTAGACGTGGCTGTGTAACCTCGCATGGTAGCGTCGCAGGAGGTAGTTTTACCGTGCATGATTGACCTGGAGATTTCGAGGGCGAGAAACGCAAGAACGGATGCTACACGTGGATTTTTGTATGGGTAAACATCGTTGCGGGGAATGCAGGTAACGAGGGTATGTGGCAGCTGCAGGCACCGTACATTGCATACGTGTGATGAGCTGCGCTGCCATGCGATGCTCTCTGCTATTTTCTCTGCAATGCACGCTGCGCGGGCGGTGTTTCGACATCCTTGTCCTCACAGCGCAATTAACTGGGATAAAATGCAACTACTCTACAAGATTTATCAAGCATTTGAGCATCTTGTTGATAAACAGTGTGATCCATATCAGGCAGGTGCAATAAGGACATTACAGAAGATATTGATGGAATCAAGACGCGCGTGCATGATTCTGTTAGTGACGTGGGATCGCATACTGAACACACGGCTCGATTATTCAACCACGTTCTTGCAGCCAAATGTGAAAATTAGCGATACAGTGCTGGTCATGATTTACGCCTTCGGCTTAGGAATATTTACACCGAAGAGAATTTCTTCTTGCTGGATTCTTACTCCAGTTGAATCTTCAAAATGAAGTGCTTGGAGATTAGGGAAGGAAATCTTAAGTAAGTGATGTTTAATTAAGCGTCGAGTAGATAGGAAGTGTAGGCACGGCTATCGCTTTCGGGGAAAAAAAAGAAAAGAAGAAAAATACACACAGCTGCCATGCGCATAGGTATGAACTCAGAGACAGGAGCAATAAAAATTTCCATTGTAGCAATATTTTTATTTCTTGGAAGAGAATAAGCCAATTCTCTAGATACAACTGGCAAAGCCTGTAGCAAGCCAGCCACCTAAAATTCTGCAGGTGAATGCATCATATCGCATCATCCATACGGAGTGAAGCGACGTAAATGCAAGCAATTACAAGTATTGAAATAAATTTCTGTATCCCATGACAGATATCGCCCCTCTCGATGGCTGGACAGAAGGGCGACCGTTCATTCGACCCCACTTCACCACCAGCATGCGGATTCAACCGTCAGCAGCGTCATACATTCGGCCATGCAGGAACAGGGTATGGTGAGGATGCTCCGACAACGGCACTCATCGGTAGAGAAAGAGAAAACTTTTCGCGTCTCTCCCGTTGCAGCAGGCGTTAAGTCCGAATAGTCTCGGGGATCGGACCGCCCGGTTGGCTTGCCACTAGGCTCCTGCTGTTCCTGCAGTAGTCAGAGTGACCGAATTGTGCTTTGTACAAGCCCATTGCCTCTTGATGCCTCGTAGTGCTACCAGCACATGTCCTACAATGTGCTTGGCTCTCCTTCGCTAGCCGTGAAATTGCGTTTGCGTTGGTTGGACGGCGCTGCATGTGCCGGCCAGGATTTTACCCACCCAGGCCCGGCATACTCGCACAGCTGTCCGACGCACCTCATCAAACTGGTCAACCAGTAATTTTCAAGAAGCTTTGAGTCCCTCGTTACTTTCAACTGTTAACCGGATTGTCGTGCTAACGAGGTAGCTAGCAAACACGTGTAGTTTGCTCTACCGGTTCCTGCCTGACGGAATCTCTGTGCATTGGCTCGCTCCGTTCAATAATTTGGCGCATACACTGTTGCTGCCGGACGCATGAAGCCGCGGAGATGTTTCTTGTTCTAGAGACACTCTTGTATTCATATCTCAATGCCCTCTTCAAAACAAGCCATGCTTGTTTCGTTATTGGCAGCATTAAATGTTCCCGGTACTTGAACTAGTGTTGAAAACAGGGTGAAAAAGTAAGAGTCGCGACAATACGGGAAATCTGACTATATTCGCTTTGGCAAGAAGTCTTTCGGATCGGCGTTGAAACGGCTTACTGGGAGATCCTTCACACGTCCTCCGAGCTTTGCACAAATATCCCTCCCCTGACCAAACCGAAAGATAGACTAGGTTCTGCTCATCTCCGCATTCCTCACGTTGATGTATATTGCCAATTGCCATCAGAGCGACCAATAGACCTCTGATGGACACGTTGGTGAGACAGCGATAGGACTCAGGACAGCGCTGATTGGACGTTGCTTTCATTATTGGTGGGGTAAGGTTATAAGGCTGTCAGGTACAGTGTCGGCAGTCATCCGCTAGCGTTTTGAGCGGTTTCTGGAACCCCCGATTCCAAACAGCTTGGCCATTCATGCGAAGCCATCTCTGCTAACCGAAGCATCGCTAAACAAAACGGCGCGCATAGTTGTTTGCGCTGTTAGTTTTGTTCTAGGATAACAGGGGATGAGACTGGTCGCAGCGGAGAAAGTTTGGCTGTTCGCAACCCTGTCGTGCTCGCGCAGGGTAGTTGTGAATCGTTGCCGAAGCGAGATGCACGTTGGAGTAGGAAGGTCCGGGCCTCCGGGAAGCGTAACCTAGACTCGGACCTACGCTTTCAAAGGAGTAGTTGACCCGCATCACCTGGTTGTGGCGACTGACGGACATGGAACTCGGTCAGATCTCTCTGTTAGCTGGTCTTGGACTCACCCAGGAGTTAACACGGAGCCTCCGATGATAAATGGTCTTTGCGTTACGAGCAGGGGAGAATGCCGATTGGCCGAGCTATTCGACATCCCATTCGTCTCGACCCAGCCACAGTCAGAAAGTCGTGTCCGCTCACTGCGCATGAACAGAGCTTCGCCTCCCTTATTCAGGCGACCCAATATGCACATCACAGCGAGGCTTTGCGATGCCGTTCTTAGGGAATCGTCCTCACTGCCCCGCTCGATTGGAGTGTAAGCCGGTATTTTTGGTAGACAACGTCGGGAGGCTGGAAGACATTCTCGGTCTAGAGCCTTCGGACACTATCTTCGTGGCGGCCGTCTTCGTATGACCTGGCGTAAGCGTTCGTAAGACTCTCGAGGTTGGCGTGGCACGCGACTCCACTGCGGCAAACAAACTGATTCACGCCGGTGCGTGTACGGGCGCTGGTGTGCTGATTCAGTTCAGTCTGTGTCTGCACACGCCTGCGCGTCCTATCGGAGACATGCGGTGCCACCACCACCACTCGCGGCCGCAACCGTTGTAGACCTGGTAAAAAAGTTTCAGGAAGAGAACCAAGGTAATGCATAGCAGGAATGTTTGTACTCCTGGAGAAACTAGTCGCAAGCTTCGAATACGTAGTAACCCGTCTGCCAGTGCCGCGATATGGGAATCCGGGTCGGCGATAGCGAGTAAGAAGAGAGTGGAAATAGCCGGTAGCGCTCGGGAAGGATGATCCACGCTCGACGGCTAGCGAGCGCCCGGCCGACGGGTGGCGCAAAAAGCTTCAGGGCTGGACCACCCGGGCCGCCTCTGCGTCTGCGGCCGTCCGGTACCTGGACAAGCCGCGCTGAAGGTAGGCTGATGTGTGATTACCAGTAATGATTGCTGCGGCGAAAGATATGCTAGAGGCCCAAGGGTTTCATAAACCGTTAGGCGGGCGCACAGTTGATCAAATAGCAGCGCCGACACAGCAGGACGCACAACTGCAGCGGGCGGGGATGTTCTGCGAGTGGTGCTGGTCAGGGACCTTGATGCCTCACACGCGCGCGCTGTCGACAACTGACTCTGCGCTCCAACGCGTCGGCCGCGACTCAGACAGGCGGCGTGAGTGGGCAACACGTCAATAGTGGAGCAGCTGTACCGCGGTGTGGACGCAAGGCCGACGACACTCGCGCAGAGAAAGCAGAGGTGCAGGCGTCAACGATTGGGTGTGGAAGCTGACCGGCGGCGCTTGAAACGGGGCGGGCGGGCGAGCTGACGAATGGCGAGGGCGATGTGCGCGCTTCCCCGGCACTTTTGGCCCTCGCGCCTGCCCTTCGGCGTTTCACGATCGCGTCCGCATCTGGCAGGCACACAGCTGCTGTTCCTGCCTCTGCCCTCGCCAGCGCCAGCGCCACGCGCGCCCTTTAATCCTGTCGCCTCATGCGTCCCCGTGTTTCACCACCCTTTCGAGCATGCTCCGAGCCCGAAATGCTTGCACGCCAGCAAAACGCGAGGCCGGTCTGCCCATGCGAGTGGCTGCAGCCGTGCCCCTCCGCAAACTGCCCGCCGTGTGTTTCCCTGAGCGCGACATGGGGGGCGCTGCCCGAGACCCACCCTGCGCGCACGTCGCCGCCCTTCGCCGCCAGATGGCCTGCCTTTTTTCAACCGCCCGTCCAATAGTATAAGCCCCAGCCCCCTGTGCTTAGCGGATTATGTTTGACGGCGAGCCTCAGCCGTGCGCCGGCGGGGCCGTGATCTCCAATCGTCGAAACCTTGTGGCTCCCTGTCCAGTCACCCGGGGCGCGCAGGTATAATAGACGCCTGTCCACCTGCACTCCACACCCACCTTCTACCTGCCAGCCGTTGACCGCGCTTTGGTGATTGCCGCATCAGCCTTCCTTTCCGGATCTTCGACTAGATCTTTCCACCTTCCTTTCTTTTGCGGACTGGTTCTCGCATTTACTCTCCTTCTACAACAACCATCAACATGCGCTTCACCTCGGCCATTGCCTCTTCTGCCCTCGTGGGCTCGAGCATAGCTGGCTATGCCATCCAAGATGATTACTCTCCCGAAAACTTCTTCTCCATGTTCAATTTCTTCTCCGGGGCGGATCCCACCAACGGTGAGTGTGAGAGCAATTTGCAAGTCAGAAATGATGCTCATAATTGATAACAGGCTTCGTCGACTATGTTGATGCTGCTACTGCAAACAGCTCTAGCCTGATCGACACTTCCGATGGCAAGATCTACATGGGTGTTGACTACACTGGCACTTCCTCCACCGGCCGCCCCAGTGTCCGCATCACTAGCAACGCTGCCTACAACGAAGGCCTTGTCATCCTGGACCTCGAGCATTTCCCTGGAGGTATCTGCGGCACCTGGCCTGCTTTCTGGATGCTGGGTGCCGGAGAATGGCCTGCTGGGTAAGCTCGCCTCACCTCACTTCTCTTTTCTTAGGTAATGGCTAACGAGTGGCAGTGGTGAAATTGACATCCTCGAAGGCACAAACTCACAGGTCGCCAACCAAATGACGCTGCATACTGCTCAAGGGTGCTCCATCGCGAGCACCGGAGCGATGGCTGGCAGTGTCAGCACCACGGACTGCTACGCTTACGCCACTGACGACAACACCGGTTGTGCCATCAAGGACAGTGAGAGTGACACCTACTCGACCCTTAACGAGAACGGCGGTGGCGTCTTCGCCACTGAGATCGACCCGACCAGCAACAAGATCCAGGTCTGGTACTTCCCGCGTAGTTCTATCCCCGAGGACATCACCAGTGGTACTCCCGACCCAACTTCGTGGGGTCAGCCCAGGGCTCTCTTCCAGGGCGGTTGCCAAGTCTCTTCGCATTTCAAGAACCTGAACATCGTCTTTGACACGACTTTCTGTGGCGACTGGGCCGGCAACGCTTGGAGCTCGGACACAACTTGCTCCGCCAAGGCCAGCACTTGCGAAGACTATGTTCAGAACAACCCCTCTGCCTTCAAGGACGCATACTGGTCTATCAACTCGCTGAAGGTGTATTCGAGCAGTGGCAGTGGCGCTGCCAGCTCTTCTCCTGTGCAGTACACCTCCACTACCGCCCTTACTCCATCGGTCGGCCTCACTACCCCGGTTGTTACCCCCCTCCCGACACCCTACCAGCAGGACTCTATATCTGGCAATGAGGCATTGACTCCCGTTGCTCCTTTCCCGGCTGGCAACAGCTCCAATGTCTATGCTACCGGAACCATCGGCAACTCCGTGCGCTCTAAGACCACCGTCTACGTGACTGTCAATCCTGAGGCAACCCCTGTCGCTACGCCTACTGCTGCTGGAAATGCTGCCGATTGGCAGCCTGGCGAGCCTCTTCCCTTCTCCTTCTTCCCGGATGGCACCACTTTGGAGACCAGCACTCCCAACAACAAGGTTGCCCACATGATGGCGCACAAGAAGAGGGCTCACGGAGCCTGGAGGAAGTAAAGCCCTTCCATGAAAGCTTTCTTGTACATTCATTTCTTTTGCATTCATAGATCTGGGAGGTCCGGCGACCATTGGCGAGTTGGAGGTTTGGTGACTTTTCGCTTCTCAGTCATTCTTTCTTAACTACTTCGATTCTTGTGCATGGTTCACACTTTGATGAATTTTCTCTTCCTTGCTTATTTGGGAGGGGCAGGCATTTTGGGCTGGTACATATACCCAGGGATTTCATGGAGGGGAACACTGGGGAGACTGGGAAGTTCTCCGTCAACGACAAAACGTCGCGGCAGATTACGGGCTGGTTCCTGGGAATACAACGCTGTTGACAGACGGCGAACAGCAATTTTATGGGATACCCTTGGGAAAAACGGATTTTCGGGATGAAGGGGGTTCGGTGGCATAGAATTCCATTCTCTAGCTCATGCACGAGCAATACAATACATGCAACGATTCACGAGCACAAAGTTCGCCTTTCTTCTTCTGACTGCCACTGGCTTATTCTGATGACCTAGACGTGAAGACTGGACAAGGAAGAAATCTATAACTACTCTCTTGTGTGAGATCTACATTTGGAAGGTGCGGCGCGACCCGTCTCACGTAGGCCACGCCGTCACGCTTAGACTAGAAAGATAGTTTGCTCTTCCAAATAAGGGCTGATTGGTGTGGTGGCGCAACAATTCACACAGAACCCCCGGATCCTCAGACTAAGCTTTGTTGAAAATCTCCCGGCCTCAAGCTTTTTGCAAAGGGAAAGATCAGCCGCATCGCATTAACACACATTCCTCATCCAGCCCCCGACCCACCACTACTCCTTGATCGACGCGCGGGGTCGGAGAAAAGTGCGACGACCCCCTCCATCTCTTTGATGCAGGCATCTGTGGACCCTGGGCTCCAGACCCATGGGTTGAAGGGAGGGTAGTGAGCTTAGCTTAGCTTACGCGCGTCGCCGCCCAACAGCAAGGCGTAATTATTGGTGCAACGTCCAACGCTCGCTGCCTACCTCCATAGCGCTCGACGGTTGATCTATTTTGGCGCACACGGGTGACGCAAGTCTGTACCACTCGTCTCTGCATCCATCTTGGGTACACGTGCGTCGCAAAGAGGCTGAAGACGCGTGCAGCCCCCCAGCCGCCGTAAAGATTGAGGGCCTACGTAATCGCAGTTTGAATGCCGTTGTCGCACACAGCGAGCAAATCTGCCTTGCGCACCGAAGATATCGGAGACACAAGGCCATCTTCCAGCAGAGCCGCAGCTCTCGTTGCGTGTTCCGATTCTTGCGAGCTACCCCGGCTCAGTACGTCGACGGCATTCCGCACAGCCTCCCGCCGTCGGTCAGCTGCACCGCACCGTTGACGTACGCGCCGCCCCTGCCAACGAGGTACAGCACCGCTGCCGCGATCTCGTCAGGCGTGCCCTGGCGGCCGGCCGGGATTTGCGAGATGGGGAAAGATTGCGGGTAGGCGGCCGTCATGGCGGAGGGGTACACTGCGTTCACAATCATCAGATCAAACCGTTCTTCTGAGCACGAGAAGTGATATAGCATGCAATGGGATAAGGGATCAGGGAGAAACTCACCACCCGGCGCGATGATGTTACACCGCACGCCCCACGGCACCAACAACGTCGCCAGCATCTTCCCCAGATGCACGGCCGCCGCTTTACTCGCGCCGTACGCCAGCCCGCCCACCGCATGCCGATTGAACGCGGTGATGCTGGCCACGTTGATGATCTGACTCGTCCTCAGATCGTCCTCGTCCACGCCCGCCTCCCGCACCGCCGGCGAGACGGTGCGCTCCCTCGACCGATCCGGCGCGACCCGGCCGCCCTGCCAGCCGCGCCGGCGATTGCCCGCGTCCAGCAGGTGCAGGAAGGCGGCGCTGACGGAGACGACGGAGCCCGCGTTCGTGAAGAGCGTCTCCTTGAACGCCTCCTCCTCCTCCTCCTCCTTTCCCTCCCGGGGGCCGCCCTCCGCCCGCTCGCCGTCGTCCACGAACCCGTTCAGCAGGATGGCCTGCAGCTCGCCGACGCTGCGCGCCTCGAACGCGGCCTTGGTGTGCGGGCCCTCGCGCCCGGCGTTGTTGACCAGCACGTCCAGGTGGCCGGCGTCGCGCTCGACGCGCGCGACGGCCGCGCGGACCGACGCCAGCGACGACACGTCGCACGCGACCGGCACGACGGCCGTGAGGGTCGCGTCGAGCGACGTCGCCGCCGCGGTCAGCACGTCGGCGCGCCGCCCGAGGAGGTAGATCTTGCGCGCGCCGGCGCGGTGCAGCGCCGTGGCGAGCGCGAGGCCGATGCCCGTGCCGCCGCCGGTGATGGCGATGACGAGGCCGGTGGCGGAGAAGAGGGTGGTGGGATCGGGGACTTGGGGCGGGGCCATGGCGTGGTGGTGTGGTCGAATTGTGGGGGGGCGGGGAATTTTTTTTTTTTTTTGGGAGAGAAATGGGAGGGATTGAGAGAGAAGGACGGAGTGTGGAAGATGAGGTCGGTGTCGAGAAGGAAAGAATGAAAGACGAATTTATGAGAAGCCTGAAGGAAATGCCTGATTCATTCTATCTCTTGGTAGACTGCAATTCTGCATCTGCTTGATCGGTTGCGGTAATTGTGGAGAGGATGGAGTTCCGGAGATTCCACATGCAACAGTGCTCTCTTGAGGCATTTGAAGCGGTGTAGGCGCATTCTGACTCGAAAAGCAGAAGCATTGACATGGAAGAGAACATTGATGTCGTGGGGCATCCAATGGCGGAGTGCTTTGATAGGAGCGTTAGCATCTGAAAGCAAAATAGAACGCGGGACCCGTCCCGCTCTGCAGCTTGCGTTTTCCAGCTGCCTCATTTGGCGTGGGGCGAAACGACAGAGCGGTAGCGGTTGTACGAGATCGATTCATATTGCAAATAAGCTGTCCGTCGTGAGTTGGAGCTATCTTCTGGGCGTACATGCTGAATGAATTGATAACGCATACGTCTAGACGACTGTTCCAGCTGCCTATGAGAATGACATTGTGGTTGCAATACCTTTGGAACTGACCCTGTGCTGTTCGAGACTCCTCGGGACCTCGGATACCTCCCGAAGGCCGCTCATGCATTCCTCGAGAGGAAGACGTCGTTTCAAGCACCCGGAGGGATGCGGAGGAGTGAGAGTGACAAGGGTTGTGCATGAAAGGGTTAGTGCGGACCAAATCATGTGCTTTCGCGCAGTGGCGACAGCGCGTCTTAGCGCGACCGCGGCAAGGCTGCAGAGCTGAGCTGATCTCACCACACTCTCTGTTCGCAATGCCCTTCAGTGCGACAGGATGGTGCTACAGCAGCGAAGCCCATCCAAGCACAACCAGATGCTGGGCAAGAAACAGACCACCCTAATTCCCCATCCAAAGTCCACAAACTATGACAACGATAGCCCTTCACGTCCGGTGAAGCGCATCAAGCGCGACAACGACGATGACTCGGATCTCGCACGCGCGCCGGACTCGCCCAGGCTGCCTGCAAGAGTGATTGCCGATTCGGACGCTGAAAGTGATGACGAGGTGTTGGATGCACCAAAGACGACCGTCCAGACCGACCTGGAGAGCGCCCTACCGCCTATCCAGACCGACAAGGAGGCCATTGAAGCATACGAGATAAGCCGCGCTGCAGAAGAGGCTGAGAAACTAAGTCAGGAAGGACGGCTGAGAGAGGGCAAATGGATCAAAGGGCGAAACTCGATTTATGTCGATGCGTTCAATCTCGCGCTGGATACAGTCTTGGAGGAAGAGCGCCATCTCTTTGACGAGGCTGAAATGGAGGTATTCTCTCAGTGGCGGTCTCTAGACTACGAAGCCCAATATCTGTATGTTTTCTGCCTGCAATATTGTTCAAAAAAAAAAAAAAAAAAGGCTCATATCTGGGACAGATACGTGCGCCTCTTCCTACGGAAAACGTCAGCTTGGTTTCGCATCAATACTCTGGGCTACCATAGCGATATCTCTGATATGGATGCTGCGATTGAAATTCTCCAGCACTCCAGACCTTTGCCCGAGTCAAGTACACCTGTCCAGATAAATCCAGGCGAACTCGAACCTCCCGAGGGTACAACATTGGGGACCTCATTCACATTTGCAGACAGATCAGAGGATCGCATTAATACGCTTGAGGAAGCATCGTCATTGCTGAGACTGGATGAGCTCAAAGCTTTGGCAAAGGATGCGAAGGTCCAGGGGAAGAATAAGCAGGAACTGCTGAGGTCTTTCAGGAGAACAAGTCAGAAGCAGACTGGTCTTGGATGGGTCGGCTTAAAAAGGTCTGATACCGAAATGTCTGCCAAATCAGCCGAATGTGATCCTGACAGCGAATCCAATCGTGAAAACACACCAGGGCCAGAAGATGCAAATAGGGATACCCATTGGCTTCGGAAAATCCTTGCCGAAATAGGCCCCTGTATAAGATTGTCCCTGCCAACCCTGAAGCTGTTTGAGAGAGTTCATTTGGTCTTCTATCGTTCCACGGAATGGACTGAAAAGTCCTTGACGACCATCATCCTGGCTCGAATAGCACGGCGCAATTTTCCAGACTACGTAGTTTCACGTTCTGCGAATATCTTTCCATCTAGAGCCTTGTTGCTTGAGTTCGAGGCATCGTTACGGGTGCAATTCCGAGTCGACAATATTCTGGAATTCAACGGAACGCCGACTCCGAAAGACCTGCAGATAATTCTAGATCTGTTCGAAGAAGTGTATCCACGGTGGCTTACCCTTCTTCAAGAAGAGCAAACCAAGGAGGACAGTATCTACGTCAGTGGTGAGGGAGCATACTTGAGACGGCTGTCTCCGGCCTGGGTTTATACGCGCATCGTACACAAGGCCACCTACGTCCTCGGGAAGCTCAAACATCACAAGCGTGAGCATGAGCTGCTGACACAACTTCTACGCCAACGTCTATTTCATGCAGCACGTCGAGGGGCTTGGTATCAGCGGAAGGCGTTGCTGGAAGAGCATTACATGGCAGCTCTGACACCCGCAGAAGGACGGAATGAGGAAGCACAGAGGAAACACTGGAAGCAAGTTGCATTACAAACCTGCGAAGAAGGACTTCAAGACCATCTCGTCCACCAGATATACCATTACGACCTCCAGAAGCGTGTCACAAAGCTCGAAAAATCCCTCAAAATTGCCAAACGATTCCAGCACTCCTTTGGCCACGTCCGCCTGGCCGCTCCCGTCGAAGTCACAATTGAAGGCATCCGCATCGAGCGCGAATCTACACCAACCTCTACCAACCGGCGCAACAGCTCGCCCTTCCCCAGCAACCGCCGCGGCCCCATCCAGCGCACCATCTGGCTTGATGAGCGCGAAGATGATGGCGAGTGCTCCGTCGAGGCCATGTGCTTGTCGCACTACCGTTCCCAAGGGTGGAAGGGGTATCACAGTGAGGGAGGCATCGTGCGCACGCTCTTTGCCTACCTCTTCTACGACGTCCTGTTTACGTACGTGCCCAACGTTTTCCAAACGCCTTTCCAGACTTGCCCGCTCGACCTTCATACCGATGCCTTCTTCCCGACGCGCTTGTCCGAGATCAATCACCGACTGGTTCAGATTGCGAACGGCGAGGCGGGGCGCCTCATACAGGAAGTGTGGAATGCACATGCAGACCGGAAGACGTGCGTGGTAGGGCTGGATTGGTCATACGAGTTGGATGATTTGCTGGAGATTGTGAGATGTTTGGATGGTGAGGCGCTTGCGACGGTTTGTAGAGTGATGGCGCAGGAGTATGGCCAGCGAGGAGGAGGTGTGCCTGATCTATTCTTGTGGCATCCGGATAAAGGTGAAGTCATGTTTGCAGAGGTGAAGAGTGAAAATGATAGGTTGAGCGATACCCAGAGATTGTGGATTCACGTCCTGACGGGAGCGGGGGTGAAGGTGCAGCTATGTAACGCGGTTGCAAGGGAGGTTAGGACGGTGCCATGAGTGGCAGTAAAAAGTATTGGACTGCACTTTGGTAAAAACATTGGTGGTTGTAGAAGACCTCTTGACCCTAATAATGGACGATGAAGTCATGACGTCTTTACGATAGCGATGAAGAAGTGATAATAGTCTGCATATAGTACTAAGTAGCACCTCACCCTAGCCTTGATGCCTCCCCAGAGCATTCACCAAGGCACCACCAAATCTACATAAAAGCGCGTCAGCTTCCTTTCAATTCCTTGCACGCCAACCATCGACAACCTCTTCCTAACGGCACCATTCCTGCTACACCCAAGATGACACCACCCACGAAATCGGAACGAGAATCGTTCCTCAGCACACAGACGAACGCAGCCCCCGCGAAAGACCTCGCCCATCACGGCCGTCCCGCCGCTACAACTCAGTCCGCCAACATCGTCGCGAGCAACGCTGCTGCTGCTGGCAACACCACCACAACCACCGCCGCCCTCAGGCCATCCAGCACGTCCGCGCCCGCCACGATGTCCCCGCCGCCGTCGAGCCAGCACGACCAAGCCCAGCCCCAAACCCCCGCCCCGACCCGGACCCACGCCTCGACGCAGACGCAGACGCAGACGCAGACGCAGACGCCACCCGAGCCCGCCGCGCCCGCCCTCCCGCGCGCGGAGCTCGCCGTCCACGGCGGACCGCAGCCCGGCGAGCCGACCTTCAAGCAGCTCACCCACGAGCACCGCGCGACGACCGAGCGCCTGCAGGACCTGGCGATGGCGGCCGAGAAGTACGCCGGGCGCGTCGCGGCGCGCGTGAAGAACGACGAGGACGCGGCGATGGGGCCGGTGCACGCGCGCGTGGCGTACTTGATCACGCGCGTGGTGGTGGATAAGGACAGGGCGATGCTGGTATGTACCTCGTCTCGTCTTTGGATCTTTGTTTCAACCATGCGATGTGTGTGTGTGTGTGTGAAATGAGGGGAATCGTTGCTGACTCGAGGTGGTTTTGTTGGTTGGCGTGTAGAGGAGCGCGGAGGCGGAGCTGCAGCGCACGGTGCACAGCTTGTGGAAGCTGGACCGCGAGTTGCGCGCTGCGGGCGGGGAGGGCGGCGAGCAGCGGGACGTCGATCACGATATGTATGAGTTGCTGGAGGGGTTTGTGGGTGCCATGAGCAAGACTCGTGGCGAGGATAGGGAGGCTTGGGGAGACGCGGGGAAGGAGCTGGGCGCGTTGCTGGATACCATGAAGGCAGAGATGGAGTGGTGGGATAAAGAAGACTGAGTTTTGACTGGAAGATAGTAAGCTCTGGGCTACTACAACTACTCTCAGGAGGATTATTTTTGGGTATAACCGGATAAAGTGATGGGAAGGCACACATTGTGCAAACGAGAAGCAAAACGATTAGCAAAGGAAGGGTCAGTCTTCAATGGCTAGCAGATAGCTCCAGCATAAGCTTTTGGGCAATCTTGCCATTCGAAATGCTCATATTCAAAACGCTATGATACTCAACTCCAGCCTCACAGGGTATCTGTTACACAACGCCCTCAATAGTTTTCTTGATTTCAACGGCCACTGTCAGAACAAATACTGTTATTGTCAACTGCAGCCCAAAGTCAGTAATACGCTCCATCGTATATGTTCTAGCAGCAATGAGGAATCGAGTTACCATCAAACTCCCTATCATGACTGCCAAGATCTCCCACCCTCCTGCGTACACCTTTCCGCGTACCATGGCGTTCTGCTGGCGCCAGAAGCGAAATGCCCCAAGTAAGGCCATAAGCATGGCAGCTACAATGAAAACAGCAGCCAATGGCTTCCCAAGAGCATGGTAGCCAAAGACAGGATCCGGATTGGGAGCGTGCTGCAGGCGCATGAGCTGAGCGATGATGACGCCGGTCATGGAGAGCGCGATTGAGGTACGCAGGTAGCCTAAAAAGGTGCGTTCGAGGGCTGCAGAGGTTATTGAAGGAGTTAGCTGATATCCACCAAGTACGTATCCTTCATTGCCGGTACCAAGTCGGTTCCAAAAAGTACTATAGCGGCCAAATCATCCCAAAGGCAGTTGAAGCAGTCATCCGAACACTGATACCCAGTGATCTTGTCGATATATACATTCGGGGAACTGCTTCCACTCCCCACGAGCCGCGATAGAAAGGCACATTCATCTGCCACCAGCCGTATCCACGCCGCAAAGCCTACGAGAAAACAAGACGGAATCCACTCACCCAAATGATCCCTCATGCCGCCCGCCGGCACCGTTACGCTAACATGCCTCCGCCACCACCTCGCCAGCACGTCCGTCCACCCGACCCGCTGCCTCGTCAACCGGTACTTCTGCCTCTCGCGCTCGCAGCACTCATCCCGCTGCGTCGGCGCCTCGGACAGCTCGTCGCCGGCCCCAACCTCAGCGGCCGCCACAACGCTTGCTGCCTGCGTGCTCGGAGGGCTGCGGCGCGCGATGGACGCCAGCTCCGTCGCCTCGCGGTCGTTGGCCGTGCTGAGCGCCGTGTCGTCGTTGCGATCGACGACCTCGCTCCAGCCGCCGCCGCCGCCGGGCTCGGACACCGCGGTGCCAGTCGTGTCCTCCTCGCGCGCTGCGCCGGCGGCGTGGGCGGTTGTGGGGATGCTGAGGCCGGATGCACTTCCGTTGTTGTTTATCCCTTCTGTCGCACCAGCGGACGCAGACGCCGATGCATTTTTGGCGATGTCCGGGGACGACGGGCCGTTCGTGGGTGTAGCATCGGTCTCAGCGGACGGATGTGGATGAGCGGAGGCGAGTGGCCGCGGTGTTGGAGATGGTGATGATGAGTCGCGACCGGGAAGCGATGACGTGCTCGCGGCAGCGTTCGACGATTGGGCGCGCCGCTGCGCATGTGTGGATCGCGGAGGCGCTCCGGGGCGGGTCGGCTCGTCTTCGTCGTCGTCGTTGTCGGTGCCGGGGCTGCGGGTCATGGTGTTTGCCTTTTTAGATATATTGCATACTTTTGCGCATAGAAGGCAATTGAAACGGGGATGGGGGGTTTTTGAGAGAGGGTGGGAAAGGGTTTGCGGGAGAACGCAGTGCGTATCCGACGGCCTGGCCACTCATTGGATGGTCGGCGACCCCTCTGCTTTGCCTCCCCGGGCCCTTGTGCACTGGGGATTGAGGGACGGTCGCCGACGAGGCGGTGACGTCGGTCGAGAAGGCGGTACGCCATTGGCTGGTGCCGTATGCCATGACCGGCCGTTCTGATAAGCGGGGCTTAAACGGTGCATAGCAACGAAAGGTAAGAAGAGCGTCGCAACTACAGGTGGCCCCTCTCAGATGCCATAATATATGTTAGAACAGATTCGCTTACACTTAGTGTCCCGCGAGCTGAGAAGACTGAATTTCAACGGCATTTCCCGAGCTTTGGCTTGCTATAATAGGTAGCCAAGGCCTGAAAATGGAGTTGAAGCCTTCTCCCGAGTGCCAGCCAAAAGACCAATGTGCCTAATAGAATGTTTCGAAAGTCGCAAGGATTGCCAAGACATGGTCATGCGATTGTGGGAGAAATGAGGTGGATTTCTGTCTTGTGGAGTCCTTAAAGGTGCCTGAATGAAGCTTTCCGTAACAAACGCCAAGATACGACCCGGCGACTGGGTAGATGCGGAATAACATGAAGCTCTTCCGATGCCACGGTTATTTAAAACCAAGGTCCATTGTACGGCTTTCAGAATAGCGATGTATATCTTTACAAGAGAATCACCGTCGTGCACAATGGCCATTATGCCTTAAACTCTGTTGCTGTCGGAGCGAGGCATATGACAATGGAGCACTGGGCCTCAAGCTGTCCGGAATACTCCCTGCCGATTTATTGCATGAAGTCGATAATTAGACACGAAAAAGCGAGGAAGTCTTATTCATCATATTCTCGGGTGGCAAAGCTAAATCTGTATTGAATATCCCTTCCTCTCCCTCTATCTGAGCCTGTCCGGCTTACTAGGCCTTGTCTCCAGTAACACAGCCTTTCAGTTGTCCTGAATCTTGATCCTCGCTCCCAATGAGAACATATACAACACCGATGCTACAATTGCGACGAAGTTCAAATGGATAGACATGGCGTGGTTCTTCGAAAAGCGGCGGCAAATGGCTTGCATTTCATCTGAACGATCTCCAGCAGCGTTGTAGGCCCGTCCCTCGACAGCTTCTACAATCGCGTAATTAGAGACAATGACGTACGAACTAAGTATATTGGGCTACCTACCTTGCTGTGCCCGGTCAAACATCGCCTGCCTTGTTCTCGGCCCGTATATGAAGGAGTTAAGCAGTGACATGGTCACTAATGTTCCAAGGAAGATAGCATCTCTTTTAGATTTTACAAGACGGCCTGGGTGATGTGGGTATGTTATAATAGTCAAAAGTGCTCCGAGCGTTTGCAGCGTAAAGTAGACGGGGAAGACGCGAGACTGCAAAGTTACGAATTCCGTCATGGGGAGGGCACGATAGCAGATTTTGGTCATGAAGAAGGACTACCAGTGATAAACCATCAGTCTAAGTCATGGAAGTCTGGACGGACGTCTTGGGCTGCGGTTGACGTCTGTCAGTATGGCATTACCTGATGAATTTGTGTCCCGAACAGCGCCGCAAAGACCGAAAGGTGGCACGGCACCGGATTCAGTATCGAAGACAGACCGAGAGGCATTATTTCGCTCTTCACCTGTGCGAGATGAGTTGGTCTCTAAGTTGCCTTCGTCCTGGGGCGTGCAACATTGTTATGTTAAACTGCTGCCTGGATGCCAAGAAGCGCCGCATCCTACCGCCGCACTACCAAGTTCTACAAACACTGATTCCTACCAGTTTGATTTGTCAGAATTACGGTCTAATAAGCAATGGGTTGGTTAGCAGACTATGAATGTACTGTATGCAGTCCAATCATCAAGATTTATCCGCTATACGCAGGCTTACCGCCCTTTCTGGATGCTCCATGAGTAAACATCCGGAGCTGAAACAGTCGACCTGACGCGGATGTCTAAAATTCAGCGCTACGAATCCATCGGATAAATGCTTCCGTTCCCCGTATCATAATCCAAATTGACCTTCATAAAACTCAGTTTCGTTCATGCTGTGCCTGAATCTTAGACTTGCGAGTCAAGATTCACTGTCCCTGACAATACTGCTCTCTACAGCTCGTAGACCTGTCTAAATCCTCTCCACTCATAATCTAATGCAAGACCCGGCCACCCCCAAACGAATTCTCAATCCCCCATATCTTATGCATGTCGCCAGGGTGTAGGATGGGTTCAGTCGTAATGCAGTAAATGCGGAATCGCACTCTAGCGTCGGGATTATGTGATACACTGCATTTATACGCCTTTTCAAACCTAGACATCAGAATGTAGATCAAAGCGTGAAGCGCGGGTTCTCCGTCATGCTTGCTGCTGGGTTATAACCAGAGTAGACGCCGGGTTGCAATGGCGAAAAACCCGCAGTCCTCCGGCGGATGACTGGTCCGCCTCCTCTCTGTTCCCGCTCCAGCCTCATCACACTCTCAGAGCGGAACCGCTCACTCCGGCGCTTTTCTTCCTCTATATCGCTGGCATTTGTCTATGGCAAGAGACATGAGCATTATTCCTCTAGAGCAGAGTTAGACCAAGCTCCCACTTACCATCGATAGGCGTGACCCCAGCTTTGCATCATTCGGATTGCTCGTGAACCTGGATATCACATACGTCTGGGAATTCCAATTTTCATTAGATTTCTCCAATTCACCATTTTCCACCTTCACTTCAGCAAGTGCCCTTGTGCTCCTCTTGAAGCCTCTTAAAGTCTCTCCTCACCTGATCATATCCTCTCTTCAGGATCCCCATTCCGCTTGTCAACTCATCGATCCTACTATTTGTTTGTTGAGCCATTCCTTCAAGTGACTCAAGCGCCGTCAATGATCCATATTCAGGGTCTCCGTTTATATTGTACACCACGTCGTCGCGCCACCTGACGGATGGTAATTTCTCCGGCTGGTATGGCGCTTCGGATGTCTGTGGTTGAGAAAACAATTCTCCGGTGTCTTCTATCTTGCGCGGTCAATCGCATTTGGCGAGACAGATATTGATACTAGTACACCTTACACCCGCGAACTCCAAACTTTCGCGGACGGTATTCATCAAGCAGATTGCAGGTCAAATAGTAAAGCGAACTCTGAGCAGGACGAGCAAAGTAGCACTTGGAGAAACAATAAGCGCGATGGCACAGCGGCCGGTGGAAGACCTCACTAGTCCGTTCAAACCCGTCCACACACCGCAAACTGTCCTGGCTGGCACTAATTTGCACGTAAACGGAGATTTCCTATATCAGCGGCTCAGCAATCTAAATCCTCTTCAGACGCCCAGACCCACAAACATCGCCACTCAACATGACAAAAGTTTCCGCCTTGCCAATCTCCATCCGCCCCGCCACCCCATCCGCAACCCACCCACACCCGTAAAACCGCCCAGCCTCCAACCGCGCCCAAAGCCTACCGCGCGAACGCGCCCTTCTCCCACCCCTCCACCACCCCCTCATCGACCGCCACCCACGCGCTCAACGGATCCGCCCAAATCTCCCAGCTCTCGAACCTGCCCTGCTCGTCCCACCCGCTCAACACGTACACGAACTCCTCCTCCCACTTCCTCCCCGTGCGCACGCTCTCGAACGTGCCCCTCCCGACGACCGTCACGCTGCCCTTGACCCCGCCACCGGCCCCCGCCTCCTTCTGCTGCTGCTGCTGCTGCTGCTGCTGCTGTTGCTGCGACGGCGGCACCAACCCCCCTGCGGCCCACAACCCGCCGCCGCCCTCCTCCCTCCGCGGCCCGCTCCACAACCCCTTCACCCCGCCGCTCGCCCCTCCCCCTCCCCTCTTCCCCCTGCCGCTCGCCCCCGCGTCCCCCTCCACGTCGACGACGAACCCCTCCGGCCCGGGGAAGCTCGACGCGTCCAGCCGCATCCGCAGCGTCTGGCCCAGCGCGTCGAAGTAGCGGACGCACGCGTCGGCGCCGACGAAGGGCTTGGCGAGGAAGGGCAGGCGGGCGGAGGCCCAGTGGGGCCCGTGCTCGTGGATGCGGGGCGGCGGGGAGGAGGAGGAGGAGGAGGAGGAGGAGGTGAAGAATTGGGCGAGGAGGTCCTTCGGGGGCGGCGGGGACAGGAGGGCGCGGGTGAAGGCGTGGGCGCGGGTGCGGAGGAGGGCGGCGCGGTCGGCGGTAGCGGTGGCGGTGGTGGATGACATTTCTTTTTTTTTTTTTGTTGCTTTCGTGGTCGCTGTCGTTGGTCGTGAAGGGCTTGGCCGTGCGGTTGGGTTTCTTTTTCTTTTCCTTTCTTTTGTTCTTCTTGTCTGGTTGTGGAGATGTATGAGGTGGGGGAAGGCTTGAGGAGGAGTCTCGGGCGTCTTGGAGACTTTTGAGGATGAGGTCGTCGGCGGGGATCGTATGTTGTTCGCTTGGAGATGAAACTCGGATGAGACGGCTTGCACGATGATGCGCTGGCACGAGCAGCCCGATATGTACTTGACACGCGAGGAGGAGGAACAGCCGACGGGGAGGTGTACTTCAACTCCGCGTCACGAACGCCGTTGAAGGAGGACGCGGGGCAATAGCTAGGTCACGATACTTCGCACCGAAGGCACCAAATGGTTACCTTCGCATGACGTCAACGGGCATGGCTCAAGCACGAGCGGGACGGCGCGGGAAGCACGAATTGTCGACACCTAACTCCTTGCAGCTAGATGCTCCACTCGCCCAAGCCCGAAAGGGCATTCTGCATGCTGACTCCCGCACACGACGTTCGAGGGTGGCGTCAAGAGCGGGGGAGCCTCCCTAAACCGCTTTTATCAACCCGCATCCATGTTCGTGCTTCTGCAAGGGCTTTGTGGCTTTTGCGGTGAGGAAGATGTGTACACATCATTGCTCTGAAAGGTGGAACCAGAGTGGAGATGGTCTGTGAAGCAAAAGCGTTATTTGTGCTCGATCAGAACGCAGGGAACCAGAACGCTCCAACAAACCCACCACGCTAAAGGAAAACTCCCAAAAACCATCCGAAATACCCCAACTCCAGGCTGCATAATCATCCCGTGTATGCCCAGGTACAAGTATACAATATCCCTTTCACATCCTTGTCTGATTCTTTCGGCTAGTGGTATTCCGCGCCTGCAATTTTTCCGCATTAGTATCTCCGCCACGGCATGTCGTAATCAGCTGATGCAACAACCAGCTTCGCAAGGCTCTTCTCCATGGCCCGTCTCCCCTCGTACGTCTGCCACACCTGGTGCGGTGCCTTGTTCACGACCGTCCATTCCACAAGGTTATCCGTCAGGTGGGTGAGGTCTCTCTGTTTCCTCTCCCATTCGCTGTCCTTGCGCGTCTGGATGCCCGAGCTGACAACCACCACAGGCGTGTTGCGCTCTTGGATCGTGCGGCTGCTGACAAGCTCGTTCTTTGTGAGTGAATCCGCGACCAGATTCTCCTGCAGCTGAGCCTTGATGAACTTGCCATTCTGGTATGCATTGCGGCCGTACACGCGGTCCTCACGCGTGCGTCCCTTGAATATAGCGCCGCCGAGGCGTTCAATGCCCAGTGGAGAGATGACACCCCAGCCCCACAGCAAGAACCCACGGCCTGGAGACGAGAGCCTGTGCAGCAAGTCCTCGTGCATGGGGTCGATCATCATGATGCCGACGACGTCCCGCAGATGTCTTGACGAGAAGATGCGGCTTGTCACGCTGCCGATGCCTGCAGATACAAGGATCCAAGGGCCTTCTTCACCAGCGCGAGCTAAAGCTTCTGAAAGGGCGTCGGCAGACATGCCCGCAGAGTGTGGCGAAGGAGCGTTGTCGGACCATGCGTAGCCCGGACGATCCCAGTAGCAGTAGCGGCTGATGGTGCCATTCTGCATAGCATTATAGGCCCAGTGCTCGAAGTCATACTCGGAAGGCTGCTCTCCGGCTTCGAGAATGATGGTTGGCTCCTTCTTGCCGTTGGTGTAAGTGACATTACCCATGCAGGCAAGGTGAACCTGATACTTGTCGCCGTCGACTAGATACCGCTCACCGACCATGCTCAATGTCGAATCGCGCGAGCGGAGAGCCAGTGTGGCGGTCATGAGGATGGTGATGATGACGTAGACGACCAAGATTATGGTCGAGATCAACACGGCAATCCACTCCTTGAGAGTCCTCCGAGTCTCGGGGCGGCCGGTCAGACGTTCCTCCTCCTCGGCTTTGCCCCAGGCGACAATACGGTCAGCAACCACGCACCAGGCTGCTATGATGACAGCCCACACCACCGAGGCAATTCCCACCCAGCCTTCTTCGAGACGGACCCGAGGAACAGCCAGTATTATTATCATGTCGATCGCAAGGACGACCGCAACGAGACCGGCGCATATGCGCATAGCTCGTGATGGCGCGGAGAAGAAGAGCAAGGCGACAAGAAGGTTGCCCACGGTTAAGGTCGTGTAGGAGAAGTCGAAGAAGCCGGAACCGCGCGAGTGCATGCCCGGAGGAGATACGAAGATGGAGACCAACAGCAGAACCCACCAAAGGAAGGAGATTATGAGGAAGAGGACGGTGAGATAGCGAGTAAAGCGCACGCTCCATAGGTTGTAAGGCGAGACCTGCGATTGTCAGTTTCAAGCTTGAAAGAATTCACAGCACACTGCTTACTGCAGGATCGTCGGGATCCAGGTAACCGTCTGGATTGGGCGGAGGCGGATGGTGGAGCAGCCGGGTGCGCTCGTCGGGTTCGCGCTCGTCGTACGATCTTCTGTGAGGTCCATCATCGCTGCGACGCGGAGTGCCCCCACCAGAGCCATTCACGTCGTCAGACTTGGAGGATGCCCAGAGGGAAACCATGGCGGCGGAGCGGAATGAGTGGCGAAATTGGGGAATTCCGCAGGCTGCCCTGGGAGATTGTTGGGAGGGGAAACGGGCAAAATAGAAGAAGAAGAGGAGGCTGGTGGTGTAGCTGGTCGGGCGGGTGACTAG
Organism: Neoscytalidium dimidiatum; assembly: GCA_037367355.1. Classification (NCBI taxonomy): domain Eukaryota; kingdom Fungi; phylum Ascomycota; class Dothideomycetes; order Botryosphaeriales; family Botryosphaeriaceae; genus Neoscytalidium; species Neoscytalidium dimidiatum. Next base: position 2,278,109 of record CM074704.1, on the reverse strand, counting down.
AGGGCGATGATGAATGGAGGAGGATCGGAGCAGGGAAGGCGAGCTTGGGCTGGACCGCGCACGACGTCATTGCGGCGTGTCTAGCGCATAACCATTCCCTCGATACAGCACGCTGCGTTTTCGTTTGCTGCACGTCACCTGTCGCCTGCCTGCAGTTGAGCCACTCTGCTGGGATTGTGGGATATCCGTCCAATGTTTGGCGCACGCTGCCGCCTCGCCCGTCGTTCTTTCGCGTGCGCAGCATCAACTCCATGATCTCAGTGTCCGATGCAGCCCCAGCGCTCGATCGCATGCTGGCTCGTGAGCCCCAGCCATGTGTCGATCTCCGCGCATCAAATCACCCGCCAAGCTACCGGCGAATCCGATCCAACGTGCCAAAAACCCGCCGCCTCCAGCCTGACACCCAGCGAATGCCGCATCGAAGAAGTTCAGATTGCCATCGTGCTGTCTGGCTGAGTGGTCACCAGGATCGAGATCCGACAGCCTGGGTCCACCATGCCACGCTTATCCTCAAGCTTGTCCCCCGCCTTCAACACACCTTTCCCATCACTATCTATCTTGTCATTAGGGCTCATGTGCACGGAATAACGGTTTCAATCTTCGATATTCGATGCTCGATGTTTAAGTTGAGGCATTTGTCCAGCTCGACAATCTTGTCACGACAGTGCACGGATGACTGGCGCCGAGTAGCAGCATATCCAAGAACCGAAGAAAATGTCAGCCTTTCCCGCACCCGACTTCGGAAATGATCTCTGGTTCCAAGAATCGCACCAAGGCTGAGGACACAGTCTGTTGCCACAGCTCCGACTAATCTCTGGTTGGTGGATTCTCAATCCTACAAAAGCAGGTGTGGCTCAAAGAGCCGGGGTATGATTGGAGTGTTGCATGCGGGGCACATCCTACCAATTTGACCTCCGTAAGTAATGACTTCAAACTTGTGCGTGCTTTACCCAAGCTTTCAAGCCGCAATAACGGAGGCTATTCTACGAATCGCCTACATTGCTGCCGGATCATTGCCTCCATGAATAAGCTCACTTGCTCCTCACTGGAAAGGTAAAATGACGGCACCCATCCGATCGGATCCACTCCTTTTCCTCCCCGGGGAGCAATGTACGCATGATCCGTCAGAAGAATATGTCAACCAAGCTTCACCACAGTATACACCCAAACCCATACCAGCACCACCTTATTCTCCACCAACTACGGGTCCCGCACCTGAAGGGAGCAACTCCTCCAGTACCGTATCACCAGCAATCGGCCGCTCATTATCCCCGCCCCCGAACTACAATGCCTTCGATGCACTAGCACGAGACTTCCAACTCCGCGGCCACTTCGTCTACGCCTCCACCACCAACACCCCGCACTACCAAATCAAAACCACCCTCACCACCACCGGCCGGCCTCACCAACTACACCTACGCCGTCTCCTCCCCACCGAGATGCGCCGCGCCCACCGCGCCTCCGCCTCTACCGCAACACCCCCACCCCCACTGCCCAGCGCCCAACCACTCCGCCGCGCCGCCACCGCACCCACACACCCCACACCGCTCCAACCGCCAACCGCAACCCCCACCATCCCCTACGACGACGACACGACCGCCTACACCGCAACCCTGCACCCGACCGCCGCCCTCGAGATCCGCGGCCGCCGCGCCTCGTCCCTGCGCGGCCACATCACCATCGCGCCCTCCCCCTTCCCCTTCCCGTCCTTCTCTCCCCTCCCGTCCTCGCCGCCGTCGTCGTCACTCCCGTCCAAGTCGACTTTCCACCACCACACCCGCAACCCGGCCTTCGACGCCCTCGATCCCGCGCATGAGCAGCGCATCCAGAGGCACGGGTACCACGCCCGCGACGAGTGGGTGCGGCGGGTGCTGTTCGTGGCGCGGGCGGAGGGAAGGTGGGGAAGGAGGAGGAGGAGGAGTAGGGGGTCGGACCGGTGGGGGAAGGGGAGGGAGGTCGTGTGGGAGGATGAAGCGGGGCGGGTTTGCGCGGTGGAGACGGAGGAGGTAGTTGGGGGAGGGGAGGAAGACGAGGAGGAGGAGAAGATGGCGGTGAGGGGGTTGAGGTTGGAGGCTGGAACGAAGGCGGTGACGGAGAGGGGGGCAAGGGACGTGTTGGTCATGTGTTGGGTGGTCCGGCTGTGGGGGGTGGTGTTGGGTGATGGATGAATGGGGCGCGGGTGATGATGGTGGAGGAGTCGTTGCTCGAGGATGCTGGTTGAAGCGTGGTGTGGTAGAGGGATTGGTGTGGTAGGAATAGGGAACCGGTTTCCGGTGTCCGCAGTAGCGACTGGTGCATGCTACTACTTTCTAGTCATGAGCACCATTACTGGCTCTCTTGGACTAAAAGTACTCCCGTATCATGGCTGCGGCAGCAGCTAAAACAGCGTCCGAAATTCTCAACTGCCAGTTCTCTAAGACACACACTCAATAGACCGAGATCTCTTGCATCAAAAGCAAGAACTATAATTTCGAATACAACTCCTTCAGTGCCCATGGATCCCGGCCATGCAAGATTGCCGTCACATTCATAGATTCTTCGTACAATGATCGGTTGTCTTGAGCCCGCCCTTTTGAACTCCCGTACGCCAACATATGACGCCATGACCTATCCCAATGCATGACATGCCCCAACGAACGCTCATCGTCCCCCCATCAATACGACCTCCGCTGCAGCGGCCGCTGAATGATATCCTCCTGGCTAATCGGCCGATCCCCATCGTTCACGACCACGGCCTCCCGCCTGACGCGGCGCCTCGCCACTTCCTCCTCGCTGTCGCGGCTGCTCCTGGTCCTCAGGTGCGTCCAGCCGTGCGGCCGCGGCACGTCGTCGACGACGTGGCTGGCGTCGCCGCGCCGCCCCGGACCGAGCCCGTTCGCCCGGCGGTTGCGCTGGCGGTCCCAGATGGTCCTGATCTCGCCGGACGCGGCGTCGGAGCCATCCGCCGCGCGGCGCTGCGACAACCCGCCGTCCCCGACCAGCGCGGCCACGTCGGTCTCCGGCAGGGCCTCGAACTCGCCGGCGCGGCGGGACGGCTGCGGGGCGGACGAGGCAGCGGCAGGCGCGGTATCCCCGTTGCTGTCCGCGAGCTGGCCGGGGTCGACCGTGATGGTCGGGTCCTGGTCGTCGTCATCGTTGTCATCGTCGTCGTTGTCGCTCTCGACCGACGTGTCGTCCGCATGGCCGTAGTTGTCGTCCGACGTGTCGCCCCAGTCCTCGTCTCGGGGGTCACGCACGCGCTCCATCGTCCAGTACCGTCTCGCTATCTCGCGGCGCATTTCCAACCCCAAGCGTCTGCGAGCGTTCCGCCTCCTCCCCCCGCCTTCCCCTCCTCCTCCTCCTCCTCCTCCCGCCGTCGTCGTATCGAACCCGACTTCGACAGCCGCCGCCGCGGCGAGCGCGTCACCAGACTCGTCGAACGGATTCTCGTTCTCATCTTCTGCTGCTCGTCGCTGCTGCTCTTCCTCCCAGTCCTCCAGGTCGATCCCGTTGGTGCTGCGGATCAGCTGGATGGCGTTGCGGGCGGCGCGCTGGTCCGGCGCGCCGTCGGGCTTCTTGTAGTCGGCGAGGATGCGGCGGACCGTCTGCCGGTCGGTGAGCACGCGCGTCGTCACGATCGCGGCGGCCGCCTTGCGGATCTCGAGGTTCGGGTGCTGCGTCGCCAGGACCTGCAGGCTCGGGAGCGGGATGTCTGCAACCCCGCGAAACATGCGACTTAGTCACACGTGTAAGAGAACGGTAAGAGGGGGGGGGGAGCATTTGTTTACCATCTTCGGTGCCTTGTGCGACGGCGCGCGGCGAGTCCGGCGCGGGCGCGACTTCGGTCAGGTTGTAGACGTGGTGCAGGCCGTAGCTGACGGCGCGGGTCAGCGCGAAGATGCCCGCGCCTATGCTGAGCCAGAGGACTCGGTCGGAGATGGTGGTGGGCATCGTCGCATGGTCGGAGAGCGCCGGCGCAGCGGTGGGGGGTTGCGGCGGGTTGACGCGTGGTGAGATGCTGGTGTTGAAGTGGAGATGACGTTTTTGGCAGGGCTGAGACCCGACTTCGAAAAGCCTGGGCCGGGGCTAAGCGCGGGGTTAATGCATCACTCTGCATGAACGCTTCCAGATTCATCCCGCCTGCCGAGCTTTCGGAGGGTTAGCTGAGCTGTACCTCGTCAGAAGTTGTATAGGGTGCACAGCCTCAAGCAGCACTTCGTGTCTGCAAATGAAGGCAGCGTCTCGTTTTAGGCAGCACGCATGAGATGCGGGGAAGGGAAAGGCGGGATGGATCTCAGATTTGTACAACTCTCAAACGTAACGTTTAATTATCTCCTCAATCGGCTGTGCTGCTCGAAGAAATTGCATTGCATGATAGCACAGCATTATTGATGTAGTGGTTAGTGACGAGAGCTTCGAGACAGAACTTGGCTCTCGCGACACAGTGTATTTTTTTTTTCACGCTCCATCGCTTGCATTGCTTGCTAAGGCGTTACCAATCCATGATGTTGATCGAGCATTTGAGGACGGTCCAGAGATTCTTTTGAAAAATCTTCGCGTAGAAAATTCCGTGGTCGCTTCCAGCTTTATCAGCTTTGTCGGCTTTGTGTTCGGAACTCCGACATGCGGTGTACACGGAGTTCGTTTATCGCGACGTCCATACTGCAAGAAGTATCAATCTGTGGGACAACTCGAAACTTACAAGTCCGTCTTGTGGAGACGCAACGTCTGGGAGCATTCCACAGGCGGCGAAGATCTGTTTACATTTGATGGGAAGATGCAGAGAAAGCAGGAGCACGCGACAGTGCTACGTCGAGAAGATCGCCGACGTGTCGGTCTTGACCCAGGATATCCCGACCGCGGAACCAAACGCTAGATTACGTGTTCCAGGGCCGCTGATCTAGCACTTCTGAAGCCGCAATGTTGCATGTCCCCCGCTCTTCCTCCATATGCACATAATACTCTCGGCTGCCGACATCGCTTTGTCTCCGACTTGTTGGAGAGGTCGGAGTCGGTGAACCTTCTTGGAGTCGACTAGGGGTTCGGATTCCGGCTACACTGCAACTTAGCATCGCGCTCATTTGTTTCTTCAACCGAAAGAGAAAAAAAAGAAAAAGAAAAAGAAGAGAAAAGTCTGTTTGACCGGGAGATGCTGATAAGCGGTTGCTGCTTGCTAGTGCTAGACTGTCGTAGAAGGACGCTTTGTCAGTGGTGGCGTTCAAACGACCAGAAGCCTGAGGTTCTGGCCGGTCGCTGAGAGGCTGCGGAATTCGGAGTTTCCTCCTATTACCCCTTGGTCCCTGCGGCTTCATATGTTCGAAGGTTAGGATACGCAGTCTAAAATTGGAATTCGCTGAGACGTGTCCGTCACACTCGAACAGAGATTGCCCTTGCCTTGGGGCTATTGGTGCTGTTGTGCGCGTTCCGTTGTGATCTTTGGCGGGCAGTCCTGCTGGCAGGGGTCGGCTTGGCACGTGGAATCATAATGCGTGTAGGAGCTGGCTGCGGGCTGCAGGTTGCACGCTGCGGGTGGCCATGTTGTGAGGCGACTCGCTAGCCCGAATGTCTCCGGCCGGTTTCGCATGTTTGCGCCTGCGCTATCGATAGTCATTAATGCGAATGCCCGCTCGTCGCCCTCCACTTCTAGCTGTCTCTGATCCCCCACGCCAACCTCAACCTCAACCTCCACCCGTCCTGCTTCCCAATCCCGCCACATCTGAACGTCGCTCATACACACCGCGCAGCCTGTCGCTGCTTTTCCGCTGCTGCCGGCCCCCCCCCCCCCCAACCTTTGCTTCCACGCGCCAAGCAAGCGCGTAGCGTCATTCGGCATGGGTCTCTCTAAGACCGCCCGCATCATTATACTGCTTGCCATCGATTCTGCCTTCTTCCTCTTGGAGCTGGTAGTTGGTAAGCAGCAGCGCATCGCTACCGCTTCTGTCGCATGTTAACCGTCCGCAGGCTATGCAGTACACTCTCTTGCTTTGGTGGCCGACTCTTTTCACATGGTTCGTAGTTCCGCCATCCATTACGCCACTCCATCTGACGTCAACTGTAGCTGAATGATGTTCTCTCCCTTTGCGTCGGTCTTTGGGCCGTGAGGGCTGCCAATGCGAAGAATCACTCGCGCCTGTTCACCTACGGTGTAAGAAATTTGCTTCAGAAGGGAAGAATACGAGTTCTGACTACGGCGTAGTTCCAACGAGCCGAAACCCTCGGCGCGCTAATTAACGGTGTTTTTCTCGTCGCCCTGTGCCTTTCTATCTTCCTCGAGGCTATCCAGCGTTTTGTCGAACCACAGGAAGTCGGCAATCCCAAGCTTGTCCTCATTGTCGGCTGTTTCGGCCTCGCATCCAATATCCTCGGTCTGTTCCTTTTCCACGACCACGGCCATAGCCACGGTGGACATGGCCATTCCCATGGCGAAGACGAGCTTGGCGCTGCGGAGGAAGGTCATAGCCATGCGGACCATGAAGTTGGCGCTGTCGCGGACGAGCGTGGCAATGTAGCGGATGTTTTGCCCCAGAGCAGGATCGGCAATTGGCCCTCTAGCAATGGAATGAAGCGAGCTTCGAAGAACTCCGCCGATGTTGCTGACAATTGCAGCGAATCTACCGCCAGGCCTTCTTCCAGTACTAGCCGCCAGATCCGTCGCCACAGCCGGTCGAGGTCCAGGGGAGGCTACGGCGGGTTCGGAGACCTGCCTGTCCACCCAGCGTCTTTCCGGAACGAGATTATCAACGCCGCTCGTATGGAGTCCGTGGATTCTGAGTCTACTTCGGAAAGCGAATCTGAGGAGAACGGGGATGCGGAGAACACTGGACCTACTGAGAACTCGCCTTTGATCCCGAAGAACTCCAGCAAGACCTTGGATAAGCGCAAGTCTAGTCACTCTCACGGCCATGATCATTCACAAGACTGGCACGGCGGCCACAAGCACAACGAGCCCACGGAATCTGGACACGGTGGTGGCCATGGCCACGGCCATTCACACGGTGATCTCAACATGCGGGGAGTCTTCCTTCACGTCATGGGTGATGCTCTAGGAAACATTGGTGTTATCGCTTCTGCTCTGATCATTTGGCTCACCGACTTCTCCTGGCGCTTTTACTCGGATCCTCTGATCTCGCTGATCATCACTGTGATCATTCTCTGCTCGGCTATCCCTCTCTGCAAGGCTGCCTCCCGCATTCTGCTCCAGGCTGCACCCGCCAGTATCAACGTTGAGGACATCGAAAACGATATCCTGGATCTTCCTGGAATTCTGAGCTGCCATCACCTCCACGTCTGGCAGCTTAGCGACACCAAGTTGGTAGCTTCCCTCCACGTTCAAGTGGATTATGACTTCAAGGGCCAGGGATCAGCGCGTTACATGGAGTTGGCTCGTGCAATCCGCAGGTGTCTGCATGGATACGGCATTCACTCCTCGACGATCCAGCCGGAGTTCTGCCTCAACGAAGGTCACAACCACACATCGGAACATAGTGATCAGAGCTCTTGCGATGGTGATCCCAACTCCAGGAACAGTTCGCTCAACAAGAAGCTCAGCAAGCAGGTGAGCAAGACCGGTAGCCTACGCAGTGAGCCTGAAACCTGCTTGCTTGCCTGTGGAGATGCCTGTGGTGACAGCACTCAGTGCTGCCCACCGAAGTCCACTGAGGGAACGCGGGATTCGTCTCCTCATAATCACGGCAATGGCAATGGTCACCACCATTGAAAGAATTGCCATTTGGCACCACATTTGTTTGTCTCCATTGAGCGTTCCTTGGACTGATGTTTCCGAGTCTTGACCTTGCGGCCTTTCGATAATTTATCGGCCTTCCATTCTTTCTTCTTGTTCGGGAATTGATACCCACTGTACCATATTTTCGAGTTGACTTTTTGCCCCGGCTGTTGCTCACGGACCAGTTTTCGTGTGCACGTGCTTTGGTGGTCACTCTTTCTTAATGCTTTGCCAAATTGGACGCACGTCACACGCTTTAGGGTTTTTGCACAATAGGGTTAGGTGGCGGTCATAGACGTTCCAGTTCCTTTCCTAGTCTCGGGAGTAGCCTGTTTTCGTATCTGACAAGCAAAAGCATGTTATGTTCCCTGGGTTTGGTATGCCGACAATTATGGTGGTGAATGTTGGTCTCTGCCGTATTTTTCTGCATGAAGCAGAAAAGATTTCCTACTTATTCGATGCCTGCTACTATCTTATTCCCTGAATTATGCGGCCTGTGTGATGGGGGTATAGATCGTTTGGTTAAGATCGAATTGAGGTCTATACGGTTTTCATAACTATAGCCTACAGGAATGTTGGCGTGCTTGGTAATCGAGGAGTGCGTTACAGGGAAACGCGTAGGATGCTTCGCCATCTAAAGGACACGTCCACTGCAGTCGGGCGGAATTCCAGACAATGTGAGGAAGCTCTTATGTGCTGGAAATAATGCTTGAGCCCAGACAAGTTGCAAAATGGTCAGTAGGATTAAGGACTAACCGAAGTTTGTGCAGGAGAAAGGCCTGGGTTTCTCGTAGGATGAAACGAAAGGATCGTCGAGGAATAAGAATACTTGGGAGAGAGTCTGGACCGTTGGAAGCACTGATTCATATTCAAATTGACTGAGCCAATCATGGATCATTGCGAGACACGGTTCAATTTGGCAGGACACTTGCCCTGTCTTCTCACAAAGAGGAACATCGCAAAAATGGCCCCCACTGGGACGACTAATACTCAACAATGTAAGTGTGGCCAGCGATCTCTTCTAGCTCAATGATCGAGACAGGAACCTGGGGACTAGGACATCTGTACAACTGTTTAGTGAAGCGCTTGCGGCGGTGCAGGGCTGTAATCCTTCAACGACCTTTTACGCCATCAGGTAAGGCTTCCGCCTGCAAGGCAGCAAAGACACTTCACGCGATATGTGGGGCCCTCCGCTCGGCGAAATCAGAAAACGGACAACATCCACCGCAATAGGCAAAGACCTACACAAACTATTGGGTGGAGAATCGGGCTGCCACGCCGGAGGACCTTGTAAAAACTGTTTCTCCTGCAGTGTCCACTCTACATCTGGAATACTCAGCAAATGTACCGTGGGGGCCGGGCCAAGGTGGTACGTATATTTTGAAGACAGTCTCCTTCAATCCGGGATGCGCTTGGGCCATCGCTAGCCGTTGAAAATGTTCAATCGTTTAGGCTTAGTAATATTTGCGGCAGCAACCGCAATCACTGGTTCGTAACTTGCACCATTTCTCAGACGAACGCTGATGGATTTCACCAGGTGGTCAAGCGCAGAATAGCACTGGCTGGTCTTGGTCCAGTGCATCGCCAGCATCGTCCATCATTGGCTCCGCGTCAAGCACTAGCTCTACGTCGTCAAGTCTCGGCTCCACATCCTCAAGCATCAGCTCAAAGTTGTCAAGTGTCAACTCAAGGAATGCTTCTACTGCCGGGCAAGCAGCTCTTTCGCCAGCTGCGGTGTCTGTTACTCCAACTGTAACGAGGACATTAAACGTCACAGTTACTATCACCCTGGCCAACAATACCATTTCCTGGCTCCCAACCAACGTCCCGGCTGCAAGTTTCCTCTCGCTCAGCAACTGCGACTCTTCATGGGGCTCTTACAATCTATCCGAGGGCACAATATACACGACTTACTCGGAGTTGAATGTAGGTTGGCCGACTTGGATCCCGCGTGGTAACAACGACACTCCAGTGGTCACGCTCTGCGACAACATACCGCGTGGCGGTGCTTTCTCGTACTACACCTGGAGCACATCAACAACGACTGATGAAGTCACGAGAACGTCCTATAACTACAACGGCACTGCAGTCCCTATATGCTCTTTCGGTCCTCAAGAATGCACGTCACTGTGGTCTCTCTGGAGTGTTCAAAAGTCAAGCTGGTCCCAAACCCACACGGCAACCGCTACGAACTTCTACCAAGACCCGGACTTTTGGCAGCCGCATTGCACCAACCCCAATGCCTGTGACGAGACATGCTGGCTGTCAGGCACGGAAGAAGTCGAGCTGTACTACTGGCCCGAGCCATGGACGGAGGATATCATTTGCGGGCCCAACGCCACTCGCACCAACCCTTGGGATCTGAAGAAGCGCCAACAGGAGACCACGGCGCCCGTCATCGCCACCGTAGGCAACATGACCATGACCTCGCCCTCCGCGTACCTCTACTTCTCCACCATGTACGCGCGTGCCGGCGTGGGCAGCTCCGACGCCACCTGCGGACACGACATGGCCGGCGTCTGGGTCGCAGTCCCGCCGGGCGACCTCTCCAGCCTGCCGGGACAGCCGGGCTACGACGGGCCCACGCAGCTGGCCAAGCCCTTCAACTTCGCCAACCTGGCCAAGACGACGGTCATGGGGGCGGAGATCCCGCTCGTGCCCAGCTCCGCGTACTGGTGGCCCAACTCCTGCCAGGACAACCCGTACGACCTGAAGAACGTGTGCGCGCCGTCGACCATCCGCGACGACTACCGCCCGAACATCATGTACCGCACCCAGCTGCAGAACCTGCAGCCCGCGTGGAAGAGCTGCCGCCCGATCAACCAGTTCTTCGGCACGTACACCATGCACGACCCGCCCATCCCCCTGACGTCCGCGCAGGCGCTGCTGCCGCCCGAGACGACCGGGAAGTCAAGCACTCGGGAGGCGACGACGACGACGGCGGCGCCCACGGACCCGGTCGTCACGACGACGATGGCGGCGGAGCCCAGCAGCACGGTGGCCGATCCGCTGCCGTCGAAGACCAGCCCGGCCGAGACGGTGGATCCCGGCACGAGTGCACCGGCGCAGCAGCCGTCGGCGACGGAGGGCGACCCCGTGAGCCAGACGGACGTGCCGACGAGGCTGCCGTCGGCGATCGAAAGCGATCCCGCTACGAATCCGGAGACGGGTGTGGATTCTGCGGATCCGCCTGCTGCTACTCAGACGGTTGGGTCAGGAGACCCGGATCCAGAAGGCTCAGACCCGGTGGGCTCAGACCCGGTAGATTCAGATCCCGATAGTTCAGATCCGAACAGCTCAGGTCCAGGCGGCTCGGATCCAGATAGCTCAGGCCCTAGCAACTCGAACCCAGGAAGCTTGGATCCGGAGAGCTCAGATCCGAGCAACTCAGATCCAAGCAACTCAGACCCAAGCAGCTCAGATCCTGATGACACGGATCCCGGCAGCTCAGATCCAGACAACTCCGACCCAAGCAGTTCTGATCCAGGCAGCTCTGATCCAGGAGACTCGAGCCCCTCTGACCCCTCGGACCCATCCGACCCAGAAGTCATCACCATCGCCTTCCCGCCCGATCCTTCCTCCCCCGCCGGCGCCGGCAACGGCGCCCCAGCCGTCGTGATCACCGCCGACGGCGCGACCTACACCGCAACACCCGGCCAGAGCCTCGACCTCGGCTCCACGACCATCGCGCCCGGCGCGCCAGCGGCCACGCTCCCCGGCGGCCAGGCAATCAGCGTCGGCGCCGCCAGCGTCGTGGTCGTCGACGGCGACGGCACGCAGGTGTACGGCGGAGGCGGAGGCGGAGGCGGAGGCGGAGGCGGAGGCACGCAGGTGGGCGGCGGAGCGACCCCCGGCGTCGTCGTCGTCGTTACGCTCGGAGGTAGCACGGTGACAGCGGTGTCCGGGGAGCCGGTGGTCGTTGGGGGGTCGGCGACGCTGAGCGCGGGTGGGCCGGCGGCGACGGTTGGGGGGCAGGCTGTGAGCGTCGGGGATGACGGGGTCGTGGTTGGGGGGTCGACGGCGGGGTGGCTGAGTGTGGGTGGAGGAGAGGAGACTGCGCAATCGTCGGCGGTGCTGAGTGTGGGCGGGTCGGCGACGGTGGTCGATGGGCATACGGTCAGCTTGACGCCGTCGGGGGTGGTGGTGGTTGATGGTACGTCGCAGGCTTGGACGGGGGCGTCTGGTGGTGTCGTCACGGTTGGCGGCGAGACGATCAGCGTTGTTGGTGGCGGTGCGGCTGGCAGTGCTACGGGGCAGGCGGGCACTGTTGCGGGTCAGGCTGAGACGGTGTTGACGCTTGGCTCCCTCACTTTGACGGCATCGCGGCCCGCGAGCAGCAGCGGTGTCGTCGTCGTTGGGTCCCGGACGCTTACTGTGGGCGGATCAGCCATTACGATTGGACGTGAGACATTGAGCGCCGTTAGTGGTGGGATCGTTGTGGACGGTTCGACGACGGTGGGGTTGCCAGAGAGGACTTCAGGCTCGGTCGCCAGCATTACTTCGCGTGTGACTACTGTGAGCGGTACATCGCTCGAGGCTTCTGCAAGTACGACTGAGGCCACTCAGAGTGGCAGCGGAAGTGCGGCCAGAACAGGTGCGTCGGACGCTGACTCTGCTGCGAGTCGAAGCAGCCTGAGCGGGGGAAAGGACTTCTTTATTTTGCTGTCTACATTTACCTTACTATTATTATTATAGTAGTCGAGTCACGTAGATAATGTTTCATGACTTTTTATGGCCCTTTAGAGATGAAATAGCAATAAAAGAGAGGAGAGGCAAATAGACGGAGAGATCTAAGATCAAATTGACAAAACTGTAACGGCCCGCCGAGATTTAAGCCGCCAGTAAAGACTCTTGTAAGGACCGTCTTTTCCCACAATTTCCCATGACATGCTATCAACTACTCGAATTCGAACACGCGTCCTTACCCCGCGGCTCTGCCTTTTCAGGTACTTTTAAGGGAACCCAGTTGGTCAGCCAGGATCATCATTACCCGCGACCATGCGGCCAAGGAATTTTGAGTGTTGATAGCATGTGTAGTGGCGTACTAATTTCACTTCTTATATATCGCAAGACAGTTACATTGTTGGTTGGCAAGCTCTACTGTCCTGCTCGGTGGAAAGATCTAGTAACGAGGCCATTAAGTAAATCAGGTAGTATTGTATTATTCCTGCTGAATTGCTTGACTTGGTGTTTGCCTCACCGGCCGCCGACGAAGTACGCTACAGACATGCCACTCGCAGGCGGTCCTGCAGGAGCCGGCATCGACGTCTCTGTGATTTCTATCTTCTCTCACCGTGGGCGAGCCTTTATCAGGTCTCAACTAGTTTTCACTTTACAATATGGTTCTCTTGTCAGCATAGCAAAAGCACCTGGAGTTTCATGTCGACGAAGACTCTCCGTAATCTCTCCTTGATGATATAGTGACTACATCCATGACGTAAAATTCCTTTCCCATCACCGCCATTGACTTGGATTGGTAAAGCCGTAGCTACATAAATAGTTCGTATGATGCCACTCTACATAACATCCAGCGCAGAACATCCTCCATCACACTCCAACAACAGCTACAAAAAAAGAGTGAAGAAGAGCGTGAGTAGTCAAACAATAAGCCACCGCAAGCAAAGAACACAGAGTTGCACCCCGAATTCAATGAACACAGACCGGTCTCGAGCAGCCCCAACCATTCCGTCGTAGAAGGTCCACTATCTACATCGTCCCGGACCTCGCCACCGACGCACCTTGCCCGGAGATTCAGTTCTCTGGAATGGATCCTACCCTTTCAAGATCCCTTTGATGGTCTGAGCAGGTTTACCCTGAGCCTCCAGTACCAAATTGAGTTTCTTGACACTTGTCAAAGTTTCCTTGTAATCGGCGCCCCATTTCCTGACCATGGCCATGACACACTGGCGCGCCAGCTTCTCCGCATCGTCCAGTTTCCCTCTTTCCAGTAAGCAAGAGACAATCCATCCGTAGGCGTTCCACACATCCTGCCCATCCGGGCCATCCATCTCCGTACAAATGGCGGCTCTCCCGTGGAACATGGCCTCCGCCGACCACCATTCCCTCCGATTGAACTCCATAACACCCAGAAATAGGTAGGCTTCTGAGAGAACCTCCTTGCCGACCGCGTCTAAAGTTCTCTCCGAGCACAACTCCTCAACGACCGACTTCGCCAGCTCCCTGGCCTCGCCGACTCTCGTTTCCCAGCGGGTAGCAAGGATTCTGACCATGTCCATGCGAGCTCGCGAGCGACGCACAACATTCCTTTCGTGCTCCTGCAGCTTTGACAAACGCTGCAGCAAGTCACGCAGGACTGAATCGGAAAAGGCCTCGGGGACCGAGCGGGCCAGAGAAAGGTACACGCTGATTGTGTTCCATATCGCGTGAGAGTTCCCCTGAGGGAGTGTTTCGAGAATTTCCAAAGCTTCCTTGATCATTTGAACAGCTTGGCGCGACTCCTCGGGCCGCGAAAGTAGGAAATGATCGATGTAGGATGTCGCGTACGTCAGGATAGCGGCACGGCCAGCCTTGAGTCGTGGATCGTGTCTGATGCGGCCGCTTTGGAACTCCGGTGCTTCCAGGAGGGCGCGGACGTGCGGCATGAGAGCCGCGCACTGGTAGTGTTTGTCGTTCGTAACCTCCGGCAGCACGTATTCCAAAGCGTTACGCGCCTCTATTGCCCGCTCCAGCACGTTCTGCTGCTTTTTGACCCAATCTCTCGTGGCCTTGTGCACCAGACGATGCATGGCATACGTGCGCCGTTCATTGTCTGCCTGAATCAGCGAGTAGCCGGTCAGGCAACCGATTGCCTTCCGGAAGTCCAAGCCTTTCCCGCGCTGGTGGCAGAGCGTGGATTCCGGTATTCCTTGTCTGTCGTAGAAGCTCATTTGGATCAACAAGTCTGCGGGCTTTGGGATCATTGGACCGAATTTTGTCGAAAGTCAAGGACCAAGTGATGAAAACGGCGCCTGACTTGCCCACGTTGCGGCGTAGATCTTCATATTCCTCCTTGAGGAGGGCATCAGTCTCATTTCTGAGAAGCTCGAGGTACTCGGGTATGGCGATGCTGTTCTGGATCATGAAGGCGGATGCCTGGCTGATTGCCATAGGAAGATAGTCCATGGACTTTAGTAACGCTTCAGACATTCCGCCGTGATATTGATCGTCAAGGCTCTTGTGCAGCAAGTTTTAGCTTCGCGGGGCTCCATGGTCTTGACTTCCAGAGGCTCTCGTCCCGTCATTTTGAGGCCGATCTTCTTGTATCGGGTTTTCACTAGAATTGAACACCCATCCCGCTGCGGCAAGAGCGTGGAAAGTGGCTGATTACCGGCTTTCGAGGTGAAAAAGAGGTCTTCGTCATCCGCATTATCAACCACAATCAACCATCGAGGTGTGTCCGGGCGCTCAAGCCATTGCTGTGTAGCCTTCTGTTTGTCGATGTCTGGTCGGTTCTTGATATCGAGCTTAGCTACCTGAGCGATTCTGCTGTACGAACTTTCAAACTGCTGTTTACTGCTTGCATAAATCCAGAAAATCGATGTGGTTGGAAAACGCTGTCGGTGGCCATAGACAAATTCCAGGGCGATCTGCGTTTTCCTGAAAAGGTGTCAGTTATCTTCAACGACCATCTGTCATAGACGAAGGGAATAACGAACCCAACGCCTCCAAGGCCACAGAGAGCAATTCTTTGATGGAATTGAGGATCATGAAGAACGCCAAACAGCTTTTTCAATACGTCTTCACGTCCGACGAAGTGCGGGTTGCGTGAAAACGGTATTTCGAAAGCCGCAGGGGCTCCCTGATGGAGATTCATTCTTGATCTAAGTACTAAATTTCAGTAACCCTTCTTCAGCCAACTAGTTGGAGACAGGTCTTTACATTCCAGCCGCAAGACTCGGGCTGTGACTATACTGCACGAGAAATTGCTTGATCACGCCACTAACGGCGCGATATCCAGGATCATCTTTGCTGCTGTATTTGGTCATCTGACGGTGATCGGCGTCGATCATTTCAGTCCTTTCGATCTCCTTTCCAAGATCAAGTCTGGAGGAAAAGTCGCCGACAATCTGCAGTCCATCAGTTTCATATCAAGAAATAAAAATACTTCTGGAAAACCATCCCAACATATCTTGTGCATAATTCGGGTAAGTGAAGGTGAGCGAGCTGCGCAGATTGTGTCATAGGATATTCCGGCCTCTTTCTCCAATACCCTCTTGATACAGAGAGAAGAGTAAGTTCAAACATACCTTGTCGTGGAAACCTTTGATACCGGTCATTGCCCGTCCTTCTTGGAATGAGTGTATTTTGATCTTGTCTTTGACAACAATGCGGACGAATTCCAGATGGATCCTTTCCAAGATCTCGCTATCGACTTTCAGAGACTCTACGATATGCTTGTTCGAATCTTGGAGACCCAATTTCACCAGGTTCGCCATGATGCGTCCCCAGTCGGCAGCGCTACTTCCTCTGTGGGGTGTCCCCAGAAAGACAATGAACTTCGTGCGTCTGCGGCAAACTTCGGAATGATACAGAGCCTATTCATCAGAGATGTTTGAGCTGCAGTTACATCAAATTGGAGCTAAGAATGATCACGTACATCTTTGACAACAATCCCTCCAAGGCTGTGAACCACAAAAATGATCGGATCCTGTATGCATCATTCAGGGACAGCATCAACACAGATGGAAGCGCGTACGACTCACCTCATTGTCGAGCTCTCGCTCCAGTTTGACTGCCAAATCTTGCCCGTGCTGGGTGATGCTGTTTTTGTCGCTGGCTTGGAATAATCCTCCGATCACATCCGCATTATAGCCGTAGGCCCACACGTGAGCCTGCGGCAGGTCAGACGCAAGGAAGTCCCTTGGCCAATACACCTTGCTTCCTTCCAAGTGTTGTATATTCTCAGTGTCTTTCAGATCCCGGGATTTGGATCCAAATCGTTTGAAAACAGAGGGCTTGCTTTCTCCTTTCGCCTGGCCTGCGAGTTTGGGAGATTCGCTCTCCCAAGTATGCTGAGGGTGCCCTCGTAGGCCATGGACAAACACGATACTAAAAATCGTAAGTCTCATTCTGACATGCACATATATACTTGGATCTTGGAGCAATGGGAGCTGGATAGGCTCTGCTAATAATGTAGGGGGTACTTACTGGAAGTTTGGCTTTCCTTTTGCGTCCCCATTCTCAGCCTTGCTCCTTGAAATGCTGGTAAATCCAAGACGATTGATATTCATGGTCAAGAAAATGTAGGTATATTCGTTGGAATGTGCTTGGTATCAGTGGTTTCTGAAGAGAAATCGAGTTTCGATCCATGATCGAGGCTCGCGGGAGGGTTTTTGAATTGCCGTATGCGGCGCAGCAAGTTGTCGAGCTGCTGTGGGCCTGAGCGCTTACTGGAAACCATCCCGAGCGCATATTGTCTAAGCGATGTGATTGTGATGATAGCACGCCAATCAAAATTATGTGCAGCGACTAGGGTCCCTAGAACGTCCAGGTGCATGGTTACCAATGGTATTCATCTGAATACGCTTCTAAAAATATTCGTTAGGCAACTATGGAGTTCTAGTACACAAGGAACAGATGACCGTCCTGGGCGTCATTGGATGAGATGCATAACAGCCTTGAATAGACCATTTCGAAACTGAAATAATTGACGGTACCAGCAGGGGGAGTTCAATCATGAAAAGAGTGCGGTTTAGAGGGCTCACAAATGGCAGACAATTCATGAGTCAGGTCTAGTGCGACGATCGACTGACCTGTGTTCTCGCCTTTTGCTGCAATCCTTTCCTATCAATCAGCATACCATTCCTGCCTCCAGAAATCTAAAACATCCTGAGTGACGTTCTCCCCTAGGAGAGTTTTCATCGCTTCCACCTTCGCCTCGACACGCCCTTGGCTCTGATCGACTACGGACACTTCCGCAAACTCCTTCAGAGATCCGAAGAGATCTGTGAGCAGATTTACCTGATCCTCATCTAGAGGTACACTACTGTCCAGCGGTTTCGTTTTCTCTCTCGCAATGCACCACGGAACGAGATCCAATGCCGTGTTGAAGGCGTCTTGCCTGCGTGCCTGGACCATCTGGGCTGCGCGGCCAGCGGAGTTGGACGTGATGTAAGACTTCAACAGCGACTCCAGTAAAATGGTATCTATCAGTTGGAGCAGCTTAATGCTGGCGGTGGAGGGATCTCTGAGTAAAGTTGCACTGAGATGCGTGTATGCATGGAGGTTGCCAGATTGGTCGACAGTGCAATCATTAGACAGGAGGAATATGATGATCGAATCGAGTCCGCCATTGAGAGCCGCAAAGTGCTGAATGCGCTCGATGGTTGCCGGAAACGTATCGGGTGAAGTAGAGGTAGGTGAGAGAAGGAGCACGCGGAGGATGCGAGAAGTTTCGGAACGACCTTGGTGAGGAAGATGTATAGCTAGATCGTGTGTCTTGAGTGAATTCTCTAGATGAGTGTTAGTATAGCAATAAGATGCAGAGCTGAGCTAGCTTACCGCGCAGATTGAGACCAGGGTTGGCAGTGAGGGAGGAGATAGCGGATGCGAAGGACGGCCGACGGCGCAAGGTTGAGCAGAACATCTCAAAAAGACTTTCGTGATTTCGGATAGTGGGGCCAAAGTGGTATTGATCTGGTGAGTGTATGGAATAAGTGGGTTTGGATTTTGTAGGGTTGTTGTGCAAACTTTGTCGAATCAAGGCTCCTGCCCCCTAGAGAAAGAGCGCCTCGACGAGTAATCTAGCACCTGAACACAATCCTTGACAGCAATGGAAAATATGTACACAACGAGTCTTCTCTTTGAAACATCAACATAAGAAGATCCTTTAAATGTGGGGGACAGCGCGGGCTTTGGAAATACCTCTGACCTCTATTTTCATGGCCATTTGAATGTCTACATCGTAGAATATATGGGTATCGAGTGGGGAGAAGGAGAGGAGATCAGGCAGAATAATTCAACTGCGTTTACAAGCGTGTGCATTCGAGATGCTAAAAGCAAATCAGACCCTTCGCGACTGGGCAGCACTGTTATTTGACTCATTGGCCTTGAGATCCACTTGGGCACTTGCTTTCGATGACTGATTCGATGGAACAGTGGACTCTGTAGCCGCGTTCGAAGGTGGGCCGATCGACTTGGGGGCGTCGTCTTTGGTGACTTCTTCGGGCGTGATACGGGCCTTGAGGAGCTTGACCTCTTCCAATAGTTGCGAATGTTTTTCAGCCAATTCTTCCAGCCTCTCATTAACCTCATCTCTGCGATCGCTGGCCTTTTTCCTCGACCTCCACTGCTCCCAGACAATTATGCTACCAGCGACCAAAAACATGAACGTCTCAGAGATGAAGTTGGCGCCCATGTCAATGGCCTTAGACTCCGAGAGCGGTCGGACTCTAGGAGTTCTGTGTTTGTGTTTCTCTGTAATTTCCTCTTTCTCTTTCTTTAAGGCTTCCTCGTCCGCCTTGGTTTCAGCCTCTGTCTTGACAGTCGGCGCCTGGGATGCGCGTCGCTTCGCCTCCGCTTCCTTGATCTCGCGCTGTATCTGACGCTCTACAACAGCTGGGTCCTGCAGCAATCCTACTCGCCATCGAACGTCCAATCGGTGCAACGCTTGTGCGAAGGACACACATTTTCGTCGGAATGGTTCGTGGTTCCGGGCGCCTCGCTTGATGCCATTCTAAACATTAAGTTAGCATCAACATTGAATTTCTCAGCTTGCAGCACCTACAGCTATAGGCTTGGCTAGCGTCCGGATGAGTAGAGAGCCGATTTTGATAGTAAGAGACATGGCTGCTGTTGCTTACGGAGCTCGGATCTGGCTGGAAGAGTTCGGAGGAGGGCTGTGACTAGGAATCCTACGCCATCGGGTCTCGGTGTAGGTAGCGGTGGTGATTGCGCGCAAAAATTCAGAACTGCGACAGCTGCATAGCGTTGGGCAGAGCAGTGCGGGAGCTGAGAGGTGCACAGCGCGTCATCTCGGCAGCGGAAGCTTGGTAACAGTGGTGCCTGGCTGTTCGGGCCTAGCGGGGCGGGCCAAGTCCGTGCAGGGGCCCCGCCGGTTGCCATGGCGCGGGAGCTGTTTACACAACCTCCGATTTCTCTCCCGCTCCCGCTTCCGACCTTCACCCAAGCATCCAAACTACCATCGTCAAATGTCTGTCCACGCTGACCCTCCCCCATCGCTGGTGCGGGAGCCCACGCGTTTTGAGTATGAGACCGCAGAACAACTCGGCAAGGGTGGCTTCGCAATCTGCCATCGTGCCGCCCTTCTCGACAATGGCAAGCCCACCGGCCGAGCGGTCGCACTAAAAATCGTCAAGTCTAAAATGGAGCCTCCAAAGCTCGCGCAAAAGGTATGAAATCGCCGGTGCGTTCATAGCATTACGTTAATGCGTTGCTCTAGTTCGTCACCGAATTGCAAATTCACTCAAAGCTTCATCACCCAAATATTGTCGATTTCTACCGTGCTTTCTCCTTTGAGAGCAGCACTTACGTCGTCTTGGAAATCTGCGACAATGGCTCTTTGGCAGACATTCTTAAGAAAAGGAGGCATTTCACTATGCCTGAGATCCGTCGTTTTCTGGTTCAAACATGCGGCGCCGTTAAATATCTCCACCATCGAAACATCATCCACCGAGATCTCAAGACAGGCAACCTTTTCCTGGACAAGGATATGAACATCAAAGTAGGAGACTTTGGTCTTGCTGCCGTGCTGATCTCCCAGAATGACCTTGGAGCCCGGAGAACGACCATGTGCGGGACGCCAAACTACCTTGCCCCGGAGATTCTCGAGAAAGGTGGAAAGGGCCATAACGAAAAGGTCGACCTTTGGGCCATTGGTATCATCGCCTATACATTAGCAGTTGGGAAGGCACCTTTCCACGCGCCGAAAAGGGAGGATATCTACAAGAAGCTCCAAACGAGGGATTATAGCTGGCCTGAAGCTGGAAAGACGACAAATGACATCTGCTATGAGTTGAAGGACCTCGTAGGATCCCTTCTTGTGCATGAAGATGACAGGCCAAACCCGGATAAGATTGTCAGCCATGAATTCTTCAAGCTTGGGTACATACCTGCAAGACTTGATGCAAAATACAAAACCGGCGCTCCCAAATGGCCCTCTCGTTCGATTCCTCCATCTGCGCGTACCAGGGGTTACTCTGACGAGTGGTTCGAACTCTGCAAGGAATCAGGTGTTGGGGAGGTTGCAGAAGGAAAGGTCTTCTCGGTCATTGGCGGGAGGAAGATCAGGTCTGTCGTCAAGGATTGCGAAAAGGAACTTGCCCTGGGCCGACAGCCGACTGTACCCATCCCAGCTGATACCGTATACGTGCCTTATCCAGATCGGAACGACTGGCCGGAGACTCAACCGTGTGGGCTGAGCCAGATAGTCGAGGAGCGGGAATCGTCTCAGGAAGGAAATTGCTTGGCTGAGATTACAGGTAACGACCGGGCTCAGTCAGCACTTATGAAGCCTCCTACGAGAGGCGCCAGGTCGCACTACCTCAAAGAGAATGTTGCACCACAGCCCATCCAGACGGGTGAAAGTCTAGAGAGACCCAAGCGTACCAGGAGTGTCCAGGCAGCAATCCGCACCGTCAGTGCACAGAGGCCACCCAGGCCATCGAGGGAGATTAAAACCGCACCATTAGCTAAATCTACTAGAGAAAGACCCGCAGAGAGATCACCGTCCTTGGAGGAAGTGAATGAGTTTGAGCCCATACCAAAGGCTCCGTCCCAAGTTAAAAGGAGGCAACCCGAGAGGGTAGATTCACTCGACCTTGTCCCGCCGTCTTCTTCCACTCCTGATCCCTCTGCGGTACCTCACTCTGACCCGGAATCGGTGCTTGCGCGAGTCTCAACTTTCCGGGACAATATCGCCCGAGCTTTAGCCAACAGGCCCTGCGCGGCGCGGAAACCTGCAAGTTCGTATTCGCTCCCGTTCGTGTCGAAGTGGGTGGACTATTCCAGGAAACATGGCGTTGGCTACGTGCTTGAGAACGGAAACATTGGGTGCATTCTTGGAGCTACGGCGCGTGATCCTGTCACTCATGTTGTGGTTCGCGACGGCTACAGGCATCTCCAGTCACTTGGAAAGGAACCCAGCTCCGTCGACAAAGTTCCTATTGAATACTACACCGATTGTGGGGAGGATGGTCTCCGTATCACGGAGCTTGGAAAAGATAGAAGACGTACCACGGGGATCCTCTGGGCCAAGTTCGGCAAGTACATGTGTCAACAGGGCCCTGCGCAGTGCGATGCTCCGCAGACAGAAGATGACAAACTCGCCGTATTCGTAAGATTCTATCAACGCTTCGGAAGCGTGGGAATCTGGGGCTTCGGAGACGGTTCATTCCAGGTAAGCTAATTGTAAAATGCCGTGTTCACAAGCTTGATTGTTAACAGTAATTAGTTCAACTTCCCAGACCACACGAAGTTGGTCCTCTCATATGATGGCTGCTTCTGCAGCTTCACCTGCCTTTCGCTAGAGGCAGCAGAGCATCTAGCGCAGTATGGCGAGGTGCCTTACAGGTACATCAAGACACGCAACACTCTGACTACATCGTTGCGCACGCTGCTCAACGCGACTGGAGAGAAAGGTGCTCCGGTCAGAGCTATGGCGGAGGCAAACTATTTGAAAGAGAAGTTGCAATTCATCATGACGGTCATCGACGGTTGGGTGGCGGGCGGCGGGCTAGGCTGCTCAACACGCGAGACGGCGCGGCTACGCTGGGAGGGACCGTTGGTAGAGGACGAGAAGAAGCAAGAGTGGATAACAGTGGGACGGTTCGGCGGCGACGCTCCTCGAACTTGAGTTTAGAGGCAGGCAACAGCAGGTCATTTCGGGTTTGTTCTATGGGGCGCAGTTTTGGGATTACGATGATGACGCTCTGGGCGCTTCGGGCAGCATTGGTGGCATAGCGGGGCGTTGGACGAGAAGCAGAGTTGCACGTTCCTTTTTTTTTTCTGGTTACGCGCGGCCGGGTTCTTTTTTTGTGTTGGGATAGGGACCGTTGGATTCCGTTCTGTAACGACAAATGACAAGGCAGCAATAAAATAACTCAGAGTCTGCGACGGAGGTGCGGGATGTGCGGGAGAGCGGCCAGCTGGCAGCAGGTGGATTGCGCGTCGGCGATTCTGTGGCGGCTGCACCGCCACCGGGCCCCTTCCTGGCCCAGCCCTGCCAACCCAGTGCCTGCGCAGCGCAGCGAAGGCCGGGCCGTGACGCTGCCCAGTCAGTGACGTCCGCCCGCAAGGCCTCTCATTTCGCACTCCCGTAACGTACCGCGCCCCATTGCGATCACCATTGCGCGCAATCCCTCTCCCTCCCCACTAACCCTCCCTCCACACTACCTGCCGGCCGCCTACCTCCCAGGCCATATCTGTCTAAACACGACACGCTCCCGCGACCGTGATACCCGCCCCCGACTCGTGGGGTACAGCTGTTCCTGACTGCCTTCAGGGCGCACATCGGACCCACCATGGTGAGCACCAAACACCACCTAGCTTTGAGGGCTGTCGCCATGGGCTAACCAGACTGTCTCCGGCCAGGCCGTTACGAAGCGCGCAGGGCGCAAGAAGGACCAGGGCGGCTCGAAGCAGGCCGCCGCTGGCGGTGGAGGAGGAAAGGGTTTCTCGAAGAAGGCCGTCTTCGAGACCACCAAGAAGAAGGAGGTTGGCGTGTCTGACCTAACGCTGATCAGCAAGATCTCCAACGAAGCTATCAACGACAACCTGAAGAAGCGCTTCGAGAATCGCGAGATTTACACCTACATCGGCCACGTGCTGGTCTCGGTCAACCCGTTTCGTGACCTGGGCATATATACGGAACAGGTGCTGGAGAGCTATAAGGGAAAGAACAGGTTAGAGGTGAGTGTATCCAGGAGCGTCTTCAGTCTCGGCAATGCGCTGATGCTACACCGTCAAGATGCCACCCCACGTCTTCGCTATCGCCGAATCAGCGTACTACAACATGAACGCGTATAAGGAGAACCAGTGTGTCATCATTTCCGGCGAGTCGGGAGCTGGCAAGACCGAGGCCGCCAAGCGAATAATGCAGTATATTGCCAACGTGTCAGGAGGCTCGAACAGCTCCATCCAGGAGATCAAGGACATGGTGCTAGCCACCAACCCGCTTCTTGAGTCCTTCGGAAACGCAAAGACGCTCCGTAACAACAACTCGTCACGATTCGGGAAATACCTTGAAATTCAGTTCAATTCGCAAGGAGAGCCCGTAGGAGCAAATATCCAAAACTACCTGCTAGAAAAGTCGCGAGTTGTTGGCCAGATCAAAAATGAGCGGAACTTTCACATCTTCTACCAGTTCGCGAAGGGTGCTGCTCAAAACTACAGGGAGATGTTCGGCATTCAGCAGCCTCAATCGTACGTCTACACGAGCAAATCACAATGTTACGATGTGGACGGCATCGACGACCTCGCCGAGTTCAAGGATACGCTCAACGCCATGAAAATCATTGGAATGTCACAAGATGAGCAGGACAACGTCTTCCGCATGCTCTCAGCTATTCTCTGGCTGGGCAACGTAACGTTCGTAGAAAACGATGAAGGGAATGCAGCGATATCAGACCAGTCGGTGGTTGATTTTGTTGCCTATTTGTTGGAGGTCGACTCAGTACACGTCAACAAAGCTCTTACTCAAAGAGTGATGGAGACGAGCCGTGGTGGCCGGAGAGGCTCTGTTTACGACGTCCCGTTGAACAGGGCGCAGGCTGCAGCTGTCCGGGACGCTCTAGCCAAAGCCATCTACTATAACATGTTCGACTGGATCGTCATGAGAATCAACATGTCGTTGAAGGCTCGTGGAGAACAAGCCCACTCGATAGGTATCTTGGATATCTACGGCTTCGAAATCTTTGAGCGCAACAGCTTCGAGCAACTATGCATTAACTACGTCAATGAGAAGCTGCAACAAATCTTCATCCAGCTAACCCTGAAGACTGAGCAAGAAGAATACGCAAGAGAACAGATCAAATGGACCCCAATCAAGTATTTTGATAACAAGGTTGTCTGCGAACTGATCGAGGAAAAGAGACCAGCTGGTGTCTTCGCTACGCTCAACGACGCCTGCGCAACAGCTCACGCCGATCCTGCCGCCGCCGATGCAACCTTCGTCCAGCGTCTGAATGGCCTGTCCTCTCATCCCAACTTCACAGCGAGACAAGGAAACTTTATCATCAAGCATTACGCTGGTGATGTCGAGTACGCAGTGCAGGGCATGACGGATAAGAACAAGGATCAACTTCTCAAGGACCTGCTCGTCTTGGTCGGCCAGAGCTCTAACCAATTCGTTCACACTCTCTTTCCCAACCAAATCGACACAGACAACAAGCGCCGTCCTCCGACTGCTGGTGACAAGATTAAGGTTTCCGCAAATGACTTGGTCGCTACTCTCATGAAAGCCTCGCCCTCGTATATCCGAACTATAAAGCCGAACGAGAATAAGTCGCCTACCGAATTTAATGAAGCCAACGTGCTGCATCAAATAAAATATCTGGGTCTTCAGGAGAACGTCAGGATTCGTCGAGCTGGTTTCGCCTCCCGTCAGACCTTTGAGAAGTTCGTCGAACGGTTCTTTCTCCTCTCGCCGAAGCTGTCGTACGCTGGTGAATACACATGGACGGGCGACTATCAGACCGGAGCCAAACAGATCCTGAAGGACACCAACATTCCGGCGGAAGAATGGCAAATGGGTGTCACGAAGGTTTTCATCAAGACGCCCGAGACTCTCTTCGCCCTGGAAACCATGAGAGACAGGTACTGGCACAATATGGCTATTAGGATTCAGCGTGCATGGCGCAACTATCTCCGGTACCGCACTGAGTGTGCTATTCGTATCCAACGATTCTGGAGGAAGCTCAACGGCGGCAAGGAATTCATCCAGTTGCGTGACCAGGGTCATCAGGTTCTGGCTGGTAGAAAAGAAAGGCGTCGCTACAGTTTGGTTGGTTCTCGTCGATTCTTGGGCGATTACCTGGGCATTGCCAACTCGGGCGGCCCTGGCGAACACCTGGCGGAATCCATCGGCCTTAGAGGAGAACCTGTGCTATTTTCGTGCAGGGCTGAGGTGCTCGTGTCGAAGCTTGGTCGTTCGAGTAAGCCTGAACCTCGCACATTAATCTTGACGAAGAAAAACGTCTACATCGTCAAGCAAGCAATGGTAAACAAGCAGATTGCAATCATTGCGGAACGGACAATTCCTCTGGGCGCCATCAAATTCATTAGCGCTTCCAACTTGAAGGACGACTGGTTTTCGATAGGCGCTGCTTCGCCACAGGAGCCGGATCCTCTCGTCCACTGCATCTTCAAGACTGAGTTCTTCACCCATCTTCACAATGCCACTCGTGGCAGCTCGAACCTCAAAATTGGTCCCACAGTCGAGTATAACAAGAAGCCTGGCAAGCTCGCTGTTGTCAAGACTCAAAAGGATCCCCAGATCCCCCCGCAACAGGACCTGTACAAGAGTTCAACAATCCATACCAGTCCTGGAGAACCTCCTAACTCTGTCTCAAAGCCAACACCAAAAGGCAAGCAGATCGCAGCCAGGCCCATTACCAAGGGAAAACTACTTCGTCCTGGCGGCCCTGGAGGTGGCCCCTCGAAGTTGTCCAGCCGTCCCAAGCCTACGCCCGCTCCTGCCGCAGCAGCACAACCAAGGGCTGTACCACAACCGGTCGCTGCTCTCTCTAACGGAACACACGCACGTACCCCATCAGCCTCGTCAGGGCGCGCACCGCCGCCGCCACCACCCCCACCTGGACCGCCAGCAGCGCCCAAGGAGCCCACCTTCAAGGCTCTTTACGACTTCAATG
Source organism: Neoscytalidium dimidiatum (assembly GCA_037367355.1). Lineage (NCBI taxonomy): Eukaryota > Fungi > Ascomycota > Dothideomycetes > Botryosphaeriales > Botryosphaeriaceae > Neoscytalidium > Neoscytalidium dimidiatum. The sequence goes on along the minus strand of CM074704.1, from coordinate 2,251,580 downwards.
GCCAGACAAGCGGCGAGTTGAGCGTCAAGAAGGACGAGATTATCCTCATTCTCCAGAAGGAGAACAATGGTACGTATATCACGACATCCATTAGCAGTCAAATTCCTTCGCCTATAGAGAACTGTTACATTGACAAAGACCCTCCTTCCAGGTTGGTGGCTTGCGAAGCGCCTCGACGGCTCTGCCCAAGGCTGGGCCCCCTCCGCCTATCTCGAGGAACACGTTCAGGCAGCTAAACCCACCCCTCCTCCTCCGCCGCCTCCCGCAGCTCGCCCCGTCCCAACTCCTCCAGGTGCCGCTGCAGCTGCCCAGGCTAAGCAGAAACCCATCCCTCCCGCCCCTCCGGCAAAGCGCCCTGCAGGTCGCAAGCCTGTGCCTCCTCCAGCTCCGAGAGACAGCGGCTACTCGACCGCGGAGAGTGCGGCAGGCAATGGTGCGCCGGCGGCGCCAAGCATGGCTGGTGGCCTCGCGGAGGCCTTGAGAGCGAGGCAAGCGGCAATGAGTAAGAAGGATGACGACGATGACGACTGGTAAAGGTGTGCGCGAAAGTCCTGGGGCGCTCTGGTGTCGGTAGTATGGAAGAAGGAGAATCAAAGGAGCCCAACTTTGGAGTGTTGTTTTTCCCTTCATGCATGGTTCGGATACGCTGATAGATGGACTTTTCGCCTGTGAACGGACGGGATGGGAAATGCATGGAAAGAAGGGACGAGATGCCTTACCTCTACTAATTGTAGTCAGAGAGAAAGGAAGGGCGGATCCGGTCCTTTTTACGTGGTGGCCGTGCTATGTGTCTTTTTAAACTTTGGTCTTTGGCTTTTTTATGCGCGTTATATATCTTATTTTCTTTCATGTGGCCCCTGTCCCTTTGTTGTCTTCTGTCCTTCCTCTTTTCTCTCTCGTCTCTTCGCTGGGCGTTGAATGAGAGGTTGGTTGGAAGGTATGGAGATTTCTGGATTTGCGGAGATGTCGTGCAAGAGAGATGTGGTGGGTACGGTGAGATAACAGGGGTTGAGAAGTTAAGAGAGCGCTTTTACGAACTCTGTGGACAGGTAGTGGTTGCTTCTAGTATAGACTTCTTTTTGTTTGCTAGGGTCTTCTTGCTGCGCGTTGAGTGCTGGTGGCTTTTGTGCGGCATCTTTTTTCTGCCGTTCGGCTGTCCATGCGTTGATTCAGTAGTAAGATGGCGAAGAAAAAGCTTTGTTGAATTGATATTTCACTTCTCTACTTATGTGTGTCCCGCTTGTCGGTTCTTTTCTCAACGAGAGTTGATCTTGCGCCCGTTTATGATGAAGTGATGGATCCTGAGTACTTGTTCGTTTCTCGGTGTTTGCTTCTTGATTTCCACTCAGGAACGCCCACACTCGGGATCTGAATTCGAGATCATCCGCAGACATTCAAACCCTTACCGCAAACTTACCATATATCTTTCCCCCTTAATTGTTGATTTCGGCAGGCGCGAATGAGGGGCAGATGTAAGCCATCCGGCGGGATGGCAGATCTTAACGCATGGTGCATGTAGCCCTAAACTACAAAAGGAAAGTCTTCGTATACTGAAGGTGCAGACAGAACGTCTCTAAGCCGCCGCTGACGAACATCTCTTATTTAAGGCTAGTCAGTGCAGAAATCAATTCTATGATTTCGAACCGTCGGACCTGCCGCTTCACTTCCCCTGCCACCATGCGGGAATGAACGCTGCCGATTCGCTCAAATTCCGCAGACGGCCACTGCCCCAGAGTGGTCGGCTGTTTTCCATTGCTTCATTCAGTTGAATACTAAATGTGGGGGGTATTTAAATGTCTTTACGGGCTTGAGAGAAGTAATCACAATCTCCAAATCTAGGCAAGGAGCTCGAAGCTGAACTGAATCTCCTCTTATTCTCAAACTCCTCGTACTTGCCCTCACGACTATTCGATGTCGACCATGTTCGTCCTGTCCCTGGTGTTACTGATCCAGGCATTTACCTTGGCCAGTGCAACGAATATTCCACTCCCTCGCCAGGCTCCGGCCCCATTCAGTGACTTCAACAACAACGCTGTATTCTATCCGGGATCCGACTTCAGCAGCTGGCGCACCATCTACGCGCGCTCCATCCAGCTCGCCGACGGCTCCCTCCTCACCACATGGGAGAACTACCCACCCGAACCACCCCTCGTCGCCTTCCCCATCTACAAGTCCACCGACGGCGGCGCGACCTGGACCAACTTCTCCCAAGCCTCCGACCAAGCCAACGGCTAGGGCCTACGCTACCAACCCTTCCTCTACACGCTACCCCAGCCCATCAGCGCCTACCCAGCCAGCACGCTCCTCCTCGCCGGCGCCTCCGTGCCCGCCGACCTCAGCGAGGCCTACCTCGACGTCTACGCCAGCCGCGACGCCGGCGCCACCTGGACCTTCGCCTCGCACATCGCGCACGGCGCGGGGCCGGAGACCGTGGCCAACGGCAACGACGCCGTGTGGGAGCCCTTCCTCCTGGTCCACGACGGCGCGCTGGTGTGCTTCTACTCGGACCAGCGCGACCCCGCGCACGCGCAGAAGCTGGTGTACGCGACGACGGGCGACCTGCGCGCGTGGACGTCGCCGCCCGTCGACGCGGTCGCCGACCCGGACTACGCGGCGCGCCCGGGCATGGCCGTCGTCGCCCGCGTCGAGTCGACCGGCGCGTACGTCCTGACCTACGAGGACTGCGGGCCCGGCGGCTGCGCCGCGACGTACAAGGTCGCCTCGTCGCCGTTGGGCTTCGGGGGCGTCCGGGGCACGCGGATCGCGTCCAACGACAGCTCGCGCACGACGCCGGTCGGGTCTCCGTACGTGATCTGGACGGAGCATCCGGACCGTGCGGATGGGTCCGGCATCGTCATCATGAACGGAAACTCGAGGGAGGAGGTCTTTGTCAATGAGGATTCCGTTGATCCGGCGGGATGGAAGATGGTCGACGTTGGCCAGTGGTCGGCTTATTCGAGGGCCTTGAGGATCATTGATGTGCAGGGCCAGAAGAAGTTGATGCTGTCCAACGGCGGGAATATGGGTGACGGTGCGAACAACTGGGTGGCGGTGGGTGTGGTTCCAATACCGAGGTGACCCTCGTACCCTGCGGTAACGAATGGAAAATGAATCCGATGAAAATGTTGTCAGGGTCAGCATATCGATATAACTTTAGTCGCTTTTAGTGCCACCACGTTAAGGTGGTCGATGATCTTTGGAGAATCAAGATCCTCCAAAGAGGTTATATCAATTCAGATAGTCTTACGAAGCTCTCTTTTGCGTGTTGCCAAATCATCCAACAAGGGAGCAGCACATTGTGCTTACACCGCCTCTAATTCTCCTCATAAGTCCACATTAGAGATATCTCTTGGGAAGTGAAAGTTTACCGGAAAATAAAAGTGCCATATCATACCCCTTCACAGCCCGGAGTCTGCTTCCTGCACAACTGTGCGGAAACTGAGAGATTGATAGAGGCTCAATTGATCTACTCTATAAAATAACCCCCGCGAAGGAGGGTTCAGGGGTATCTTTCGAAAGATACGACGCTGAAAGGAAGCCGCAGCCGTTAAAGATGGGGAAAGCAAAAGTTTCAGCGCCAACGCCGTTGACATGCCTTTCAGGACGAAAATGCAGTCTCCTTGGTCTTGTTAGATGCGTAATTGCCCAAATCTATGGTGGGCGTTCCTCCGTAAAACTGTTATTACCTGCCAAAGCGCATCTGAGCCTTGGCGTATTTGTGCAAGCCACGAAGGAAGGTCTGGTAACCAACGCCTGAGGTATCCGGAGAGTGGCTATTTTTGAATGTTAGCAAGTTTCAATGGGAATTTCCTTCAGCACTCGACTTACAATATCTCCGTCAGCCGGACCTGCCATGGGGGGTATCCCTTGAGCACGACCCGCGGACCAAATATGATCAACAGGTCCGGCTCGCCCATGACGCTTTCAGTGATTTCAGCGTCAATCAATTCCATGGAGATATCCGAAGGCGCAATCTTATTGCGCTGCGACATCTCCGCCAAAGTTTTGGTCAGGTCCACCAGAGTGCTACGTCCATCCTCGGCACTGAGTAGAAGGATTGTCAAATGTGAGAGAGGAGCGCGGCCATTGGCGTCAGAAGACGAGGCAGTGGCGGGCTCGGGGGGTGTCGCGGGAGGGCTAAAGGAGGGCAGGTTCGGAGCGCGAAGCGAGAGGGTCGGTTTCTTTGCGGGTCCGAAGTAAGCCTCCAGCGTTTGAGAAATCTTGCGGTGGGTGGCAGGGAGGTAGTTCTTGAGGATTCCTGTTGCAGGTGGTTAGCAGGCGTTTCACCAACGCGCGGCAGCATACGTACCCGTCTTCTCGTAGACGCTGAGAGCGGGAATGCCGGCACTGGCGCACCACGCGGCTACCTCGCTGATATCGTTGACAAGGCCCTCGAGGCCTGCGCCGCGCTGCTCGTCGTCATTGAAGTCCAGGGTTATGCTCAGGTGCTGGGGCAGGCGGTCTAGGTCCTTGATGTCCTTCTGGATGAGCTCGGGCGAGCGATGGTGGTAGTAAAGGAGAGCGAATATGCGGTCGCCAACAGCATGGTACGCAGTGCGCAGACGGACGTAGAGCGAGAAGAGAGCCTGGATGGTGAGGTACGTAGCGAGGTAGAGCTGCTGGCGGAGGAAGTCGCGCATTGGCTTCTTGCGCTGCGACTTTGGCGCGGGACGGCGTGTGGATGCGGACTCGGTGGAGTTGTTTTGGCTTGCGGGACTGGAGGGAAGGTATGGTTTGAGGAGGGCTTCGCGTTCGCGGTGGCTCAATGGGCGGCCGTCGGGATGGGCGCCATTGCGGAGAGCAGCTGATTCGCGGAGGCCAACCATGGCTGCAGGCTACGGCGAAGGAGACGGGAGGGCTCGTGGAGGCTAGAGATGGTGGAGACGACGGGCGGCAGAGGCAGACGGGGGAGGGTCAGCGTCTGTGCATCAATGCGGGCGGCAGGTCAGGTCAGGCCATGTATATAAGTACCACAGCAGCTCTGGCCAAAGTGTTGAGCGCTTCGTCAGTGGCAGCAGGCGCAGAAGGCTCGGCGCGGGAGAGCGGCAGGTCATTGCCAGCCCTACGGGACAGCGGACAGCAGCATGATGTGGCCTGTGTGGCTCAACACGCGAGCTTAACTTGGCCGACATGGATGCCCGTCCAGACTGTCGCCGCCGCCGCCGCCGCCAGCTCTGCGCTCTCTCGTCTCTCGGTCGCATGCCCACCCAGCGCTCCAGGAAGCACACGGTGCAGCGCCTGCGTCGGAAGCTGCGCGAGCTGCACCCGCGCCACGAGCTCGTCCGCTTTGTGCACAGGCTCAAGGACCTGCTGCACGCCGTCTTCGTCCACTCGAGCACTGACCAGACCTCTGCTGCCGCCTCAGGCTCCGCCACACCTCAGCCCGCTACCGCTACCGCTACCGCGACCGCTCCCGCCGAACCCTCGACCCGCCTCGCCCTCAGGCACCACCTCAACCGCTCATCCACCCCGCTTCCGCCGCCCCGCCAGACCCCGCCGGGCTACCAGAGCATTCGCTGCGTCACTCCCTCCGAGCACGAGGAGGGCCTGCACGACGATCCTCCGCCCGGCGTGCCCTACCACCCGTATCGCCCCTTCCGTTCTTACGAGGACTTTCGTGCCGCCGAGGAGCTGCACAACTACAACCTGCGCGAGCAGCAGGCTATCCAGGAGCTCCGAGAAGCTCGCCGTCGCGCCTCCACTGGTTTGTCCTACGAGCGCCTCGTTCCCAACCATTGGTGACCACCATGGTCGGCCCCGCCTCCGACACAAAGTCCATCACGTCCACCAGGACATCGCGAGCTACCTCGTATCGCGGCCCCGAGTTCTCGCTCGAAACCTTCCAGAGCCAAGACTTCATTGTCAAGGACTTCATCGAAACGCTCTCCGATGCTGCTGTTCCTGCCAGCCGTCGCTCGGGGAATCCGACTCGCCAGGTGGCCTTCGATCCCAAGCCCTTGATCCGCACTTTCGAACATGCTCTAGCAAGATTAGGTACACTATCAGAGGATCTAGAGCTCCAAGAGAATGAGCTTTCTGGCTCGGTGCGACGTGCAGAAGCACAGCACAGTCAGAAGACGGAGTCGCTAGGAAGAAAGCTCGAGGATGCGATTGAACAATTCAACAGATTGGACAACTCTCTGAATGGAAGTGTCAGCGAGGGTGTAGATGGCGAAACTGGCGGCAATGTTGCGGTCAGGATCGGAGAGCGGTTGGAGGAGCTCGACCGGCAGCGACAACGTGCGCAGGACGCCAAATTCCTTATCCAGTGTTGGATGGAGGTCAGCGAGCGCGGAGATCTATCTTCACTCGAAGATGTCAGGAGACTTGGAGGCGGAGATGGCAAGGTTCGCTGCGCGCACATTGCCAGACAACTTTTGCGGCTCAGTCATAGACTGGATCCCGAAAACTCCCACATAAACGGCCACAGAACGAATGGCGTGGATATCAATGGGCAAAATGGCGCTCCACCTCCTCCACCAAAGAAACACAATACAAGGGAAATAATTGAGAAATTCCTGGAAATGTTGGAGAAAGATCTACTGAAGCAGTTCGACGATTTTTACCGAAGGCAGAACTTCGACGGCATGAGGGTGAGAATGCTCCATCATGGTGGCTGATGCTCCTGCTGAACTTGTCATAGGAATGTGCTGCGGCCCTGCGTGACTTCAATGATGGCGCGAGTGTTATGGGTCTGTTCGTGAATCAACACCAGTTCTTCATCGACCGAAGCCAGCTCGTTACCGAAGAGGTTGCTGGCGACGGAGAAACGTAATACTCCACACATCTACACAGTAATTTCAGTCGTAAGCTGACAGTCGAATAGGTGGGACCGTCTCGCCGATCCGGATGCTGAACCTCCTGGTGTTGAGCCAAGCCTTCAGTCCCTAGTGGATGAAGTCAGGCTCGTCGTTCAGGAAGAGTCTTTCATTATCAAGAAAGCATTCCCATATTCTGACGAGGTCCTGATACGCTTTTTGCAGCGCGTCTTCCAGCAATCAGTACGTCCTTGGCCACTGAGCTCTAGGCACAACAGCATCACTAACACGCTCATTTAGATCCAAGCCAGGTTAGAAATGGTGCTTGAGAAAGCGAATTCTATATCCTCACTTGCATTCCTCCGTTCCTTGCAAGCCGCACGGGGTTACATTGGAGCCCTAGTAGAAGACTTGAAGTCGCACGGACTTACTGAGCATCCTGAGCCGGTCACGTCACAAGTTGCGGCAATGCTGGATCAACAACTTGAAGATCTTTTCATTCCTTATCTCCTCGGGTCTTCTTACATCGAGAGAGAAAAGAAGAATCTAGAAGAGCTGTACTCTTCGCTGCTTTTCAAGTTCACAGTCTACCAGTCAAAGAGGCGTAAGATTCCGACCTCTTACCTCGGCTCACTGAGTCAAAGAGGCCGTGAACTTTTTGCGTCAGCGAAGGATGCCTATATGGAGCGACTGCGCTCTGCCGATATCTCGACCTCGCAGAGGAACATGATGCTTAGGCTGGCTGGTATCAAAGAAGCCGACAGCGATAAGGAAATCGAGGTCTCTGAAGAGGATGGCCAGCTTAGTCTGTCCAACGCAAAGCGGATGCTCAAGTGGTTGGCCGAAGGTGTTGGTCGCGGTCTTGAGCTGAGTGGAGGTAACGAGACACCTAAGGACGTCCAAGCTATGCTGGGTCTTCTTCTATCTCACGTTGGTGAGATTTACCTGGAGACAGCTCTGGATGCGTAAGTCGACTTTTCCTCACTTTTCATTCATCGATTTTGCTAACTAAGGCCTAGGGCTGCCGAATTGGCTGCCTCCCAGGAGAACATTAAGAATAACCCTCCGGATATCTCGTACCTCTACTCTCTTCGTACCGCAATAGGCATCTTGCACCTCGTCCAGATGTCTATAAACACCGTGCTTCTCCCCCTTGCCTCACCCTCTCTCATAACCCGTCGTGAAATCGAAAAGACAACCAACGCCACCATCACCAATCTCGAAACCAAAATCAGCAACATTCTCCAGAAGACCATCGACGTTGTATTATCGTGGACAACGAAGCTCCTGCAAGGCCAGAAGAAGCAAGACTTCCGCCCTCGGGACGACGACCTCGTTTCTCTGGGCGCCGAGACGCCGACATGCCTGGCGGTGACGCGCTTCCTCGACAAGGTGGCTACGCAAGCCACGGCCACGCTCAGCCAACCGGCTCTCGGTCTCTTCCTTAGTGAGCTCGCCCTCGGCCTGCGCAGCCAGCTGCTCGATCACTTCCGCCGCTTTACTGTCTCCCTCACGGGCGGTCTCGTCGTATCAAAGGATGCTACCAAGTACGCAGAGCTCGTGCGCGGCTGGCCTACTTCTGGCAGCGCTGCCGCTGATGCCGCTGGTAAGCGTGGATCCACCGACAGCAACAAGAATGCAGCGAGTGCAAACGTTGGCGGCTTCGAAAAGGGTGGCATGGACGTCCTGGTCGAGGTGGCAAACTTGTTCGTCATCGGCCCGGAGGCCTTGCGAGAGAGGCTTAGGGGTGTCAGTGGCGCGGAGAGGGAGGCCCTCAGAGGGTTCGTGCGCAACAGAGAGGACTCGGGGAGTGTGGGAGTGCAGGCTGTGCTGGCAGGTTTGTAGATATGATGATTGTCGTTCGAGATGGAGTTGGGGGTGGTGGACAAAGTCTGGGGACATGGGACAGGCGTCGAATTGCTTTCTTTTTCTCTCTTACTTCGCCATTTGGGTGGTAAGCATATGCGTGGTTCAACTTCATTATGTTCATCATATTACGCATTGAAGCAGCATAGGAGTGTGGTGTGTGCGTGGGAAAAAGAGGCGTTTTGGGGTTGCTGGGCAAGCTGGGACGCCTTCGTTGGTTCCTTTCTAAATTTCTTTATTCCCTATCTCTGATTCTGAGCGTATGATATCAATCTGTCGTTTGATGTTTGCAAAGGGTGGGCATTGGTGCTTGCATATCGTGGATTCTGAATTGCATCCTACGAGATACCGGGCAGTATATCATGGCGAAAAGGCACGGAGAAATCAACATTGTCCATGTGTTTAATCTACGAAAGCGGGAGCGTGTCCCACTACAATATAGATTGTGGTCACTATGCTCGGATGGGCAAAACCCCACGAGGGATATCCTGAACCCGAGTACGACATGACAACCTCTTCTGTCCACCGGGATTCCAAGCCGGCCGCAAGCACCAGCACTAAGCGCACACGTCATCACCTTCACTGCGGGTTTCCAGTACGACATGGCTGGGCAGCACCGCCACCATCGCTGTCGCACGCACCCACTGCATTGCTGCGTCGTGCCGAAACTGTCTCAGCTGCGTCTTTGACCCCCAGGCGGCGGCCATCGCTCGATACCTCCGCGTGCATCAAGAGGCAATAGGCCGAGTCCTCGAGTCCGGCTTGAAGAGACGAGGAGGCCACGTCTGGCTGACAGGCCACTCTGAATCAGAACGGATAACGCGGTCGATCATTCGGAGTGTAAGAGAGACGGGACGGCCCTGAGCTCGCGTCCTCTTCTTTCATTTCACCGTCTATTACACATGCTTGCGAGTAACGGAAAGCGACAGGCCGAAAAAGATACGACATGTAAGCATCGCATAAAGTAGTTCGGAAAATCTCATGCCATAACAAAAATGAGTTAATGGTGATGGCCCCAGTAACGCCTCAGAAGTGCCCTCTCAGAGCTATGAAAGGAGATGTGTCCTCCACTTTTCCAATGGTTCAATGCCCGCATTCGTCATCTCTCCGTCCCACCGTCTTTTTATCGAGTTTCGCTTTCAAGGAAAAAAGATGATGGCGAGGGTATGTATGTACAAAGGTAGCGGAGAGGGTCTGTGTTTCTCCTCTCTGCTACAGTCTCGGACATTGTCTCTCCTTATTTGATGCGGTCCAGGCGGGCACGGTTCATAGCGATCTGGTCGTCGACACGGTCGGTCTAGAATTACAACATTAGCAAAGACGCCAACGAAGCCGTGGGTAAGCTGAAGTGAGAACTCACCTTATCCGTAATCCGGGCAATATGCTTGTTCTGCTCGTCGACCTCCTTACCCATGGCGCTAGCCAGACCCTTGAGACGACCGGCGGCGCCGTGCAGGGCGTCGAGGTTGGAGTCGATCTCGTTCTCCATCTCGTCGTCGTCCGAGTCGGCCTCGAACTGGTATTTGGAGCGCTCGGCCAGGTTTGCAGCGCGGTTGCCACCGGGGCCGCCACGGCCGATCTCGCGCTGCATTTGCTGCTGGCGCTGCGACGACTCGAAAGCCGCGGCGCGCGTTTCTTCGCGCTGCTGGCGCTCCTTGCGGTGTGTCTCCATGATGGCCTCGTCGCGGGCCTCGCGGCGCTTGGACGCGGTGAAGGGATTGGAGACGTGCATGCTGTGAAGAACATTAGCAATTGACCTCCCACGAACTGCAAAAAGGGTACAGATGGTCACTTACGCGAACATGGACTTGTTCAACGTCTTGAGCTCGCGGGCCTTCTCCTCCGCGAGCCTGTTCTGGTTCTCCGCGAGGTCGAGGTTCCTCTCCGTGTTGTGGATTCCTGTGAGCCGACGCGTTAGCACCTCCGCCCTGCGCTCCCAGGAGCAGAGCTCCGAACGGGGCACCACTCACTCTCTCCCTGTGCGCCCAACCTCGCCAACGTGTCCCGACCCGTCTCCTCAGCCTGAGCCGCCAAACGGAGCGCGTTCCTCGTCGACGAGACGTCCTGCTGCTTCACTGTTCCACCGTCAGCACCGATTCCTCACACAAACACATAAACCGCATCCCCCCAAATGCCCGCGGTAAGGTCAGGAAACTTACTGAACTTGATCTGCTGCTTCGCCGCCTGCACGTCCTCCTCCTCTTCCTCCTCCGCCGTCAGCTGCCTGTCCGCGTACGACCCGTACCCGCCGCCCGCGCCGCCAGCAGCACCGCCGCCCATGGTGCCGCCGTACCCGCCCGCGCCCGACGGCGGGCCGTTCTGCTGCACGCGCTGCGCCGCGTTGCCGAACAGCTCCTGCCTGCCGGAGTCGGCGTCGCCCATGCCGCCGTACCCACCGGCGCCGTACCTGCTCGCCGTGCTGCCGCCGCCACCACCACCACTGCCGCCGCCGTACCTGTCCTGCCCGTACGCGCCCGCGCCGCCGTAGCTGCCTCCGGACCCGCCGTAGCCGCCCGGCGGGACGGGCGTCTTCTCGGCGCGGGCGCGGTCGCTGAGGCCACCGCCGCCGGAGTAGGGAGGCGGCGCGGCGGCGCTGCCGGGGGCCTGGGCGTAGGGGTTGTTGGAGGACGAGGCGGCGGGCGAGCCCTTCTTGCTGCCGAAGAGGGCGTTGCGGTCGGCGTCGCTGGCGGCGTCGGAGGACTTGTCCTTTTTGCTGAAGAGGCCCATTTTTGGTAGGGGGAGGTCGTATTTAATTCTCTTCTCCGAGCTTTGTCCTGGTTCGTGGGGGAGGTTTTCGTTGTAGGTTGTTTCGTTGGAGGGGTTGCGAGGTCGTTCGGTTTGGGTAATTGTTTAAAGGGGAGCGGGAAGCTTAAAGGGAGTTTCCGAACCAAGGGTTGGGTTGGTGATATGACGCGAGGCCCTCAAGACTTTCTCGTGTCGGGGTTAATTCGCTGCGGGATTGCTTGGACAAGGCAGCAGCGCGTGTTGAAGGGTAAAAGAAGGTTGTCGCCCAGGTGAGAAGGGGGGGGGAGGTGGGAGGCTGGCGAGCGACTGGCTGCGTATGTCAGTCTGAGGCGGTGCACGTCTCACTTTGGGCTGCGAGATACGGGGGCCGAGGGGCGGTTCCCAGCTCTCGCGCGCGCGCGCAGGCGTTTGGCTGCGGGCGATTCGCGCTGCCCGCAGGCCCAGGGCCCCAGTGTCCCGCCTGTCGCTCCGCCTCCGCTACCGCCACCGATGGCGGCCTTGGCGCCTGATCAGGGTCCACGAACTGGCTGCCCTTTCATAGCTGGGAATGAATTCCCACCCCGCGATGGAGCTGCATGATGAATTGCCTTGGATGCCTTCTTGTGTGCATATTGGTATCTTATCAATCTAATTGGTCTTCGCTAGAAATGCTCCACTCTCGCGTCCGAATCTTCCCAAAAATATGCGCTGCGTGCCAAAATATGCTGCCTCCCCCCTCACACTGTACCTCCAGACGCCTGCAAATGGTATAACGCCCTGTCGTTCCATACATACTCCTCATCTTCTTCCGTCTGCGTCCCCTCGTCTAGCGCTTCGTGCTCCTCCTGCGTGAAGATCTCGTTCCCCTCGACCACGGGAAACGGCGTCAGGATGCGGCTGATGTCTCCCCACCATACCTCGCCGAAACGCCGGTACCAATCCACCGTGATGCGCAACCCTTCCTCGAAGCTCGTCTGCTGCCGCCATCCGAGCCGCGCCAGTTTCGACCCGTCCGTCGCGTATCGGTGGTCGTTGAACGGCCGGTCCTCCGTGTGCTCCACCCACCGCTTGAACTCCTCGGCCGTGTTGCACGGCAGCCCGTACAGCTTCAGCAGCCTGCGACACAACTCCTTGTTGGATATCTCGTCCTTCGACGCGATGTTGTATATCTGGCCTACTGCGCCCTTGTGGAATATCGTGTCCAGCGCGTCCGTGATGTCGCCCGCATACAGGTATCGCCGCGTGGGGGTGCCGTCGCCGTGCAGCAGGAGCTTGCGGCCGCGGTGTAGAAGCATCGCGAACTTAGGAATGATCTCTGTGGTGTGACTGATCAGCATCGCTTCCCCGGCTTGATCTGTGCGGAGTGGAGAGTGTGGGCAGGAAAAAGATAAGTGTGCTTGTACTATTCTTACTTTCTGGGAACTGGTGCGGCCCGTACACGTTGTTCGCGCGAACGATGATGACCGGCAGTTTGAAGCTCTTCCAGTATGCGTTCACCATCATCTCCGCTGCAGCCTTGCTCGCCGAATATGGGTTTGTAGGCGACAGCAGGCTGGTTTCCCCTAGCTCGTCGCCATTCTCCTCCACCTCCCCGTACACCTCGTCCGTGGAAATGTGGATGAACTTCTTGACTCCATGTGCCTTCGCGCTTTCAAGTAGGACGTGTGTGCCGTATACATTCGTGTTCGTGAACTGGTACGAGTTCCCGAAGCTCAGGTCGACGTGCGACTGCGCGGCGAAGTGGCAGATGGTGTCTATGTCGTGGGCGCGGAGGCAGCGTCGGACGTCGGCTGGGGAAGTGATGTCGCCCTGGACGAACGTAAAGTTGGGCGCTTTGTCGAGGATGCGGGTGTTGTTGAGCGATGCGCAGTAGTCCAGCTTGTCGAACGAATAGATGCGGTATTTGTCTGGGTACGTCAACGTGAGATGACGGACGAACCAGCAAGCGCTGCGTTCGCTCCCCTCGTCAGCAAGCTCGCTCAAGGCCGCCGTTCCACAGCGCGTAGCTTCCGCGTTGCGGTGTTGCGACGTACATGAAGCCCGCTCCTCCAGTCACCATGATGTTGTGCGCGTCGGAGAGCGCCTCGAACTTGGTTGTACCCGTTAGGACGGGTGCTTGCTGCCATATTGCGTTGTCGACATAGAAGCGCGGGTTGAGGACCGTCGAGCTGCGGCGACCTGCGTCCGGTGAGTATCTTCTGCTTGCGGGGCCTCCCGCCCTGGTGTTGCGCGCGCTCTGCTGTGTTCCACCAGTTTCCGACTCAACTTACGGGATCGCCTGCTGATCGGGCTCAGCTCTTCAAGTGGACTACTAGCTGCCGACATTATACAGGTGGTGCGGGCTGGCGGAGCAAGTTGTCCTGCCGAGGACCCTTCGGTGATATCATGCTAGGAAGCACGCGACAATCCCGCATAATAAGAGAGACCGGTTGCCTCAAGAACGAGCGGGTTTGGGGTTAGACAAGCCGTGGAGGCGTCGTGTAAGCGAGATAGTCGAATGACGAGCCTTCGTCAATCAAATCGCCGCCCCCGATCGCCCTGCTAACGACGCCCATAAAATTCCGGCACGCGGGGTATACCGATCTACATGAACACGCTTAATATGACACCGATTCAAATTGCCGGCCTCTGCTGCAGGCACGGCGCGTATACATATTTTCAGTTCCAGGCCCTCCACCGCATCTGCCCCCCGAAGCCTCGTGCTTTTTTAGTGACCAGCTACCCAAGCTCCGCTAGAATTACAGGCGAATCGCTCCCGCGAGGCTACGCATATCAAACGGGCCCCAACCCCCAATGCCATTTGAGATCAATCTGCTCGAAGCCAAAGACGCCGTGAACCACAACCCCCCAAAGCGATTGGTATCGCCAGCCAAGACAGGCTGCCCTTTACCAAGCGTCGACGTCGAAATATTCCTATCAAAAGGTCAGCGTGTGCAGTCACGATCGAGGCTTAAGGATGAGTCTACCTCGGCAAAGAAGGTAACAACAACGGTACGGTCCGCGAACTTCCGTCCGGCCAGAGCGCGCAGAGCTTTCTGAGCCGACTCAGGAGTGTCATATTTGACGAAGATCTTTCCGACACCCTTGTTCTCCTTAGGCGGCTGCGGCCGGGGAATCTTGAGCTCTTTGACTTGTCCGTACTTGCTGCACTCTTCATGAACATCCTCGAGGATTTCTTCGGACCTGTCAGAGAATTATCCGTCATCCATGCCAACTGGGATGGTAGACACTTACCTTCATATTCCTGAGGATCCATCAACTCCTGTTCAGTAACCATGTTGAGCAGCATCAGAACACGGCCTTGCTCAACATCACCTGAAGAGGTTCCGGCGAGCATAGACATCGCGTTCACGCCCATCTCTAGGCCTGAGGCTTGCTGAATACCAACGCATGCTTTCCGAACCTTCAAACTTTCCTCCGCAATCTCCATTCCGTTCAGACCTTCGACAGCGATGTCGGTCGCAGCGTTGTCTACATATTCGCAGAATGCAATGCCCTTTTTGCGGGGAGTCAGTATTGGTAATCACCAGTAAAAAGGCTCTCTCCTTACCTTAGACTGGTCGGTGCCAGTATCCTTCACCAGCGTGAAAGCCTTGAGCTCACCAAATGACGTGAGCAGCTCCGTAACCTGCTCCTCCGTGAGGTAGATCGGAATCTGCGAGATGCAAATCTTGTGCGGGCCGTCCTTAACCTTGTTTGAGACGACACCTTCCTGGTAGTCAGAGTCATCGCCCTGTGCCGGTACGATGTAATCTTTGGGACGACTGATTTTAAGTCCGGAGTGGCCTCCGTTGCTAGCTCCATTCGATGCATCTTCCGCCTCCATCGACTGGCCATCCAAAGCCAATGCCATCGTAGTATCCTCGGGGGTCTTAAACTCGCACAATGCGAAAGTGCGGTCCTTGGAAATCTGGGCTGAAATACAGGGATCAGAGCTGGAAATGACGTTGAGGTGATTGAGCTGGAGGTTGAAAAAGTCCTGAATAGCATCGTCGGTTGTGGAGGCAGGGAAGTTGTAAACGAAGAGACGCTTCGATTGCCGCGAATTTGAAGGTTTGAGAGCAGAAGCGCTCGCCGACCCCGCTGGCTGGTTCATGAATGCCTGGAGACGGCTGGGGTCCATAGGTTGTTGACGGGGGGCGCCAGGCAGAGGGAACATGCCGGACAGTTTGGCCTGCTCTGCAGTGACATTTTCATATCCGGGCGGTTTGATGTCCCATTGTGTCATGCGCCGCTTACGCTCCAGAATGGGGACAACATCGGTGAGGTCCGGCGTGGGTTCCCTCTTCTTCGGTGGCGGCGACGCGCTCCTCCTCCTACCACCACCACCACCACCACCACCACCACCACCGCCGCCGCCGCCGCCACCACCTCCGCGTCCACCAAACTCATCTCTCTCCCTCCTACCACGCCCGCCACGGTCGTCGATCAGGTCGCGTTCCCGGCGCGATGGCCTCTCTTCGTCGTCCCGCCTCTCTCTGCGCGAGCCACGGTCTCTATCCCAGCGGTCGTCCCGGTGCCTGTCCCTCCCCGCATAACGATCCTCACGCTCCCGCTCCCTGTAGTCGCGGCTAGAGGAGTAAGTATCTACCTCGTAGTCGCGTCGCGAGCCACGGTGGCCAGGAGATCTGGAGCGACGGCGGCGGTCCCTGTCCCGGTCGCGGTCGCGGTCGCGGCGGTCATCGCGGTCTCCGCGTGAAGACTTGAAGAGCGAAGATGTCAGTACAGTTCGATTGGCGCGTGGTAATTTTGAGCAGCTTACATAATGGTCGCGCGAGCGGCCGCCATCTGTTTGAAGAGAAGTCAGCATCTTGAGCGGATGAAGAACTGAGCTGAAGCGACGCACCTCTGTCGCCGTTCATGTTCGGCAGACGGGCGCAAAAGGTTGGATGACTTCGACCTGCGCGATTGAGAGGCCGCCGAGCTAAGCAAGCACGAGCGATGTTTGGAAGATGGGTGGGGTGGGAGGTTGGGTGTAGGGTCGCGGAGCTGGACAACACTTGAAGATGCTGGACAGGCGAGGCTCAAGAAACCTAGCCGACGCTAGCTTCATTGCTCGGGCGGGCACCCAACTCCGCGCCAGTCACCCTTGCACACGCGACGGCACTTTTGCACCGCAGCGCCTGTGCCCGTACCCGGATTGACTTCCGTCGAATTTTAACTTTCACTTTCATACTGGCTCGGCGAAACGGCGTGCCTTGAAAACGCCTGTCGGTCGGGTTTCGAGAGAGGCAAAAATTACCAAGAAGGCGCGCGCAACTACGCGGGCAGCACGCGTCGAGTGGCGTCGCCGGTCGCGTCTTCTAACTCGCTCTCCGCTCGCTCTCTCGTTGGACCGCTAGACTGCTAGCTACCAGACTCCCCTTTTGCGACTTCTAGCTTCTTGCACTTCACAATATCACATTCTCTTTCCCGCGCTCTGGCGTCCTGAATCCTATTTCCACAACTGTGTCTGTTCGAACGTGCCCAACCCTCTTCCAAAATGGGCAACTTACGCATCACCGAATGGCGGAGGCTGCCCATGAGCCTGACTGAGTTATGCATCAACACGACCCTGCGTTGTGGTCAATCCTTCAGGTACGTTGTGCTGTTGTAGCGAATCATTGACGCTTGCTAACGCTTCTCCGGGCAGATGGCGAAAATCCGAGGAGGACGAATGGTCCTGCGCATTACATGGTCGGATTCTCTCCCTTCGACAAGACTCTGAATACCTCCACTACCGCGCTATATACCCTGCAGCATCCAGGATACTTCCTACCCCTCCACCTTCCGCAGCACCCTCCACAACCGAGTCCCCAGCGCCAGATGAGGATGACACGCTAGACCTCATCAAGCACTACTTTAATCTGAAGCCGAATCTGGGACAATTATACGAGGATTGGGCAGCAGCGGATGCAAACTTCAAGAAGAAGGCACCTAAGTTCACTGGTGTACGCATCTTGAAGCAAGATGCGTGGGAAGCGCTGGTTGGATTCATATGCAGCAGCAACAACAATATCGCAAGGATTTCGCAGATGGTTGAGAAGCTGTGTACGAACTATGGTCCTCTCATAGGACACATAGGTTCACAAGCATTCCATGACTTCCCTCCGGCATCTGCATTGACAGATCCCAGAGTCGAACAGCAATTACGACAGCTCGGCTTCGGATACAGGGCGAAATACTTATATCAGACAGCGGTAATGATCGCAGAGAAGGACGATGGTTGGCTGGACAGCCTGCGGAACCCTGAAAGTCCCGTATTGGGGACCGAAGCTCGCCCAGCTGGAGATTTTGTGGAGAGTGGCCGTGAAGGTTATAGATCTGCTCATGAACAGCTACTTGCTTTGCAAGGTGTGGGGCCAAAGGTGGCTGACTGTGTCTGTCTTATGGGTCTCGGTTGGGGAGAAGCCGTGCCGGTTGACACTCATGGTGAGCAAGACAGCAAATGGAAACCCGCATGTTCTTTCACTGACATTGAACCAGTGTGGCAAATTGCGCAACGAGACTACAAGTTCGGAAAGGGCAAGCACACCAGCTTAACCAAAGCGACGTACGACGCCGTCGCAAACAAATTCCGTAGCTTATGGGGCAAAGAGGCCGGGTGGGCCCATTCCGTACTGTTCACAGCTGATCTGAGAGCATTTTCTGAGCGACTGGTAGCTAAAGTGGAGACAAGAGATGAGAAGACGACCATCAAATCAGACCCTGATGGAGCAACGGTAGTGGAAAAAACGACGACGAAGAAGGCAGTAAGCAAGAGAGTAAAGAGAGAGGCAGAGGAAGAACATTCTGTTCTCGAAGTGAAGGAGAAGGAGGTCAAGAGAGTCAGAAGAACAACGAGAAGCGCGCGGGAATATTGATATGCTCTATGTGTGCAACGACCTGTCAATGAAATATCCGGATTAAACCAATGGACTTCTTAGGAGGTTAAATCACGTTGATTGAGATTCCTAATTACGCAAGCTTGATGCATACTCGGCCATCGGCTGTACGGTTTTCACTACGCCGTTGGCCGCAACATACCCTTCGCACGAAGGGAACGGGGAGTCAGCAGGCGGCATAATTTCGATGTAATGAATTTCCGGAAGCCTGGACGTGCAGCGAGGAAGGCCATTAAAGTGGCTGGGTGGGCAGTTTTAGGTTAGACTTCCGGGTTGAAACAAGTCGCGGGGCAGGATCATCGGCGAACGAGACAGCCTGGATCGCCGTCGCAGCGACGCAGCCCAACAACCTCCAGCCTTCTCGAAAAACGACCAAGTTCACCTTTAACCCACCTCGCCTCCTCACCACCAAGTCAAGGTTCAGACTAAATATCTTCAACCTGCGAGCAGTTTCATCCCTCACTCACCGCAGCTCTCTCAATTTACGGCACAGCAAGGGAACGCGTGTTGACCTTTCCTGACCTGAGGCAGCAGCCCACCCCATTACGTCACAGCCTCCCTTCCGTTGGCGGCACTGACCCGACAGCATCACCAAGCTTCTGCGCCAAACATTCTGATCTGCATCCCGTGCAGCTTCACAGCGGCTAACAACCCCTCAATCCGGTTGCGTACGTCAACTGCAAATCCAACTTCCACCATGACTACCGCGGCGCAACCGAAGGCCCTCCCGCGCTACTTTCGCAACGACCAGCCTCTTTCTCGAAGGGACCCCTACAAGCAGCTGACGGCCTCCCTGGTCCGCTTAGTCAACGATTACCCTCCCGAAAAGATACCGCCGGGAGGTGGTCTCTACTATGGCCCGACCAGCGTGTCTTTCCTTTTCTTCCGCTTGCAGCAGCTGTATCCAGAAATGACAATCGGTGACTATCCGCTGGGCTCCTGGTCTGCTGCCTACCTTGAGCTCGCTCAAAAGCACATGAAGAGCTATCCCGGACCAACAGTCCAAAGATGCGGAGTGGCCGACGACATCATGGCTCTCCTTGCACTTGGCGCCGCCTCTGCAAAGGACGCAGAGATGGCCAAGGAGTTGTGCAACTACGCCGCTATTGCAGCTGATGAGGAAGCTGGGAATGAATGGCTATACGGCCGTGCGGGCTACCTCTACCTCCTGCGGCTCGTTAGAGCTTCATTTGAGGACGACGAGACGACCAAGGAGCTCATCGACGACACCAGCGATGAGGTCATCGACGCAATCATGGAGTCTCCTCGGCCCTGGAAATGGCATGGCAAGGCCTATCTTGGTGCAGTACACGGCACGATAGGTATCATTGCGCAGATCGTGCTCACGGATCCCGGCATGGCACCAAAGCTGGAGGCGGATTTGGGAGCGGTCCTGAGCTATCAATACGATAGCGGCAACTGGCCTTCTTCCATTCCACCAGGAAAAGACCGTCTTGTGCAATTCTGCCACGGTGCTCCTGGAGTCGTTGCATCACTCCAGTCGATCAAGCAGTACTTCCCCAAGATGCAAGACCGCATTGACCGGGCGATCAAACGAGGTCAGGCATGCATCCTCGAGCGTGGCCTTCTAACTAAGGAGCCTTGCTTGTGTCACGGTATCTCTGGCAACGCGCTCGCGCTCGAAGATCCCGAGTTCGAGCATTTCCTCACCTTCACTACCGGCCACGAGATCAAGCAGATGGACAAAGATGGCATGATGGAGAAATCGGACGACGCGTCCGCATTGTGGTGCGGAGAGGCAGGGCGGGCATGGACGTGGGCCGTGGCCGACAAGCATCTCGAGAAGAGGTTCTTGGGCTTCAATGACATCTAGACCGGTGGCTAATGCACCTCTTACGACGCGATGCTTGTAACGACTTCACGAGAATGGCTGATGGATTGGGTGGGAAGGCGTGGTACTCTTTACAAGGATGCGCCCGATCGTGCAGCGCATGCGCATTTGAGACTGTGGTACAGGAGTTCCCTGCACAATGATGCTGTGTTTATCGAAATGCTGCTAGAATTGAGTTCTCCAACAGATTGGTTCAGGACGAGCCTAAGATCGGGACAGCCGGCTGCCACCGGAATCACTAGATAGTATGGACTGAGTCTTTCTTGCATATGTTTTTGCCTCTTAAGTCATCAATGCCCGCCGATGAGCTTCTTAAAGGGACGTACAAGACGACAGTAGGGAGGTTGGTGGTTCTGCGAGGCCAGTGCTCGCGGGCAGGCTGGGGTGGCACACGTCGCACAGCGCGCCTCTGTTTCCGTGGTGGCTGTCCCCTGTGCGAGACATCGTCTTGGAAATGCGCTGCTTTGTTGCTCGAACAGAGCGGCTGCACATGATGCAGGCTGCAAGAGAACGGTTCGGGGAGGGCGCGGCGACTCGGTAAGTAGTACTAGTGCAAAGAACAGTGGAGTCGGGCATGTGCGAAGCTTCCAGATCGGCCGCACTGCAGATCGCCAATTAACGGCTCCTGAGGCGAAGCCAGTTTGATGACCACGCGCGGATGCGATCTCCTGTATGTACGAATTGCATGCAGCAGACGTATAAGGTTGAGGCAGGCACCGCGGGAGGGCTGATGGGGAGCAGAGGAAGATGCCGGTTGCTGCAGCATCGCCCAGCGAGGAGCGGCGCTGCCATTGGCTGGTTCTGGGAAGGCCTGGCCCCGACAGAGCGCTCAAGTAATGAGCACATCCGGGATGTCCGCGCACACGAGCTCCAGAGCGGCGCACGCTTGGTAGGGCGGCGTAGGCGGCGCGCGGCCGGCGAGGTTGGGATAGAGTGGCCTGGGGAGGCGCCAGGCACATGTAGGTGTAGCGTGGAGCGGCAGCGTGGAGCAGCACGGCATCTGGCTCCCTTGCGGCGCGCGCACCCAACGGTCGCGCTGGCGTTGGCGTGGGCGGCGGCGCTGGCTGGCAGTGTCACTCGCTGCAGATGCAGCTGGCGTATCACCGAGCAGCGGCCTGTCAAGGGCTAGCGTTCCGTACCGTGCGCTGCAGGCCCCGGGGGCCTCCGTGCGCGGGCGCGAAGTGGGCCCTTAAGCCGACACTGTCGCGTCGGCCGTGGCTCAGGCCGCTCAGGAGCTCATCTAACCTGTGCTTGGCGCGAGCGTCTCAGGCTGTTTTGCGAAGGCCCCCAGCGCGCCGCTGACTCTGCGCGCTGCAGAGGAGATCTTGAACTCCATCTGCGTCCTCTCCGTCTCCACGACCGACTCGCACGTCCGACGACGTCCGCCGTTCTCTTTGCTTTTCCTGCGTCTCGAACTTTCTCACCCACAGTCACTCGTTACCAGCGCCACGTCGCACATCAGCCCTTCCCCTGCGCCTCCATCCCGGGCCCGCCTTGTTTCCGACCCTGCGCGCCGCTTCCCATTCGCCGTAGGCCCCAGTTACTTCATCACCTCCCGTTTGCGCGCCGGGTACCTTACGACCAGCTTTCCGCCCCGGCATGTCGTGCTTCCGTCACCACTGAGCCCTCTCCAACTTCTCCACAACCACGACGCGCCCTCGCTCCGCACTGCCTCTCGCCCACCACACCCCGTCGCCGCCGGCTCAGGCCATGAGGACCCCTTCCTCATCGCCAGGCATGTCGGCCGGCAAGTCTGCGACGGCTCTACTCACCGCGGCCCTGGTCGGCGTTCCTGCAGCCCACGCCGTGTCCTTCACCCCCGTTGACTCGCCAAACATCGACATTTCCGAACTTGGCCGCGTCGCGCTCGCCGGTAATTTCGACGCGCTCTCCATTTACGAATGGGTCGGCCAAGAGCAAAACACCTACCTTACCAATGGCAGCCAGGCCGTCCTGGGCCGCTTTCCGAATGGCGCCTTCACGAACCTCGCCGTCGGTGACGCGAACATCGAAGCCATGTGTTCTTTTGTGAAGGATGGAACCCTGGAAGGCATCGTCATCGGAGGAAACTTCACCAGCTTAGGCAACGTCGAGACGCAGGGTGTCGCGCTTTTCAACCCAAACACGTCCGCCATCACGCCGTTGGAGGGACTGACGGGCAACGTCAAGAGCTTGTACTGCGACTCGGATTCTGGAACCGTTTACGTCGGCGGCACCTTTTCAGCCGCGAACTCCACGAACGCTATTGCCTGGGTTGATGGATGGACCAATCTCCCTTTTGCTGGATTCAACGGACCCGTTTCTTCTATTGTCAAGAGTCCCGATGGACATATTGTGTTTGGAGGGTCATTTGATGGCCTGGGAAACACGACGACGCCGAAGCAGAAGGACCAGCAGGTCATTCCCTTGGGTTCTGGTAACATTTCCGCAGTGGCCTCATCCTCCCAGTCTGGTTTTAGTGACCCCCGGAACATCATTTGCAAGGATGGACAGGGTGGATCTGGAAATGTCTGGCTATTAGAAGACAACTCACCAGGAAACTGGCTGGCAGAATTCGGATTTGGATTTCAACCTACCAAGCTTCGCCTCTACAACACCAACCAGGATGGCCGTGGGACCAAGACTTGGCGCTACACTGCTCTTCCTGATGGTGGTATCATGAACTTTACGCATGTTGATTCCGAGGGCAACAATATCACCTGCGACGCTCGTTGCCCGCTTCCAGAGGGCAACACGACATACCAAGACTTCCATTTCGTTAACAGAGTCGGCATGAACTCTTTCCGCATCGACATTTCCGAATGGTACGGTGATGGCGGTGGTCTTGCAGGAATCGAGCTGTTTCAGGACGACATATATGCGTTCGCCATCAACGATTTCAACCAGCCTACTTGCGATAGTGCTAGTATGTCTGCCGCTGCTACGAACACTGGTCCTTGGACTCCCCATGCATCTGAGAACAGCAGCTCTGAATGGCTCGTTGCCACCTTCCCCATAGGCGAGACTGTAAACACCAGCTCTGCGCAAGTCGTTTTCCAACCAAATATTCAACAGTCTGGCAATTACACCGTGCGCTTGTACACCCCTGGATGTCTGCAGGATGGTACTTGCTCGACTCGTGGACAAGTCAACATAACAGGAACCATGACGAATGGCACCAGCACTGCAAGTGCTCCTATTTCAACGACCTTGTTCCAGACGAACGACTACGACAAGTATGACACGATCTACTATGGTTATGTCGATGCGATATCCGGCTCGTTCCGTCCTTCTGTTACACTCACACCGGCTGATGGACAAAGTGGACCTCTTACTGTTGTCGCTCAACGGGTGCGTTTCGAACTCATGAGCGCTACGGCTGGTGGTCTCAACGGGCTCTTTGAGTACAACCCCGACCTTGCCACAGTCAGCGATGACTTTTCGGCTTCGGTCATCGACTCTGCAGGAATGGAGCTCAGCAATTCTGCAGGCATTAACACGATGGTCACTGATGATAGAGCAATCTACGTTGGTGGTAACTTCTCAAACAGCAACTTCAGCTACATTTTCGCCATCAGAGACAACACCACTGTTAGCCTTGCAGACAGTGGTCTGAACGGAGAAGTCCATGCCCTCTACATCAATGGTACGGACCTCTTCGTCGGCGGCAACTTCTCCAATACCGCCACTGGTAACGTGGAGGGCTTGAGCAGCGTCGCCGTGTACTCAACATCGGATAATACCTGGTCTGCTCTTGGTGCCGGTGTCAACGGAACCGTTTCCCACATCATCCCTCTGTCGTTGAATTTGACTAGTGACGAACCGGAAGATGTCATTGCCTTGAGCGGCGATATCACTGGAGTCAGGGAGTTTGGCGAGAACAAGACTTTCCCTGTCGCTGGTATAGCCATTTGGTCGCCCTCGAGAGGCAACTGGGTGCACAATCTGGACATCCAGACTATCGCTGTGTCTGGTCAGCTCACTGCTTGGACGGATGTGCCCGATGCTGACCCCTTGTTCGCCGGAGCTGTCTCGTCTCAGGCTCTTGAAGCGAGTGGCACCGTTGGCCTGATCAACTCGAAACAGCTCGGCCTGCAGCGCTACCCTATCTCCATCGAGCCCCAGGCATCGTCAACTTCAAGCCTAGCCAAGCGTTCAACAAGCAATCAGAACGTCACAGGTGTCGTTACAGGTCTGGTCTACGAACAGAGCAATCTCAACATCACAATCATCGGAGGGCACTTCGCTGCTACGGCTTCGGATGGCTCCGAGGTCAACAACCTACTGTTCGTCAACACTTCCAACTCTAACCAGGTTACCGGCCTCAGCGACCAGCTGGATGCTTCCGCTACTATTGTAACCCTAGCCACTCAAACAGCAGACTCAATTCTTTGGGTTGGCGGAAGATTTACTGGTAACGCTAGTGGCACGAATCTCAATGGTCTCTTCTCCTACAGCCTTGTCACGGCCGACTTTTCAGCCACTCAACCTCAGGCACTAGCCCGCACCGATGGCGAGGTCTCCGTCAATGTCGTCGCACCCCGGCCAAGCTCAGACGACGTATACGTAGGTGGTGAATTCGACTCCGCCGGTGCTTTCGGATGCCCTGCGCTCTGCGTCTACGCGACCGACCGCGGGCAATGGGTCAATCCCGGGAGTGGCCTCTCTGGCTCAGTTTCTACCATGCTTTGGGTCACACAGAACGAACTGATTCTTGGCGGTAACCTCACTGTGGATGACAATACCACGGCGCTGGTCACCTACAGAGCTAAGGATTCGGCGTTCCAGACTTTGCCCGGGTCTGAGCAGGTTCCCGGCCCCGTTGATGCTATTACCGCAGCAAACAGTGACGGAACCCAGTTCTGGGTCGCTGGTACAGCCTCCAATGGCTCTGCCTTTGTCATGCTGACCGGCAAGAGCACCGACGACTGGATATCAGTTGGACAAGATCTTGGCGAAGGCTCAATCGTTCGCGGCCTCCAGGTCTTCTCTGTATCCGAGAACCATGATTCAAGTGACAACATTGATAAGGACAAGATTCTCATGGTTCTAGGCGAGCTGAACCTTCCTGGATTCGGAAACGCGTCGGCAGTCGTCTACAACGGCACCAGCTTCCAACCTTTCATACTCTCTACCACCGCAAGCAATGGCCAAGGCAGCCTGTCGCGAGTCTTCGTTGAGAAGCCCCAGAATGTCTTCAGATCAAGTGGTAAGTTCTCCAGAGGTGGTGGACGTCTTTTAGAGACACTGATGTACTTTTAGGTGGCAACCTTGCGCTCGGCTTGGTTGTGTTGATCGCGCTAGCGATCTCACTGGCCCTAATTATGCTCCTGGTTGTCGCTGGTATCGCAGCCGAACGCATCCGCAGGAAGCGTGAAGGCTACGTACCGGCTCCCACTCAGATGGGAGACAAGAATGCCAACATGAGTCGCATTCCACCAGAGCACATTCTCGGCAACCTCGATAACCCCGGGGCGCCGGAGAGGCTCTGAGCTTTCCTATTCTGGGATTTCTAATGAGCGAATGTACAAACGCGAGCGGGGCTCCTTGGCAAGGCGCATCAGGCGTATTTCGGGATTTTCTTCTCTCTTTTCCCCTCTTCCAACATTTCAGTTCTTGTCGATCATTCTGCTGGCATACGATTCACGCATGAAGCGTGCTTTATGCGATGCATCTATGCAGGTGCTGCCTGTTTCACGCTCTACTTTTCACGCATCTTGCATTTTCGTTCCTGCACCCTCCCTCTCCAACCCTTCGTCTGCGAGCACTCTCACAATCTCCTTTTCTGGTCGTTTTCGCTTAGCGTTGATGGGGCACGGGTAAAAGGTTTGTTGGCGGACCTCTCCTCCTGGGCTTTGTTCATGATACCACACAACCGCCGACATTTAATGTGTACTCTAGTTTTTGCGGATTTTGCTTTCACGGCCGCTGCATTCTGCGCTGCATCGGTTCCTCATCTGTCTGCTGCTAGTCTTGCCGCTTTTCTTTGCAATTTTTTCTCTTCAAAAGATATCGAAGGAGGTAGGTGGATTCGTGGGGGTTGGTGGGTCGGGGAGGTTAGAATGGTAACGCTTGGTTCACAGTGTGACCAACTGGAGGAGAGAGCGGAGATGGACGTGGGGCTACTCAGCCTCACTCATCACGCTGGAGCAGAGATTTGCCCTTCAGGTCGTCGCGTTCATAGACAAAAGAGACAGTCGTAATCAAGCGCTTACGGGGCTACTATTTTTTGCACCAAGTACGTAGTGAAAAGCGGCGCGGACACAGAGGCGTGCGGTGTTGCTGCTGTGCCGCGTTGTCACTGACTCTCTGATGGAGCAGGACGTCTCCAAGTGGCTAGTAGACCTGCCATGGGGCACATCTCACCTTGCGGCGGTGACGATTTGATGGACATTGCTTGGAGGCATGCATGCATGTGCCAGCTTGCATGCGGCAGCTGAAACTCCCGGGAGGCCCGGTCGACGGGTGGATGTGCCTCAGGCGGAGCGCTAACATGCCGTCGCGGCCATTGTTGACCTGGGTGGCCAGCCGCTATGAGACGACGGTGATGGTGCTTTGCTGTCTGGTGTCTCTTCTGCTTTGCTCAGCCACGCTCGCTTGTCTCATCATCATCATCACCGGCAGCGAGGCGCGAAGGCGCGAGAGCCCGACCGGAGGCCAGGCCCGGCCAGGCCATAATCCATTTTCTGGTCTGTCCTCTGACCATCCACGCAGCGTATTCGTCGCTCGTTCGCACGTACGCGCGCGGTCGCCCGGCCGAGTTTCCCGGATGATCTGCCCGCCGCCTTGTTCAGGCTAGCAGCCGCTGCATCACCTTCGCCGCTGCTATTTTTTCCTTTCCTCTTTCCCCCTTCTGCTCTCCTCTTGCTGCATCGAAGCGTCTGTAGGGTAAGGCAGCAGTGGCACAAGCCTGCTTGACCGGTGGTCATCATTTCCTCGGTCAGCGCCGTCGCCTCCGCCAGCTGCGCGCGCCCTTGACGCTCTACTCAGGTTCGCTCGTCTCTTTTTCCCTTTCGCCTTCGTTTGCCCAACCCCAGCTGAACCCGCGGGATGCGCCGCACCGGGGATGGAGAAGGTGTGGATACTATATCAGTATAAAAATAAACTATACCGCCACACAGTACGGGAGCGCGCGTCTTTCCGTCTCTCTGCGTCGTATCTCGCTGTAGATCTTGTTTCCCTGCTCTCGTTATTTATACGGACGATACGGGTCCCTGGTGGACTTTGAAGGAACGACAAATTCCCCAGTGATTTTTAGGGCGCTTGCTTGTCTCTCGCAGCGTTTCCCCTGCCGTGCATAGTGTTTCTCTTGCCAACTCAATCCTCGACTCAGCTCTCTTTGGTCTACCCTGTTCATTCAGCCTTTCTTTCTCTTCACGTGTAAGCTCGCTGCGTTTCATCTTCTTCCCGAGGCGGCGAACCAGCCTAGTTGCTCCATGGAGGTTTTTTTTGGTCACCTTCCTCTTCTCCTCTTGAAACGTCTGCATGCTGCTGCTGCTGCTGCTGCTGCTCACCAACCCATCTCCCCATCTCATTCACTAATCCCCAACCAGCCAGCCAGCCAACCAACCGCTTCCCCTCTCCGCCTGACCCATCCCTCTCACGCGCACCACACGCCACCCTCGCATAGCGCATCGCCGTCGCCGCCGTCGCTGTTCCAAACCACCACATCCAACCGCCACCAAACACCACCCCCGCACACATACACATCTCTAACAGACCCTTTTACCCCCCCTTCCCGCGCCCCATCACACAACATCCTCGCCCCACCTGATCCATACATATCGTCCCACCAGCCACGCGCCATGGCATCATCCACCACCAACAGCGACCCTACCAACACTACCACTACCACCACCAGTAATCCCGCCGCAGCCGACGCCGCGCCGCCACCCACGCGCATCCGCGGCTCCGTAGTCGCGCACCTCGACACCTCGACCCCGGCCATCAACGCGTCGCCCGTCGAGATCGACGGCACGCCGACGTCGCCGGACAGGGTCGTGATGATGCGGACGGGGAGCTGGGGGAACAATGGCAAGACTGCAGCTCCTGCGTCGAGTGGTAGGAGGGGGAGCGGTGCCGGGCCGCAGCGGACCGGGAGCAGTCCGGATTACCTGGCGAGGGAGGAGGAGGTGCTCGAGGAATTTGGGCTGATTGGTGGGAAGGAGGTGAGTCTTAATTTTTTTTTTTTTGAAAAAAAAATCTTTTATTATTATTTCTATTTATGCCGGTGTTTGTTTTCTTTTTTTTTAAAAAAAAAAAAGATTTCTGTCTCTGGTTGCTTCCTCGTCCAGAACAGCCACTCCAGAGACTATTACTTGTAGGCACGTGAGGCGTCCTTTTTTCTCCTTTTTCCTTTTCTACCTTGGTAAAGACGAGGTCGAGTACTCGAAACATTCCAACAGCATAAGTAAGCATGGTAGGTTCAGTTGACGAGCAATCTTCAAGAATTAAACCCCAGTACAGGTGATGGTAGCGTTTACGTTCAAACTCTTATGTCAGCTTCGATGGGAATACGTCTAGAGAATACTTTTGCTGTTGGAATGTTTCACGGGACCTCAAACTCTTACAGGGAGTCTCGCCCCCTTTTTTTTTCTTAAGCTTCTACTCTGTCAATTCCGGGTTCCAATCTTGTCGTTTTCTCAAAGCTTTGGAAGGCGAAGAGTACGGGCTGGTGCGCCTTTTCTCATTGTTTCGTCCTGCAGAACCGCGCCGCGCTCCTACAGTCGCGGAAACGCGATCCGGCCGTCCTCGTGGACATACCTCAGGGCCCTTCGGTCGAGGACTTCGCTGCCGCCGGCCTTTTGAGTCCAGATGCTGAGGACAAGAAGGTCGAGCCAGCAAGATGAGAGCTGCCTTTGTAAGAGAAGAATCCTGAGATGGGGATTTAGAACTCCGCAAGTCCAGGAGTGAGGAATTAAGTGGAAGCCGGGAACGATGTTTGATGGGATTTCACGAGGTTATGTGGTATTCTGTGACAAAGGGATCACAGGAACCAGGAATCCGAGACGATGGAGATACAAGACATTGTTATGAAAAACCGTGTGGGATTTTGCAAGCGTTCATGGGCGGGGGATTCTTTTCGCGTTACTGCTTTTAGTATCTTTTGTTGAGTTCTTGAGCGGGCTAGCCGGTTGGAGTTGGACAATGTACGATCATATGCGACTTTGGCGGTCTTCATGGATTTCGAACGCTTCAATTTCATGCTTTGGCTAATTTTCTATCTTCACATCCCGTCTCAAAATCCTTTCATCCCTCCATGTTTACAATTGTCCAAAATGCAAATCCCGGAAGGAAGAGAAAAAGAGCAATTCCAATCCAGCCAACTCCAGAAGAACTCCCCCATATCCCCATCCTTCCCTGCTCTGTCCTCGCCTTTCCTCATCTCACATTCCCTCCTCCCGCCCAATTCTCCAGTAAGCCCCCTCCTCCTCCTCCTCTTCTCTCTAGCTCTCACCCCTCAGCCCTCTGTCCCCCAATTTCACTCCTCCTCTTCCCACCACGCCCCCGTTCCTCCGAAGTGATACGCATGCCCGAACCCGCCCGGCTTCGCGAGCGCCCGCACCGCGTACGGCCAGAACATGACCGTGCCCGCCATCGGCACGTACAGCGTCGCCGCGCGCCCGATCCGCAGCCAGGCGGCGCGCCAGTCGGGCCGGTGAGGCGGCGTCGTCGTCGGGTGCCGGCCGATCGGATGCTGCTCGCGGAGCGCGGCGCGGACGATGTTTGCGAGGGTGCGAAGGGGGTTCGTGGCGGTCGCCATGGTGCGGATGTTGGATGTGTTGCGGTGGCCTTTGGTGGTGGGGTTGTCGGTGCCCGTTTTTGATGTGGTTACTCGGGCGGGGATGACGCCTGGAATTTTCTACGGCTCTGATTGATTGATGATGTGTTTGATTTCTTCTTTTTCGAGGTAGTTCTGGATCGTGATGACTCTACGTGGAGCCGATACGGCGGGCATATATATATATCATTTCGCTACGCTCAGCACTCGCGTCCTGCTTCCGAGCTATCTGCGTGGCCACGAGCCGGCCCGAGTGACGAAGCATGTTTGGCCGGCCTAGAAGTGCTTTCTCCTACGCGTGTCGCCGACAGATGTTCGAAGTTGCGGCCAGGGCCGGCGGCTACGGCGGTAATGCCGACGATGCCGCAGGGATGCCGAAAGATGCCGGTGGTAGCTGCAGCATCGGCGTTGCCGCATGTTCGTACGGCAAGGAATTCTCAGGTGATATTATTTGCTTCAGTGACAGATAGTTTGCCTGGTCGTTCCGATTGCTTACTCATTTTGCATCTCGAACAGAGCAGGGAATATCGGGTGCTCGGAAATGCGTGGGCAGAAGCAATTTAGCAGCTCCTTTTCCTTGATTCTCCCCTGCTCACAACATCGAGATTGTGCGGGTACATCGCCCGTTAATCAAAATTTGCTATCACAAAAGCTTGAGGGAGAGATGCAGGCATCAAGATGTGCCCGCCTTTCGCTACGTACGATTATGTCCGGAAGATATTTCATATTCTTCTACCCGTTTAACTGGTTCAATCTTTACAACTTTTGCGAACTAATTTCGTATAGCACGACTGGCATTCTGATGCTATCACTGCCAAATTATTTTTGACGAAAATCCGACACTCTCTTATCGTATTTCTCATTTCCTCATTAAACGCTGTGTGTTGTAAACCCGCTCTGATGCGCCAAGGCGGATACCATCTCTAATCCTGACCTCTTCAGATCTTTGACGGCTGCTTCGTTCCCGGCTCGCCGATGACATTCAAGAAAGCCTCGTGTACGCGCTCGGTAAGGTCACCCGCCTGCAGCGCCCTGCCCTTCTCCTTGAACGCCAGCCTTGAGCACTCGCGAGTGATGGCACTACCACCGTAGGCGGCGAGGGCGAGCAGCTCGCTCGGGCTCAGGTCGTTGTCGTGCTCCCACAGCTTATCCAAGTAGGCCCGGCGCCAGGCGAGCAGGGTGGCGAGCGAGCCGGTCAGGGTGTCGCCCTGGCCGCCGGAGCGCTTGAGGCCGCCCTCGCCGTCGCTGACGAGCGTGTGCTCGCCGTTGGAGATGTAGTCCTGGGCGCCCTTCTGGACGATGGTGATGCCGCCGAACGCGCGGGCGAGCTTCTCGCACACCCGGGTCGGGTCCTCGCCGTCGACGTCGACGCCCTTGCTCCTGGCCAGCCGCCCGAACTCGACCACGTTGGGCGTCAGGATGCACTCCTCGTAGCCGTCCACGACGTCCGGCTGGTCGATCGCGATCATCAGGCCGTCGGCGTCGAGCACGAACGGGATGTTCCGCCTGCGCGCCTCGCGCAGCACGCGCGCGGCCGTCGACTGCATCAGCTCGTCGCGGCCCAGGCCGGGGCCGACGACGATGACGTGCAGGCGCGAGAGCATGGAGAGGACTTCGTCGGCGACGCTTTCGGCGGATTCGTGCGCCTGGAGGTGCTTGGATTGCCGCATGTAGGGGTGCACCATCAGGTTCGGCGAGTAGGTCTTGATGACGGCGCCGGCGCCGGGCTCGCAGATGACGTGGCTCTGGAAGGGGCGGATGGTGTCAGAGAGATTGTTTTCTGGGAGAATTGGCAGGGCGCAGTGGGAAGGGGGGCTGCAAGTACCATGTCTGCACCCAGCTTTGCGGAAGCCATGGCGGAGAAGTAGGGTGCGCCGGTGTAATCTTCGCTGCCTCCAATCACGGCCACGCGTCCTAATTGGCCTGGAAAGCGCTGTCAGGGTCTTGGTTCTTGCAATTGGATGCCTGGATGAGCTGCAACTTGCCTTTGTGGAAGCTCTCAAGCATGGGCGGCACCATCTTGTAGACCTTGCTAAGGATATCCTTCCGTGATGCATTCGCCATGGCGAAGGAAGTTCTGAGCAGTACAGAGAAGCAGTGGGTATCACTCAATGTCAAGGTCAAGAAGAGCACGCGGCAATGTGGTCTTTCAGGAAAAGTGCGGGCAAGATTGGAGGATTGTGGTGTGGTGAGAGCTTAGAGGAGCTTTATCCATGCGGGACGTCATAGCGGGGTCAAGCCACATGTGGCTGTCGTGACGTTTGGATGATGGAGCCCAGTCCAGCCGTGGTGGCTACCTCAGCTTTGTTCAGATGCAAGCAGTCCTAGACAACATGAACTGTCATGCCTCTCCATAGATTTTAGGTGTGTTTACACGGCCTACAGCATGCGGATGAGCTGCGCCGCCCAGGTAATTGCTGCACTTCTCGAGCGGCGACAACGAACAGCTGCATGAAATCACCCCAGGGTGAGTGGCGCAGATAAGCTCTTGTTAGGATTTTTCATTTGAGCCTCAATGCTGCCTTAATGTGTCGGTGTGCTGCACGAGGGAGGCTGAGTGTCATCACAACGCACGGAGAGCGGTCGGTGACAGGTTAAAATTTTGCATTTTTCAAAGCTATCTGCAGGCCTTCCAAATATCCATCCCAGTAAGCCCAGATCCATTCTGCTACTGATTCCAGCCATAAGAAATCAAAGAAGAGCAGAGCCTGTCAGACGACCGCCAGCACCCACCTGGCCAGGCAGACCGAAGTCGCAAACCGTGGCCAGGACGAGATCATCACCACTGCAGCCGGAGCCGCAGTACAAGGCTTCACTCTAGGGCACCGGGGTATCGAATCATCAGCCAGGTTGGAGATTCTGTGGCTCTGGTAAGGAGCTCAGAAGAGGACGTTTACTATAGAAATGATTCTATTGAGTAAAGTCGACTAAAGAAAAAAGAAAAAGAGTTCGTCAAGGGAGGTATGAAGTTTTTTATACCACAGCCAGAGCGCCAAGCCTCAAGCGAGACGCTAAGTGCACGGCCTGATGCTGACGCCCGACACCCGACGCCCGACCAAAAGCCGACTACCGCACCCTGACGCCCGGCATCGCTGCCGTCCTGCCGAAGTCGATGCCGCTGCCATTACCACCTCCACCTCCACCTCCACCATCAGCGTGCTGTGATGCACGCGCTACCACTGCACAATCCTCACCATCTCCGATGCCGATAGCCGGTTGGACATCGTGCCTCATGCAGCAAGGCGCCGAAAATTGCCCCGGGAGAGCCCCCGGACTTACGTATAGGGCCATGGGTTAGCCCCAGTTCTCCGCGTTTTGTTGCACTTTGACTGTCACGCTTCCCCGCAACCCCCGGGGTCGGCGCCTGTTTGTGGACTGACCTGCTCTAAACATTGCCAGTTCCGGCTGCGTGCTTCGGGATATCTGTCGCCTAATCTTATATCCAATTGCCGAGCATCCCAGCTGCGGACGACGCTCCTCAGAAACTTGGTAGGATAATGGGATGCGCTATGTACTTGCAGGGGATCAACATGCAATTCCAAGGCGGACATTTTTCCGCTAGCTTCTGCTGCACTTCCTCATAATGCCTAGCATTGCTGCCTCATTTTGCGGCTGGTTTCTTTTTGGCTTCTTTTCGCTTTCCTGGTCCGCCTCTCAGTTGCCCTAGATATGAGCCCACGCGTCTTTAAGAGCAATGCGGCTGACAAGGCCAGCGCCATGTCGTTCCGGCAGCGCATTTCCTTGTTCACGCCTGCCGTTGCCTTCGTGACTATGTAAGCCTGAACGATCGGACGTCAGTCTTCCTGTACGATGAGTCCTGACCACATATCCTCGATGTCTGTAGATATACCAGCGCTGCCATGTTCAATTTTGGATACGATGTACGCTCCACACGTACCACAAGCTGGAATGATATTTTGACAGCCTCAGGTCGGCGTCTTCAGCGGCCTTCAAGCCATGGCCCGTAAGTGGCAGAGATCTCTACTAGGACATGGGCGGATGCTTACGAGACCTAGCCTTCAAGAAGAGATTTGGGAAGTGCGATGCGGACGGTACCTGTGCCATCCCATCCTATCTTTCGTCTATCATGAACTCGACACCATACCTTGGAAAGCTCCTCGTAATAATCCTCATCCTCCTGGGTATACCACTCGCGATTGATGGCTTCGGTTTAGGGAACTTGGGTCGCAGCCCCGCTGGCTGAGCGCTTCGGCAGAAAGAAGAGCCTAATGTTCATCGCTATCTGCTCCATTATGTGAGTGAATAAGTGGAAGTTCCCCGCAGTGCCACTGACGCTTGGTTCGACAGTGGTACCATACTCCAAATTGCTGCCACTACAGCTGCCCAATTTACGGTCGGGCGAATCACTTGCTATTTTATGACCGGTATTTCATACGATCTAGAGGGTCAAGATCTTCGAAGCTGACAATTTTAGGAATCTGCATGCTGATGATCCCCTCGTACCTCGCTGAAACGGCACCCCAAGAATTGCGTGGGCTTATAGGAGGCCAGATCCAGATTCAGATCATGTTCTCTCAGGTCGTCGCCAACTTAATCAACTATGGCACTAAACAATTGGATACGGATGCTTGTTGGATGATTCCTCTTGGTAGGCGAACTGAACTCTGTGCAATTAGTCTTCGCGCTAAAATGAGTAGGCATACAATTCGTTATGCCAACAATTCTGATTGCGGCCTACCCCTTCCTGGTTGAATCTCCACGATGGCAAGCACTTCGTAGCATCAGATAGTGATGGGCATAACAACTTACATTTCCCATCAGGCTCATCAGCCGTGGCGATACCGAAGCGGCCTCTGCCGCACTGCGCAAGCTTCGCAAGAATACCGACCCACAGACCCTGAACGAAGAGCTCAGCATCATGCTCTACGCGCGCACCAACGACGGCAAGGGCGGCTGGGCCGAAGTCTTCACTGGCACCAATAAGGTACGGCCCATATCATCAACCGCCTCCCCCCCGCCCCCTCCTTCCCCCAAAACAAAAAAACACACTAAACCTCCCGTTTATCCACCAGCGTCGCGCCGGCGTCGCCATCCTCGGCATGCTCGCCCAGCAGCTCTCCGGCCAGATCTTCACCTCGCAGTACGGCGTCCTGTTCTACCAGCAGCAAGGCTACGGCAACAGCTTCGCGCTGGGCATCGTCTACACGACCCTGCAGTTCGCGACCGCGCTCTTCACCTCCTTCATCGTCGACCGCGTCGGCCGGCGCCCGCTCCTCCTCGGCGGCGGCGTCGCGCAGGCCGCCTTCCTCTACCTCGTCGGCGGGCTCGGCGCCGCCGCCGCCGCCCCCCACGCCCCCGGCCGGCCCGCCAGGGACGCCCTCGTCGCGGGCCTCATGCTGTTCGGCGTCTCCTTCGGCCTCACCTGGGCCCCGCTCAGCTACATCACCATGGCCGAGGCCCCCGCCCGCCGCGTCGCCGAGAAGACGAGCATGCTGGCCAACAGCCTGAGCATCGCCTGCGCCTTCGCCATCAGCTTCACCGTCCCCTACCTCGTCAACGCGGACTACGCCGGCCTGGGCGCCCGCGTCGGCTTCCTGTACGGGAGCACGACCGTCGTCGTCACGGTGCTGTGCTGGCTGTTCGTGCCGGAGATGAAGGGGCGGAGCTTGGAGGAGCTGGATGCGCTGTTCGAGCGCGGGACGCCCACGAGGGCGTTCAGAAAGGCGGTCGTGCATGTGGGCGGGCGCGATGAGGGAGGGGACGACGTGGGGAAGCCGGGGAAGATTGTCGTGGAGGAGGTGGAGAGGGTGTGAATAGGCTGGTTATCGTTTGATAGAAAGGGAAGGGGTAGGTCTTTTTAGGTAACACAACTAAGAGGGTGAAATATGTACTGGAGTAGCTATCACTTTCGGATGTAACGATAAGTGGTGTAGATGAAGACATCACTGACTCTGGTTACTGAATCAAGCTTGCTCGAACATGTAAGACGCTAGAGTGAAACCCGCTTGACAAAAGAATAGGGAACAAACAGGAAGGCTAGGGAGTCTCTTGAGAAGTAATAACAGCTTTATCGTAGAATACTGATTATTTTATCATGCAGCCAAGACTCCGAACAATCACGCAGACATACATTTGAGTCCATATGAAAAACACTCCTGATCTCTGGATGTCCATCGTATGACATAAGCTACCAATGGGCACGTTTTACTTTACTGGAGATTCCAATCGAATTTTGTTACTGCGGGCAAAATGTTAACACTCTGTTAGTGCGACCATAGCCTGTACTTATCTCAAGTAATGGAAAGAAAAAAAATATGCTTGAGCTATTCCTCGTGCGCCTGTGCCATGCCATGCCATGCCGTGCCATACCCTGTCGTTCCACGCCATGCAAGAGGTATCGATCCCCCACCCAACATAAGAGAGCATAGGAGCTCTCTTCTCTCACTCTCCCTTTACTGTGCCGCTTTTCTGTAAGGACCACCACTACCCCTACAGCGAAATTCCCTCTCACTCACTCATCGTCATCATCCCCCAAGCTTGCCTTCTTGAGTTCTAGATCGCTCTGCAAGCTCTTAAACTTCGCCGCCAATCTCTGCTTCAGCAACGGGTTGTTCTGGCGCTCCATCTGCTGTCTCGCGTTCTCGACCTCCCGCTGCAGATCCGCCACCTCCTCCCTGAGTTGCGCCTTCATCTCCTGCGCCGCAGCCGCCGCTTCATCGATGTCGTCCTCGTCGTCCTCGTCATCGTCGTCGTCCTCCTCATCCTGCTCGGTCTCCGGCTCCGCGGATGCAGAAGCGCCGGGGGTCTCTGCAACAGGAGTCTCGGCGACGGGCGTGCCGACGATAGCGCTGGAGGGGATGCCGGATTCGCCGCCCGCGCCGGCGGCGGTGAGGGCGTGCTGGGCGACGGCCTGGGCGGGGTCGAGGTGCGCGGTGCCCGGGGTGGGGGCCTCGATGCTGGTGATGGGCTGGTCCTGGTTGTCGTCCGAGTGCATCTCGAGCAGGCGCTCCATCTCCTCGACGTCGACCTCGCCCTCGGCATCCGCCTCGATGTACCCCTCCGCGTCCACCAGCTCGCCCATCGCGTCCTCGTCGCCGACCTGCGAGCTGGCCTCCTCGCGGTCGGGCCGGTTGGGGTCGATCAGCTCGTACGTGCAGGACCCGCCGCCGTCCACGGCCTTGTCGTCCAGGGCGAGCAGGCGCTCGACCTCCTCCTCGACGGCCTCGATCGTGCGCGTGCTGATGCGCTTGCGGAAGCGGCGCTTGCGCACGTAGTGCATCGGGGGCGTCAGGCCGTGGGGGTACTGCCACGTCTTGGTGTCTATCTCGCGCGGCGGCGGCACGTCCTTGGCCTTCTCCTCGCTGTCGACGCGCGTGTGTACCAGCAGCATCTGGCAGATGTCCGCCGTCTTGTACCAGCCGCTCTTCTTCTCCCAGCTCTTCATGCCCTCGATGATGCACGGCAGGTCGACCATGCTGGCCGCGTAGTGGTGCCCTTGGATCGTTACGCAGGACCGCCGCGCCTCCTTGTCGAAGAAGCGGAAGCGTATGTCCGCGCCGCCCTCCTTCAATGGCACTCCTATCCTCTTCTCCGCGATCGCTTTCTGCAGGTATTCGCAGTCGGGCCCTCCGACGCTCATGCGCATGATGAAGTGCGACTCGATGACAGGATCGGGCTCGGCGTCGTCGGCTTCGCTGTCGTATCCAACGCCGTACTGTCGCTCCGGCGGCTGACCCACATGCTTCACCTTGATGCGTTGGACGGTCGGGGTCTTCGGCGTCTGCTTGAGCTTGAGGGAGATGGAGTGCGTTCGTTGAGGGCCCGGCGGCGGGGCGGGCTGGTTCGTCTTCAGGGAGAGCGTAGGTTTGGACTTTTTTGCCGACGAGGTCGCAGCGCCACCATCATCTTCGCGCTGGCGCTTCTTCGATTGCTTGGGTGCGGCGGGCCCAGCACCAGCGGCGCCCTTGTCCTTCTTCGTGTATTTGCGCTTCTTCTGCGTTTCCGGCGAGGTAGGTTGTGCGGGAGGGGGGAGCGGAGGCGCGGTCTCTGTGACAGGCGTGTTCGCGGCGGACTTGGGCTTGAAGCTGAGCTTGAGGCCACTGCCACCGGGTGTGGCAGGCGATGAGGCGGAAGCTTCAGGCGGCTTGGGAGCGCCGAATTTGAGCTTCATAACGGGCGGCTTGGACGGATTGTTGGGCGGATTATTGGACGACATGGTGGGCGACGGTGGTTCGGCAACAGGTGTAGAGACAGGCACCGCGAAAGGCAGGCGCGCGGTGGTGGAATGAGAATCGCGGGCACTGAAAGTGAGGACGCGAAGTGACGTGCCCGGAGAGGCGCGCCAAGGCGGCGAGCATCGTCTGGGACTATTGGAGCTGCAAGCTTTCCACCACACGACCAGTGTACATCGCACCTAACACACCTCTGCCTCTCTCCACCGTGCAGCTTGACGTGCCACGACCTTCAGACTGCAGTCGCCGCCGCAGCATGTCTGCTCAATGATCGCTCAGCCCTCTTCTCCTCCACCTTGACGCGCCTAAAATGTCCGCCCAAGAGCTTCACGCCGCCCTCCTCCGCCCGGCCATCCTACACATCCTGCGTGCCGCCGGCTACCACAGCGCACGCCCCTCCGTCGTCGATGCCGTTTCCGATATAGCCGCGCGCTATATGCTACTGCTGGCCCAGCGCACCTCGTACCACGCCTGGTCCAACCACAACGACGCCGCCCCGACCATCACCGACGTACGCATGGCCATGACCGACGCCGGCCTACTCGTACCATCCATGACCGGCGCAGAGGAGGCGTGGAAGGAGGTCCTGCGCAAACCGCTGGAAGAGTTCCCCGAGCGCAACGGCATGCGCCAGAAGGAACAGCGCCGCCGCGATCTCGAAGATACGGCCGACGTGCGGGAGTTCATCGACTGGATCACCGGGCCTGCCAACAAGGAGATCATGCGTATCGCCGGGCTGGAGCGCGATCCCGCATCTGGTGGCAAGGGCCTCGATGCTGCCGCCGACGCGAACGCCGTGAAGGAGGACTACCTGACTGGTAAGTTTCTCTGCCGAGTAATCATTCCAAAAAAAAAAAAAAAATACCCACTTGACTAACCACAGCTCCAATTAGCACTCAAGAAGAAACACAGCAAAACTGGGGAAGAGTCGCGATACCAAGGCACCGTCCTGGGCATTCCCGCAGATGACAGGTCAATACGGATCGAAGGCGGACCACCGGAGTCCATCAACGACTGGATAAAGCAGACGCAAGAGAGGGCCGCTTTAATGGCCAAAGTGGAGAGCGAGAAAGCCACGAGCAACGGAAACGGCGCTGCACCACGTTCGCCGCCAGCGGAAAAGGAAGAAGATGTCGACCAGATGGATGTGGAAAGCTGAATTCCTCTACGAGCAGCTTTCTTTCATAAACATGATTGATGCATAGCGATGGAGTTTCTTTGGGAAGGGTTGAAAGCATAGCGGTTTCCAAAAGCCTGTCATGCTGCAACAAAATAAAACCCTCCGTGGAGATGGGATGTTCCGATGGTAGTCACTGATTACTGCCTCACGGAAGCAATTGAACGCCGGGAATGATGATCTGGATACTACCGACGACACGGTATGACACAGATTTAAGGCATGCCTTCTGCCATGGGAACTTTAGGAAGGGGTGTCAAGAATGAATAAGATACGGAAGCACCGATACAAAAGAAGGGAGAAGACTGGAAAAGCGGACCTCAGTCATGGCGACGGAATAGGGTTGTCTGTGCGGGAAATGATGCACCAAGTTCAAAGACTACACCATCAAAACGATACCCGGGTTCACGATCCACAGGAGGATCGATAATGAGGCTGTAGGAAAGCAAAATCCTAATAGTAAGGGGGGAAATAGTATTACCGCGGTCAGATGCAACATGCTCGTTTTCCCTTGCTGCTCAAGCATACTGTGATGTGGTCCGCTTTCCCCATCAAAACCCCCTCTCCCAGTTTTCAGTCGGTCATTGTCCCATCACAATCCCTTAAACTCCACTGTTTGGGTAGTTGCCCTTGTCGACCGGGTTCGCAGGACCGCCCCTCTGCCCCAGCACGCCGCCAACATCGACATCGTGTTGCCTCTGCTCCTTGACCGCCTCCCTTAGCGGAGCCTGCTCTGCCTTTTTCCTGTAACACCGAGTGAAAAGCGGGCTTATTAGCCGTGCTCCAAAATCCGCAAGAGAAGGGACGTGAAATACACGACCAAGCGCGCAACGAAACTCACCTATCCAAATCACTCTCCAGCCCCTTCTCCTCGCCCACGCCCGCGCCCGTCTTGCCCTGCCCGCCCGCCACCGCGTCCCGCACCCTCCCCTCGCCCGGCGCCGCCATCTGCTCCGCGTCCAGCTCGCGCTGCCTGCCCACGTCCTCGGTCCCCAGCCCCTTGGCCTCCTCGCCGGCGGCGCCCGGCGCGCGGACGCCGCGCCCCAGCGCCGACGGGGTCGCCTCGTCGATGCTGGCCGCCTGCTCCGACGGGATGCGCTGGTCCACCGCCGGCGAGTGCTGGTTCGCGCGCGCGGTCGAGGCCGCGCTGGCGCGCTCGGCCGGGTTCTGCGTCACGGGGTTGCCGGCGGTCGTGTAGGCTTGGTTGGCCGTGGGTTGGGAGGGGCCCGTGGGGTTGAGGGAGTCGGCCATTGTTTTTGTGTTTTGGGGGGAAGGTCGTTCTCGGGCGGTTGGGATTTGTTTCGTGATGGGAAGGTGTTGGTGAGGTATGATTGGTATTGCGTGGTCAACTGAGAAGTGCGACGTCTTTATTTCGAGGATGAAGAGCTTGTGAATTGAGTATGGGTCGTAAGAGGACTGCCTTAAGGAAGAGTTGGTTTTGTCTAGGTAGTGAAGTGCAGGGTGCGATGATGCAGTTTGGATTGGAATCCGTATGGCTATGACGTAGGCGGGGCGTAGTGAGCCCCTCCGCTCCACGCCTACCACCCGCTAGTGGAAAGAAGGCAGGGCCAATTGACTAGAATGCAGGATGAATCCCGTGCTTATCACTCGTGTATTTGACATGCTTATTCGTCCTTTGATCTACAAGTTCCTAGTTCTTGTACTCCCATGTACTCTATATCGAAATGCCTTGTTCCCATTTTTTGTGTGCCCGCAAATCAGCCAGCAAAGAAATAATGCATCCCGATCTGTAAACACCTTCGCTGATGCCATGATGCTAGTGAAAATCCTTCATGTACAGAATGTTATTATTTTTTTGATCCCCAGAACTCCGATCCGCCATGCAAAGAAATTTGTCGACGAGTCAGCTGCCAGCCTACTCCATCAAGGCCGTTGTCGATATCGTCTTCTCATCATCCGAAACGAGGGGGTACATCCGTCAGGTTGGTGTACACCGGATTGTGTTTGTGCGTGTTGACCTCATCCACTAGCTTCTTTATATCCTCCCTCAGCATGTTGACATTGCGGTCCATCACCTGCACGAGCTTCTCCAGTTCGACCGCCGGAATAGCCAGAACGCCGTCCTCACGCAGACGTGTGAGGCTCTCAGAGTGACTCTTGATATGGCCCCGCTTGCGGCGAGCATTCCCACTGCTGCTGCCAGCTCCGCCACCACTGGGGCCACCGTCCGCTGGACCAACAGTCGGCATCGTCGAAGACTCACCCCCAAAGCCCTGAGCTCCACGATCATCACCGCCCCTCCCAGAATCATGCTTCGCCTTCCTTTCCCCCCTCTCCCGCTCCTTCTCCCTCCCCTCCGCCCTCCTCCCCAACCCAATCCTCCTCATCAACGAATCCCTCCTCCTCGCCCTCGGCTGGCCCTCGTCCTCCCTTTCCCCCTCCCCCTCCACAACCTCCACCACCACCGCCCTCTCCCTCACAGCCCTCACCTCCCGCCCGACCTCCCACCCCCTCCGATGCGCGCCCTCCAGCATGTCCAGCGTCAACCGCGCCAAGCTCTTCAGCTCCTCCACCCTCTCGCGATACCGATCCCGGTCCTCGCGCATGCCGTCCACATGCTCGTGCAGGAACCGGATGACCGAGTTCGCCGTGCGCAGCTGGTCGCGCATGTGCTGG
The DNA here is from genome assembly GCA_037367355.1 of Neoscytalidium dimidiatum. Classification (NCBI taxonomy): domain Eukaryota; kingdom Fungi; phylum Ascomycota; class Dothideomycetes; order Botryosphaeriales; family Botryosphaeriaceae; genus Neoscytalidium; species Neoscytalidium dimidiatum. The sequence goes on along the minus strand of CM074704.1, from coordinate 2,209,751 downwards.
ATCAGCTCGTCTCTGCTCTCGCCGCCGCCGCCAGGCGTTCGCACGGCAGTGGCATCGGTGGCGTCGGGGTCGAAGTCGCCGGCAGTAGCGGTGCCGCTGCCGCCGCCGCCGCCGCCCTCCTCGCGGACGCCGTCGGACGTCGCGGGCGGCAGCAGCGTCGAGGAGAAGTGGCGCGGCTCGAGCGCGCTGGGCGCGAGGGAGGAGTGCAGGGTCGAGGTGTCCAATTCGCACGGAGGAGGAGGAGGTGGTGGTGGAGACGGCGGGGCTGCGAGCGGCGCCGGTGGTCTTGACAGCAGCGCTGGCGCGGTCCGTGGCCGTTGGTGCTGGGCTTCTGATGCCGCTCTTCTGCGGCGGTGGGCCGCGGTGCGGAGTCTAGGGAAAGCCATGGCGTAGTTGTTCCCTTTTCGTCGGTACGCTTAGGTGAGGGAGGAGGTTACTGCCGCCCCGCGCGAGGAGAGAGTAGTGCGATGGTGACGAGGAAGATAGAATGTGTATGTGTGTGTGTGAGAGTGAGAGAGAGAGAGAGAGAGAGAGAGTATAGAGAGCTAAGGGAAATGAGACGCCGCTTCGGCGCAATCCTTCGAAGCAGAAGATACGACGAGTGTGCAAACGAAAGGATGTTTCCCTGTGTCAACGAAAAGGGAAATAAAATAAGAAAAAGGAAAACAATGAAAGAGAGTCAAGGCGCACGATCGAAAGAAAGCCTGTCACCTTTCTACGAGGGAATGCGCACCGCCGCGGTGAACCTCACCGGACCTCTTTCGCTGCTCAGCAGGTGAGAGCGCGCCTTCGCCAGTCCGCGTGAACGCTTCAACAAGGCGTTCGCTCACGGCAGCGGACGTGTTCACGTGAGCCTTAAGCCTTGGGCCTTTATCGGCGGACACCGGCAAATTTAAGGCGACGCGTATTTTGGGCTTCTCGCCTAGTTTGCTTTGATTGGGGCGCGGGCCTTTTTTCCTCGACGATTGGGCACTGGTGGGAAGGAAAAAGTTGGCTTCCCGCTTGCTAGTGGATCGAGGTGGGAAGAAGTAGTGTGCGAGAGCGGTGTGGTATATTTAAGCGCGCGAGGCGCTCTGCGAAGGACCGACTGATTTAGAAATACTCGCTTAGGGTGGATGATCGTTTTTCTTTTCTAGCTGGCCGGCGCGTAAACCTGTGGATTATACAGCGCCCAACTAGGAAATGCTCGCTGCCACCCTAGTTTGCCTCGGCGGCTGTTTGGCGTTTCCATGGCCCTTGCGTAGTACCGTCAGCAAGCAGTCAAAGCGTTGAAATTTCACCGGGCAAACGGAGGCTTCTTTGAACAATAGAAAATGAAATTGCGCTTAAATACATTGGCCCCATCGCGGCCCCCAAACCCGCCGCCACGAGACCAAGGAGCCGGTGTATCAACTGCGGTGACAAAGGAAAAAGGTCGCGCAGCGATGAGGTGGTCTCGAGAATGCACTAGAGGTTTCCCATTTGAAATCGCCGTTTTGGTCACGCATACTCTATTATACATCTCTAAAAACGTCACCGTCATCAGCGACGCTCTAATCGACGGGGTAGATTAGAACGTACTCCCTCAATTCCCCCAGCTTACAAGAAGCTCTTGGTGAACGACTGGACAACGTCCTTCAACTTGGCCTCAAGCTCCTTGCTGAGAGCGCCCTCGCGCTCGATCTGGGCGAGGAGCTCGGACTCGTTGCTCTTCAGGTGAGCAAGGAAGTCGGACTCCCACTGGAGGATCTTGTTGACGGGAACGTTGTCAAGGAAACCGTTGACACCAGCGAAGATGAGAGGAACCATCTCGTTGACAGCCATGGGAGAGTACTGCTTCTGCTTGAGAAGCTCGGTGAGACGCTCACCACGGTTGAGGGTCTGCTTGGTAGCAGCATCCAGGTCGGAACCGAACTGGGCGAAGGCAGCGACCTCACGGTACTGAGCCAAGAAGAGCTTCAGGGAACCAGCGACTTGCTTCATAGCCTTAAGCTGGGCGGCGGAACCGACACGGGAGACGGAAAGACCGACGTTAATGGCGGGGCGGACACCCTTGTAGAAGAGCTCGGACTCCAAGAAGATCTGGCCATCGGTAATGGAAATGACGTTGGTGGGAATGTAAGCGGAGACATCACCACCCTGGGTCTCAATGATGGGAAGGGCAGTGAGGGAACCACCGCCGTGCTTGTCGTTCATCTTGGCAGCACGCTCGAGAAGACGAGAGTGGAGGTAGAAGACGCTGGATATGTTAGAAGGCTTTCTACATTGACGTTGATTATTTGCACTTACTCGCCGGGGTAGGCCTCACGACCCGGAGGACGACGGAGCAGCAGGGACATCTGACGGTAGGCGACGGCCTGCTTCGAAAGGTCGTCGTAGATGATGACGGCGTGCTTGCCGTTGTCACGGAACCACTCACCCATGGAGCAGCCAGTGAAGGGGGCAATGTACTGCAGGGGAGCGGCCTCGGAGGCAGTGGCAGCGACGATGATGGAGTACTTCATGGCGTCGTTCTCCTCGAGGGTCTTGACGAGCTGAGCAACGGTAGAACGCTTCTGGCCAACGGCGACGTAGACACAGTAGAGCTTCTTGGTCTCGTCGTTGGCGTTGTTCCACCTCTTCTGGTTGAGCATAGCGTCGAGAGCGACAGCAGTCTTGCCGGTCTGACGGTCACCAATGATCAACTCACGCTGGCCACGACCAATGGGCACCATGGCGTCGACGGACTTGAGACCAGTCTGGACGGGCTGGTTGACGGAACGACGAGGCAGGATACCGGGGGCCTTGAGCTGAGCACGGCGCTTCTCAGAGGTCTTGATGGGACCCTTGCCGTCAATGGGGTTACCAAGGGCATCGACGACACGGCCGAGAAGGGCCTCGCCGACCGGAACGTCGACCTAATAGCAATTAGTAGCCATCCGAAGTATATTTTCGGAATATCGAAATACGCACAATCTCGCCGGTACGCTTGACGGTCTCACCCTCCTTGACGAGACGGTCAGAACCGAAGAGCACGACACCGACCTGGCCAGCCTCGAGGTTCATGCACATGCCCTTGACGCCGGAGGCGAACCTTGATGGATGTCAATCTTGCATTCTGAGAAGCGCCGATTCCGGAGAACTTACTCGACCAGCTCCTCGGCCTGAACATTGCTCATGCCGTGGACACGGGCAATACCATCACTGCACGCCAATTGTCAGATAAACCGTTGCCCAATGCCTCATTTATGCGATGGAATCGTCCAGGGAAGCGCATACCCCACGCTCAGCACGCGTCCGGTTTCAGAGAACTCCGAATCGCTCTGGACGCCGCGGATTCTCTGCTCAAGAATCGAAGAGACCTCGGTGGGGGCCGCCTTGGTGTCGGAGGCATAGCTGCGGAGTTGGTTGGAGGCGGCGTTGAAGACGGCAGGCGCGGAACGGGCCTAGGAAAAACTCAGCGTCTCGGTCTCGGCTGGTGCAGACAGCTTTCACAGCATTGCGACGCGAATCGCAACGCCGCACTCGCATCGCGGCAGTTGAAGAGTCGCTCTGATCAGACGGATGCAGCGACGACAGAAATTGCAGGCGACGATGGACGATGGCGACGATGAGGCCGATGGAATTGACTTACCGAGGCGGCGCGAGTAGCGACCAGCCCAGCTGCGCGAGAGGACTGCCTGAGAGCGGTTCTGAACATGGCTGCTGTGCTCAGAAAGCTTCTTTCGATAGCTCTGCTATCAATTGAGATTGAAGCAGGTGGAGAAGAGGGGAGAGTGGTGCTTCGGGGCGATGGAGCTTGGTAGGAAGAGTTGCAGGTGCGTCGAGCGTTCCTTCTCAATCAGCGAGCAGCCTAAACCCGATTGGTAGGTCACGGGGCTTCCGCTCCCGCCCGCAGCTCCATGAGTGACGCACCTCTGCACCGGGAAGTTGCGACACAGAAAGACCTTGGCTTTTGTCTACTACTTCCTCAGTGCTCGGATGCAATTAGATAACAAGCGCCTTCCCAACACCTTCTCTCGGTGCTCTGTCAGTCTCGTCGACGAGCGTTTCCCCGCTCAACAACTTCCGAGGAGCTCCCTCTGCTCCCGCTACCGCCGAGTTTTTCCGGCTAATGTGCAAGCGAACAAGCATGCATGCACGCGTGAGCATGTACTACAAAAGGTCCACCTAGAACGCACAGCATTGTGACTGGTGTCTGCCTCTCTATCCTGTTGAGTCTTGATCAGGATGATTTGTCTAAAACGTTCATTATTGTTTTCGCTAAATTTGCATTCGCTGTCTCCTACATCCGACGCAACATCTTAGCCGTACTGCAACTAGTTCCTTCAAAGCTTGAACATATTGAAGTAGATGTAATTACTGGTATTGAATTGATCAGTTAATGCATACATGAACTCGGCATTCGGTCTACTTCGCTCCCGCTACTATACTATCTACTTCCTTTACGTATATCAACATATCCACTCCCCCTTGTCAATCGTCTCAAGAAGCTCTTTGCAGCGCCACATTTAGTCTTGTCACTTCGGATCCCTCTCGATACTCTATCCAGCTCACTTCACACGCTCTCAATCGCGGATAGTTGAGAGTACCCGAGAATTAGCGTCCTCTATATACCGATGCCACTTGTCTAACCCCCAGAATAGACCACGTAAGACGCGAACGTTTGTTCCTTCGGTAGACCGGAATGTCTTCCGGGCTCAAAGATCAGAACTTTTTTCCCCCACAGCTTCTAATCCTTCCGACCGCGCCAACGTAGAGCTCCGAAGAAGATTAGTGGTCTGAGGGGTCTGTCGACTAGCATCTAGCGAACTGGGCGGGATTCAACCATCTCACACTCTTCTGCACGCACCGCTCCTCCGTGCACACAGACTCTATTACCAGGTGAGTTTGAGCGAGTATCGCGAATTGTGCGTCGAACTGCTGTAAATAGAGCATCTATTTCACGTACTGTCCGCTGTGAGCTTTTCCATAACTTGGCTGCAGTTGTACCTTATAAGGGCGTTGTCTATTTCCTGAAGCAAGCTTTGAATCTCTGCGACCAGATGATGATTAAAGCACTGGAAATAATTTGAGAAGAACATAAGAAGAGGGTGAAGGTGAAGGTGGAGGTGGAGGTGGAGGTGAAGGAGGGAAAGGGGGAAAAAATGGAGAGAGAAGAAGGGAGGCAAAATTGAGGAAGAGGAAGAGGACTCCAGAATGTGGGAGTGGGTGGACGAGGAAATGGATGAGTAGAGCGAATGAAACGTGGAAATCACTGAGTTAGGAACCAGCGGGTGGAGATATCACCGCAGGAGGAATGATAGCTGAATGAGAGGTGGTGATGCCGCGTAATGATGGACGAAGAGTTTCAAAGGGAACCCGAAGAGACGTTCCGTCAAGCTGCTTGTATTGTCTTCCCCTACGATATCGATCGTGGCTCTTTAGCTAGAAAATACTGGGAAGCGGACCAAGCATATATAGCGGCGTAGATAATCATAACGGAAACGAGACAGCTCAACATTATCTGAGGTTGAGATATTTGCCTCCCTTTACTAGACAAGAGAAACTAATTTGTCTGGTCTGCTAGATTTGGGCTTCACGATAGGAGATTCGGCGACGCATTTTAGAGAATGAAATACGGCAGGTGCCAAGTACCCGCAACCCCACTCGTGGTCTAAGTGGCTTCTTCCTGCATCCGCTTCCGCCAGGGTCCCGGCTTATTGTGCAAACGAGCTCATAGGCGCGTACGCATGTACACTCTCACACCACATTTTCTCTACCACACGACACATGATTTGACTAGCTTCAATTGCCTTGACTACCTAGGTGCCTGTAGTTTGGTGGCTCATACTTTCAATTTCGAAGTTCTCTGTTCTCTCATAGCCTGAAAATAGCCTTGGGACCATACCAATAAACAGGAACCAACATACGTATCTCATACTCAAATCTGCGTGTCACATGGTTGCTATTTGTTCAGATCCTGTTCTCTGGGCTTTCGAATGCGCGCGCAACCTTCCAGAGATGCATGAAAACACTCGTATTGAAAGGCCTGGGTTTGCAAGTGGCTGCGCTCAGTGTGCCTTTCCATTCGTGCTTCCATTCGCCGCCTTCTTCTGCTTTTCTTCCTTGAATTTCTTGAGGTTTTGCTCGACAGCCTTGTCAATGCGGCTCTTCAGCTCCGGGCGGTAGCCAAAATGGAAGAGGACTTCGAGCCAGACGAAGAAAGGAGCCAGGAAGAGAGCTTGAACGATGTTGTCCAGCAGCGCAGGCGCGCGTCCCTCAAACTTCCCGTGTCCAATGAATTGCGCGATCCAGGCAACGACATGCACTCCGATGGCGTAGTAGTTGGCCGTCGGACCGTACGTTGCCAGTAGGTGCTGGACAGTGGCAGTGCCAGCGAAAATCAAGGGCGCAAGTAGGCTGCCGGCGACTGGTTCCATCAGAATATAAAGAAACGAATATAGCGCCGCAAAGCCGGTCCCAGCGTTGAGCGGGAGGTTGGGGATGGAGAGCGCATCGGGGACAGAAAGGGCGGGAGTGTTCGCAAGCTTTGCGCGACGGTCAGAAAGTTTCGATTCATCACTGAACGTGTACGCCTTACGAAGAGGAATGCCGTCATCATGATCAGAGGCACGCAGGTGATGTGAACGCCGATGTTCACCTAGGTTCTGCCGTCAGCATCGGAAGGAAGAGACAAGGTAGTGTGTGAAAGTTGTCATACGGGGTTATGGTGATAGCTCCCATACTGCGAAAGTTAGCGTGTGCGCATGGCGTGGTGTGACTGGGTACATACGAAGGTGAGCTGCTTCTCGAGGTTCAGAGCCATGGTGGAGCTTCGGAGTTGGGCCGGATGCGGGGATGAGCGGAGCACAAAGAGACGGACCTCGAAGGGCTTTAATATATGGCTACATCAAGCAGAAGCAAGCCGAGGGTCCCGAGGCAGAAGAGTTCCAGAGGACAAGAGGTGGGATCTCGCGACAGAGGGGAAGACGTCAAGCGAGACCTGACCTACCGAGAAGCCCATCAATCCGGCCGATTCCACGCGCGTCGACCTCTTACACGTGCTCCCGCTCTGTTCGCGCAAGTATTTCCCGTTGCGGCGCCGCGCGTGAAACTACGGCCGAGCAACGCTTGCTACACCTACAATCTTTTTCACCTGCATTACATTTCCCGCGGTGCATCGCGACTAGCCTGTCGCTCGAGAGAAGCGCAGCCTGAGAAGGGGTTCCTGCGTTGCTAGGCCCCGCGCGTGCATCGGTACGTCGTGGAAGCACGGACTCCATCCTCTGCGCGCATGGAATATCGATAGCTCGACCGCGAACTGGAGCACCCACGACCACACCCTTTCTCTCCCGCCCGCCCACGCCCCACGCCGCTTCACCCCGGACTAACATCCGGGTGTGTGCGTCTCGTCACCCTTGAACTCGCTGCCCGCCAGCGCTGCTCGTCCCTCTACGTCGCGCCGCAGCCCACTTCGCGCCGAACACCATAGCCTGATCGCGACACCTCCACCGCGCCTGCGCTTGCGCGACACACCCGCCATGTTCTTCCTTCACGAGCTCGAGCGCACCATTACTCTGCATCCTTCCTTCCTAGGCCCCAACGTTCACGAGTACATCGAAGACCGCCTGAAGCAGGATGTGGAGGGTATTCAGATCGAGAATTACTACATCATTTGCGTGATGGATTCTCAGGACAAGTCGGAGGGTCGCGTGCTGCCAGGAACCGGCTACATTGAGTACACTGTGCACTTCAAGGCCATTGTGTGGCGTCCGTTCAAGGGAGAGATTGTAGGTTGCGGGGCGGTTCAAGAGCTCAAGGCAGCACTGACAGCGGGTTGTAGCTTGACGGCATTGTCTCCGCGGTTGTTGATTCCGGTTTCTTCGTCGATGTTGGTCCTCTGAATGTCTTCGTCGCCTCGAGTGTGCGTAGTTAAGCACCCCTTGACGTAGCAAGAACAACAAAGACTTGCTAACAGAGGGTAGATGATTCCTGGCACGATCAGGTACGACGGCAACGCCACTCCGCCGCAGTGGACGGACAACGCCGATCAAGTCATTGAAAAGGGTACACACATCCGGGTCAAGATCAAGGGTATCCGTACCGAGCTGGGCAACATGTACGCGATCGCAACGATCAAGGAGGATTACCTCGGGTGAGTCGATCTAACAACACACTGTCCGCAAGAACGCACTGATTCTAAGAAGAGCTACTTCTAGTCCCCTGGGAGGCTGAGGTGGGTAAGTGAGGCATGGAGAATTGGAAGGTCAAGCTTTTGGTCGAGTCTATACCCGGAAAGGATGGTTCAGAGAGCTTTGCGCAGCGCAGGATTGAGGGCACCATCCCCTTCGCAAATGATTCTGCCGTAACAGATGAAAGCGTCCACGTGGAGAGTTCGGCGCTCTATGCCCTGCGGAGCACATGTCATCCCCAAGACGCAGGCCGTGCAGCCGCGACTTTTGATCAACGTGGCAATCTGTAGAATACGAGTCCAGCATGAGTTGGTGGCCTGAGCAGTAGAGTTCCAAGGCGGGTTAAGGTAAAAGCCAGAAGGCCAGAGCGGAGTCTTTGAACCGAAAAAAAAAAAAAAGAAACGGGCGAGTCGCCGCATGGAGTGCCCAATAGCTTGTCATACCCAATAAAGCAATTCTTGGCGACGCCCATGACCCAGAGCTAGCGAGAACCAACATGCATGCTTCGCGAGTGACAAGGACCGCGTTGCTGCAACGTATCTGCACTGAGGCTTCCACATCCAGATAAGAATAAGTCCGACTCCGTCAAATCGTCGGTCGCGCAAAACGGACACGACGGAATGCTGCACGTCCAAGCTGCCCCCGTCTGAGCTCCACGTACTACCCCACACACCCGCGCCGCCATGTCGAAGGAGCGCGCCATAAACGACGAGGAGACGCAGCCTCTCACCAAAGAAGCCGTCGGTCTCAGGCAGTCGCAAGACGAAGGTCGCCCCTCCGCCGACACCGATTCCACGACCTCTCTTGTCTTCGAAGGCATCAACGGCGCCTACGCGAAGGACCAGCTCCCCGAAGCCTACTCCGATTTCAATTCCACGTCGCGCCGGCAAGAGCAGGAGTTCGACGTCGAGGATGGACCATACTACGGCGTGAGACCTGCGGACAAGAAGCTGCGGAGGTGGTTATGGATACTTGGTGTCATCTGCATCGCGGGCTGGGTGTTCGCGCTATTCGCCTTCCTGTCAAGGGGCGCTTACAAACATGCCTCGAGTAAACCTCATGACCCACAAGCGACGTCGTCAAGAGGCAGCGGGAAGAAGGTTACACTGGACCAGGTGCTGAAGGGAGAGTGGTCCGCACAGCGACATGACTTGTCTTGGATCGCTGGCCCGAACGGTGAGGACGGTCTGCTGCTGGAGAAAGGCGGGTCGACGAAGGGCTACCTCGTCGTGGAAGATGTCCGCGATCGGGAAAAGAAGGAACTCGCGCCGAATGCTACGGTGCTGATGAAGAACGGCGGTTTCTATGTTGGTGAACGTTGGGTGGCCCCATATGATGTCTGGCCGAGCCCGGATTTCAAGAAGGTGCTGGTTATGTCAGAGAAAGAGCACAACTGGAGGCATTCTTTCTATGGACATTATTGGATCTTCGATGTCGAGACGCAAACTGCTGAAGCTTTGGACCCGGTCGACCCTGAAGGACGGATTCAGCTGGCCTCGTGGTCGCCCAACTCGGACTCAATCGTCTTTACGAGGGACAACAATATGTTTCTACGAAGGCTTGACATTAAGACAGTCACCCGGATAACTGATGACGGTGGCGAGAATCTGTTTTATGGTGTCCCCGACTGGGTATACGAAGAAGAGGTCTTCGCAGGCAACAGCGCTACGTGGTGGTCCAAGGACGGAAAATACATTGCATTTCTTCGGACCAACGAGTCGCTCGTTCCCACATATCCTGTCCAGTACTTCATATCCAGGCCCAGTGGAACAGATCCCGACCCGGGTGAGGAAAACTACCCTGAGGTGCGGGAGATCAAGTATCCCAAGGCCGGAGCACCGAATCCTATCGTCAATCTTCAGTTCTATGACGTTCTCAAGAACGAAGTCTTCTCTGTCAACATTACGGATGACTTTCCTGATGACGATCGCCTGATCACCGAAGTTGTTTGGGGTGGTGGTGAGCAAGTGCTCGTCCGTGGCACCAACCGCGAGAGTGATCTGCTTCGGATGACACTCATTGATGTTGAGAAGCGGAGTGGACAGGTAGTGCGAACGGATGACATCAACAAGCTTGATGGAGGGTGGATGGAAGTTTCCCATACTACCACTTTTATCCCAGCGGATCCTGAGAATGGCCGCCCTCACGAGGGATACATTGATACCATCATTCACAACGGATACGATCATCTTGGATACTTCACTCCTTTGGACTCAAAAGATCCCATTCTCCTCACTGAAGGAAACTGGGAGGTTGTGGAGGCTCCATCTGCCGTTGACCTTAAGAAGAACTACGTCTACTATGTGTCCACGAGGGAGAGCTCTATTCAACGCCACGTCTATCGGGTCAAGCTTGATGGTAGTGGCACTGAAGCTCTCACGGATACTAGCAAGGAAGGTTACTACGATGCAAAATTCTCAACTGGTGGAAGCTATGCTCTACTGTCCTACCAAGGTCCCGACATTCCCTGGCAGAAGGTCATCAGCACCCCTAGCGCCCCGGAGCCATACGAGAGCCTTATCGAGGACAACCCGCTCCTCTCCAAGAAAGCACGGGAACACGAGCTTCCTATTCTATCCTACAGCACGATGACCGTCGATGACATGGAGTTGAACATCGTTGAGTACCGCCCACCGCACTTCAACAAGAACAAGAAATACCCCGTCCTCTTCCACATGTACAACGGCCCCGGTAGCCAGCAAGTTACGAAGAAGTTCGGCGTGGACTTCTCCTCCTACATCGCCTCCTCGCTTGGCTACATCGTCGTCACGCTCGACGGCCGCGGCACCGGCTTCATCGGCCGCGCCGGCCGCACCATCGTCCGCGGCAACCTCGGCCACTACGAAGCGCAAGACCAGATCAGCGCAGCCAAGCTCTGGGCCTCGAAGCCGTACGTCGACGAGAAGAAGATGGCCATCTGGGGCTGGAGCTACGGCGGCTTCATGACGTTGAAGGTGCTCGAGCAGGATGCGGGCAAGACGTTCCGTTACGGCATGGCCGTCGCGCCCGTCACCGACTGGCGCTACTACGACTCAATCTACACCGAGCGCTACATGCACACTCCGCAGCACAACCCGGACGGCTACACCCAGTCGACCGTCACCAACGCGACTGCGTTGGCTCAGAACGTCAGGTTCTTACTCATGCACGGCGTCGCGGACGATAACGTGCACATGCAGAACTCGCTGTGGCTGCTGGATCGGCTTGATCTGGCGGGCGTGGAAAATTACGATGTCCACGTTTTCCCGGACTCGGATCACAGCATCTATTTCCATAATGCGAACAAAATCGTGTACGATAGTAAGTTCTGATCCTTCCATCCTCCACCCTCAATCTCTCGGAGAGCATGCGCTGACACAGATTTTTACAGAATTGAGCACCTGGCTCATCAACGCCTTCAATGGCGAGTGGTTGCGGACTGAGGACCCGGTCCCGATTCAGGGCGACGTCGTGCGAGAGAGGGATGGCAAGAAGGGCGGTTTGCAGTATTGAACGCATGCTTCGGAAATGCATTGTGGATATTGCTACGCGCGCTTTTCATGGTGAATTGGCGTTTTCGGATTCCGCTAGGTGTAGAAAAGGATATGCTTGAGCATGTTGTACAGTAGGATCCTGCGTTGAATGGATGCCTTCAATGACTTTTTCGAAGTGGAACGAATCGGCTGCGCATTGTGCAATTTAGAAAGATCTTTGTGACAGCGCAGCGGCAGCTGAATAAACCACTTCAAACCGCAGAATCAGCATGGGTAGCTGCACGTTCAGAGCTGCTTTCACTATACACAGGCCGTAGTTCGGGACGATGTGTAAATACTAACCCAGAGATATTCTTTTCCTGGTTTCTTTAACGCACTGATCCAGTATCACTGAACAACATCACTAGCACACATTCATTTGAAAAGCAGCTCGTAGAAATTATTTAATATTGAGAATGATAGTTGAGGGCTTCGTCTTAGCTTCACCGTCTCCAAGTCAGCGATTGACCACAACGGCTACTGATCACCAGCACTGCGCAAAAGTGCGAGCCCATCGCTGGTGTCCCTCCTCTTGCCATCCACAACACGAGGTGGACGCTTTTTAATACCCAATTTCCTTTTTCTTTTTTCTTGAAGTTCCGTTTTGTAACCAGGACGAGAGCCTAAGAAACGCCAAACCCCAAACGACGGAGGAACTAACTTAGCCATATCCAGTATTATCCAGAAGCAAAGCGTGCCAGCCAAAGACAGTACACCCAGGATCCGTCGATCCAGATACAAAGCCAATCCAGAGAGAGCAGGAAGAGCCAGAAACAAACCAGTTCGTACAACCAGGTATCTTTCAACGCCAGACATCCGAAAGGCTTGAGCCAGAATTCCGCTAACATGCAAGAAACCGTAGGTGGTAAACAAAGATATACAAAAACCAGGTGGCGCTAATAGTATCCAGGAAGGACGATGTGGAGCTGAACTCTGTGCCTTCTTCTTTTTTTTTTTTTTTTGGGACAATGTGGAATAGCAAATCAAACGCAGGTAAAATCCAAGCTGTTCGTTAAGTCCCGAAAGGGCGCTAATGGGTGGAAGTATACCGGTATTACGATCAGAACTGACAACCACGACCCAAGCAAGGCTTTCCAGGGAGCCAGCGCGTTGCGCGGCGGAGTAGCAGGAATGGGAAATAGAGGGCTTCAAAGCCGAGGAACCAGAGTTTAGAGTTGCTGAATACCGAGCAGTGGCTGCGTGGCGAGTAAGATGGGATTCAGGAATTAAAAGGTCGCATGCGGTACGATGAGGTTGTTGGCAGTCAAAAGGATCGATAGGGGGTCCTTGAGTAACGCGAATGTTCAACTCGAGTGGACCTGCGCTTGTGAGCAACGACAAGGGGGTTCGTGTCAGCAACAGCGGCAAGTCAGTGAGTCTCGAGGCGCAAAGGCTTTTGGTGTTTTCGACGCGGTCGGCGCGTTAGAAGGGCGAAGCGAAGATGCGTGGCGAAGAAGTGAAACCAGGATAGTCGATGAAGAAGAGGCAATAGGAATGCGAAAGGCAACGCTGTATGGTTGTTTCTTGGAGGCGAGGTAGAAGGACGGGGAGTGAATGCGGAAGGTTATAGGGGAAGGCGATGGCCGATGTACGATGCGAAACGGTCATACGAAAAACTCCATGGTGAAGGGCCCCAAACCAAGAGGTATTACTGGCAAAGTTTTATGGAAAAGAGAAGTGGAATGATGGCGATGGGTGGCAACGGGCGGGTGTGCATATATACCTCGCGAATTGCGGTCCGTGCGTGGTATGGTGACCAGTCATGAGGACTAGTTGGGTAGATACGTACCGTGGCGCCACCTCCGCATGACGTAGCCTGACCAGAACGCAGGTACTTCGATGGACTTTGAAATGTCACTCGTTCTGAGAGTGTGGGTCTGTAGATATAATCCTACCCGCTGATTATATATAGCCCACGACTTTGCTGTTGAAGACTTATTGCAAGCGTAAAGACACCAAATGACATGCTCTCTTACGGAAACAAACTATACGCGGAATACCGCAGTATGCAAAATCACAGAAGTGCATATGATGAATGATAGCTGTGAGAAGCACAAGCCTCCGCTCTCACGCCAACGGATCCCAGATGCAGTATTTAGAGAAATGCTCAAGAGCAGTCATGATGTTTTCATGACATTAAAAACAGTGCCAACATTATAACTGCAGGTCAAGGTCGGCTTTCTTTGTTGGTTTCGATAATCATGCCTTCGCTTGTGGTGCGAAATACCTGTGGCGAATAGTAGAGTATGGTATCGTGAGGAGGTTTCCCCGCACACCGGCCCCGCCAAGGCAAGGGTCCGCGTCCCTTGATTCTTGTTGTACCATGTGCTGGGGCACCCAATAGGAGATGATTCGGCGACGCTCACCAGCATATTACCTTTCAGGCTGCACAGGGCACCCTGATCAAGTTCTCGTAGCCTATTGCTTAACCAAAAAAATTGGTTGCTTTCCCAGAAATCGCACTAATCTTTTCATGTTGCTCAGGCACTGGATCCGTATACCTTAACGAAACCACAAGGTCCTCGTACCTACCGAACATCATGACCATTCCATGGTTGCGAAATGTCTCAGATTTCTTGGGGAAAAGTTGGCTATGTGTTCTAAAAGATGATACACACGTTTTAGTTGGTTGAGATCAATGCACTCGCTTCACTTCGTATGGTAATATTCACACAGGTCCCAATTTCTCATGTCATTCCTTCATTATTGAACTGAGTACGGAGCCACCACGTATTTGATATGTTACTCGTACTCACTTAAGAAATGTCCCCCTGTATTATAAAAGGATGCCGCCTTCGTCCTGCACGTGTGCAAGCTTGCGGGATTGCGGATACTGCATAATCTAGGTATCTTCGATCGTCCTACTAATCATGCTCTATCCCATTGCCTAAAAACCAATGGCCCCTTCCGCACTAAACTTAACCCTTATCACTGATGTTCTAGGCTTCTTACCTTCGTATTGGACAGAGTGACCCCCCGGTGGATAGCTCAGCATGTCATCTGTATAACTTAAATAGAAGAAGCAGCATAGGCTAATCTTCGAAAGGAAGCTCCCATCAAGACTTCTATTACCAGAGAGTGCCCCCTTGAGCTAACCTCATCGAACACAGAGCTGACTTCCAAGCGCAGTATGTAGAGACCGAGCAGATTGTGACTGAAAGTATATTCTCCCTCTCCCACCTGTTGAAAACCATGATAGATTGACCCTCTTAGGGGCTTGACAACCAGTAAGAGACTATGTACATAGGGGTGGAACTAGGCCTATTTAGGCCTCTCTTGATTAGGTAACTACTATATGCGGCCCTTCGATCTTCAACACCACCAACTTATTGCACAGAGACATCCTGAGCCTGCTGGTGGGGATCATTGGCACCTAGACATTCCCGGTAATACTTAAAATGGCGTTCCGCACAAACCGGGTCAAAGTCTTTTGTTCAACTCTTTGCGTGCTTCCAGAGGGTGCGGATTGCTCCTGAAGTAGATAGGGTGAAGTCCCGTGACTTGGCATAATGCTGCAGGTCTGGGATTGAAAGAAGCCGTTTACATATGGCTCTTACTGCGGAATGCCAAAGACGACGTGGTACTGTCGTGCTCTTACTACTACAGCAAGTGAAACGGTGGATTATGCTTCTCCGGTGACCCTGTCTCAGTCAATTGAAGGTCTCTGGGAGGGTCGGGCTTCCTGTTTATGGATGTTCATTGTCAGCGGCAAACGGCTGTGACTATGGGTGATATGGTCGACTATTTTTGCTCATCTGTGGGGAGAAAGATTTTGCGAGCAGAGTTTAAAATTGAATTTGCATAATGTTGCTGAGTCAGGTCCCACTAAAGTGCTAATATCTGAGAAGCCTTAATCAGGCGGTGGCTGGGTATGCGGAGAAATTGAGAGGAGAATTTTACCGCTCCGTGGAAATAGCTGTCCATGGGTTCACTCGACTGCCAGAACGGTGGTCAGCAGGTCAAGTCTCGACGCTCCGCACGGAAATTGGCATACAGATTCGCGCAAAGATCCCCTAGACCAACCCTGTGACGAGCCGCCTGAAGGTGCGGATTGTTTTCACGCCGCCTCATCGTCGATCTAGACCTTGAATCCGTTCGCGTCGCCGAAACCCAGACCATCAGCCCCATAACTTTAACCCCTCGGCAAGGAGCCGAATGCTTGGATGGCAGAGTCCGCGATCGGGAGAGGGATGTCAGCTGCAAAGCGCTTTACGGGAACGCCCCGTCTCTCCCCCCCCCCCGGTGGACACTGCCAGCAACAGCTGCGGCAGCCACTCCCGTCCCATCTGCAATCCGGCAACAGCGTCCGGCCAGGTGCACGCCACGTCGTCGAACAAGCAATCAAAAAACTCAGCGTGGCAAGCCAGCGAAGGCGGGAGCCAAGTTGCGTCGGCAAGCTTCGTAAGATCAGCGCTCCAGGCCAGAACCTCTTCCCCTCTCCGCGAAAATGGATATTACAGCTTCCAGACTCACGCCACCCTCTTCCATCCTCGCAAATATCTTCTCGTTGAAGGTATGAGTGTTTCCGAGGACGAATCCTTCCGGTGGGCTTCTGGAACCGAGGTTTGACGTGGTCGGGAGCAGGGTCCGCGTGGCACTCTCCGGCTCGCATTTACGGCCCACGGTCGGCTATGGTACCGAGAGAATGCACGAGCTTCGGAAGCTTGACTGTTGCGGAAGTGCTTTTCTGGGACGTGCATGGATTGCTTGATGGGTGGGCGCTAAGTGATGGTGATGGCGCGGGATGCATTATTGGCGCGTGCCACCCATAGCTGGGCCATTCAGCTTCGGTGCGCATTTTCTATGCTTGTGGCGTGCTGAAAAGGCAAATAAGTCCTGGTTGCGGGATATGGCGGGATTATAGTGTGGCAGGGCGTTCACGCAATTGGAAAGCGTTCGCATGAGGGGGAACTCAGGGGATAGCATTGATTGGAAGGACCTCGCCGCTAAAGGAGAAGCATTACGCTGTCTCTGATGCTTATGCGAAAAGAAGAGATTTCATTACACAAAGATTGATCGTACGGCGGAATTAGTAGTACGCGGCTAACCGCACGTAAGTACTTGAGCCAGTCCGCAAAGGGCCCTTTGACACACTGACCAATCAGAGTGGTGGCAAAGCAATTGTATGCTACGTGCTTTCACAACACCGTCAGTAGAATGATGCTGCGTGTGCAATCGTTTCTGTTTGCGGATGTGGTCCGGCGAAGGATTTCATTGCTCCATCACGGTTCGCAATGCGCGTCGCTCATGTCACAATTCATAGTGTATATGTCGACATCGCCCTCTGCTTGCCCGAACAACGCAACGCAACGCAATTTCTCCGTCAACCACGCACCTTCGCGATATCTATGGTGTGTGACTTGGATCGCCGGTTGGTAGTCGAGCATTACTTTTAAGAGATAGGTAATATTGGTGGCTGTCCTGGGGTCTGTAAGTTGTCACGCTGCTTCTGCATTAAGCGCAGTACAGGGCATGCGTATTGTCAAGATCCGCGAACCTGGTCTGCGGGAGATGGCGCCATCAACACAGGGTGAGACATCATGGATGGGTATGTAGATATAAGTGATCTCGCAGTGTCAGATGCGCGTCATCTAAGTGGGGCCGACAGATTTAAACGCCATTTTAGGGTACTCTCAAGCTTTTGTCAGGCAAAATTCGAGACTGATGTATATTGCTCGCAATCACGGGGCAAAAAAGATCACAATTATCCGCCACCTGTCTCAAGCATGCGCAGGACATTGTGTTTTTAATACCGTAAATTCCTCGTGAAAAAGAAGGTAGATAAGTCGTGATAACTACCGCCACACGAGATGTTAAACTTCATATTCAATGTGCCGCTACATAAAGGCATCAGGTGAATAGCGAAATACATAATGGACATGAATGATGACTTGAATGGAAAGATTGAAGTATTTCTCTGAGAAAATTCGTAAGGAACTATGTAGATATATCTTAGGTGCCCAAAGTCTCGGATCTGCTTCTGAACTGTATCCTATGCTAGACGCAACATAGCCTAGTAGTTGGACAAAGTATCTAATAATCCGGTCAGAAGACTTTTGATGACAGCCCCAATTACCGTAACAAAGTTACACACCACGACGCCCAACCCCAGGTACAATCTCCAGCAACGCGACTCACTCACCCAAGGCCCCGCCCGCCCACACGAGCCGTTCCGCGAACTCCGCGGATCACCAGAATTCAGCGGCCGCACTATTACATAACGGCGTGGGCAGCCAAACAATTTTCCATTACTAGAAGCCAACACGCGACAGGAAAACGCCGTCCAACATTCCCATCGGCCGAAACTGGCGAACCCGGATCCATCCGTAACGCATAAACCAAGCGTGGTGGAGAAAATGTCAGGCTGGCTTGGTGCCAAGGACGGAGGAAAGCGGATACGGGCGTTGTCTAAGAGTCTTCGATGACTTATGTTGTCTCGGCCTGTTTGTTTTTCGCTAACGTGAATTCGTAAGGCACATGCAGTCGGCCGTCACTGGCCCAGTTCTGTGGTGTCGGGGATTCCAGGACGCCGATGCCGGCCATCGGTCTCTGCGTGCATGTGGCCGACGCGCGTGGCAAAGCGATGGTGGGGCGCCCAATGTAGTGGAGAGTTGTGCCAAGACAAGGCGCAAAAAGTGAAGATATCAACAATTTCGGGGAATGAGAGCATCACAAGTGCTCGAGAGGAGCACTTAAGCAAGGAAGGCGAGCATAGGAAACGCGAAGCGATGCCAGATCGCCTGCAGCATTAAATCGATAAGACGTAAGCTGATATGCAATGCCAGAAAGAGTACAGTCCCTTCGAAATCCAGAAACCAGATTATGAGAATACAGGTTTCATAATAGAAACCTTGACTGAGGCGAAGCTATGAAAAAAGGGGAAAAAAAATAATACAGGAGAAGACTTTCCAGCTTACCGCTGAAACTTCCTAACCGATAATGCGTGTAGAGCTAACACCAAACGCCAGCGTAAATCAGGTCGGTTGCCCGTTCCTCTGATGACAGCCGTTGAAGCCAACGCCGTTTCCTTATTTTCCGTAACCGTCATGCATCTTCGTTACTCGGTTGTGACCTTTCATCTCTTATTTCGCGTGATCAATCATCTGCTGATAGACATCCTCTGGGATGCGCTGTGCGTTGGCAACGACAAGCCCAATGATTGACTTGGCCTGCAGCGGTGGCAGCGAGCGTAGAATCTGGTTCGGGCTGCCAAAAGCGTTAGCTATCGAAGCGGTCACGAGATCCGGTGTGGATGACAATATACCTTGGGCTTGCCAGAATCTTATCACGAATCAAGACAAGCTGAGCCACGATGCACAGAATATTCAAGTGGGGACCATAAGCAAAAAGGAAATCCCAGAGGAGCAGAACTTCGGGTAGTGGGGGGGTGCAGGCGCACATGGTCAGAACAGAGGCGAAGGCGTAGATCTCAGCTTTGAGACCCTTGGATGCCAGATGCGAGAATAATTTGGGATCGACAATCTCCAGCACCGTATCCACCAGAGCTAGACCTTTATGCACACCTTCCATAGACCCGCGAACGTATCCCGGGCACTCGTTCGTGATGAACTTATCGAAAGCAACAAAAGCCTCGGCCTCACTGCGCGCAACGTAGAGGAATGGAGCAGCCAGCACGTTCATACCCTGCACGTATCCAACCTGCTCAGCATGATCGCCGTGTTGGGACTGGGAGCCTTCGGTAATGGTGGTGCCGGTCAACGAGCTCCGAGTGAGGTCCGGGCTTCCAAAGTCAGATAGGGTGGGTGGCGATTGCCAGCCATTCACACGGGCCTCATGCGCGTCGTGCAGCTTCCAGGCGACGGCGTTCAGCACACGGGTCAAGCTGTTTTCGGTGACGCGACGGCGGAAGAGCGGATCAGTCGCGAGAGTGCGGAAGGTGTCATTGCGTATCTTGGTGTAGGCGGGGGAGGCACCCTGGCGCACGAGATCAAGATACACGTCGGTCCGGATTGGGGCAGCGTTCAGGAAGGTCAGCCAGATGTAGATGCGCAGTTCGGACTGTCAATGGAGCACGGGTCAGTGTGGGAAATGGCAGTTCAGCGGGAGGGTGGTTAGTACCATGCCATCGCTGTTGGCTGGAATGCCAGTCATGAGAATGTTGTGGCGCAGATCATCGAGACCTGCGGCGAGATCCCCTCCCGGCGGGCCCTTGAGGAGGAACAGGTCGAGATTGGTCATGGCCGCAGAGAGGGCCTCTGGGGCGGGGGGTCGGGGATGCGCTGTGGCGGTGGTGTCGAACATGCAGCCTGAGCGTATGCGCGTCGAGAGGACGCTGTCGTGGGCGCTGACGCTGTCGGCTTGCAAGCTGCGCGTCCTCTGTTGTTGTTAATTGCGATGGCTGGCGCCGTTGTCTGAGCGTTGCGCGGAGCAGGCTTGGCGTCCGTGTGCCTGCTTGTTTCACACCGGAGCGCGCGCGCGCAAGAAGCTCGGGCGGAGATCGTCGAGGACGATGCGGTGCGATGCGGTGCGATGCGATGCGATGCGATGCGATACAAGTGCCGTTGCTTTCGCGTGCGGCACGAGGTGATGTGCGGCGCAGCGGAGAAGCGTTTACAAACAGCTGTAGCAGACAGCGACCGGCTGAAGGAGCAGGCCGCGCGCGGCGGCCCACGTCGCGGCGCGCCCAACTATGCGGCGGCGCAGCGTGTCTATCTGTCTGTCTGTCTGTCTGCGACGAACAAGGACGCGCCGGCTGTCCTCTGCGCCTGCGGAACCCTGCAACCGCGTCGGCGGGCGGAAGACCCCAATTTGACAGCTCCACAGAAAAAGAGGGTGCTTTTGGTAGGTCTCCTGTCGATATGTCGATAGACGATCCCTGGAGAAGAGCACGCTTGGCTATGGGTCCGCCACGCGTAAAGGGCTAGCGAGCGCACGACGCCTCAAGCCAACGTCATGGTCGACGCGGATGTCAAGCTTCAGCGGGCGCACGGTGCCAAGGCAGCGAGGGCGGAACAAGCCATGGGCGCGGCGGGCGGGCGGCGGCGGCGGGACGGCAGTTCAGCGCGTGTGCAGTCGAGACTCGGGCGAGGGAACCTCACGGCGGCAGCAAAACGTCAGTCTTCCCGGCGGCGCTGCGCACGTTATTTGAAGGCGGCTGGTCGTCGCAATTGCCCTGAGGCGCTAGGCGGCGCACAGGCTGCGCCGTCGCTCGGATCTTTGCAGGCGGCGCAAAACGACATACGCTCGCCCGAGCACGCAAGACACGCGGCCCGCCATTGGCTGGCGCGCCCACAGCATCTCCAAAACCGTGACCTCAGTCTCCGCCGCCCTCCCTCCCTTAGGCCACCACACGTCAGATGCCCGGTCCTGAGCAGGCACAGATCGCAGCCCTGGGGGGCAAATGCTCGTCCGCTACCGCGTCGCCTGAACTGCCGCCCCGGAGCGCTGCCAGGCTAATTTCCAACTTTAACTTAATGCCGATGTCGTGATGTTCCTTTTGAGCATGTGCGCTGCCCGCTACTCGTGCTCTCGACCTCTTCTTCCTCCTCTCCAGCTGCCCTGTCCCAGTCCGCTTCCCGCTGCGCAGCCTGACGATTCTTAGCTCCCGCCTGATCGGGTCAGCTTGACATCCCTCCGCCATCCCCCACGGCCGCTTACCTATCACGGCGCCCGGTGCGTCTGGAGGCTGTCCGCCTGCTATCACGCAATCCTCAGCTCTTTGACGCATACCCTGTCCAAGGCGCCGGGTCCGCTGCTACTTCTGTCTAGATTGGCCTCCCAAGCCGCAAGTCCCTTCTCCGCGCCTAGCCTTCAAGCCGTCCAAGCGAGCGGCGGCATTTTGGCTCCCGCCTTTCTGGGATTGCTAGGTCAGTCCATCGGTCAGACCGTGCCCCGAGGAGATTTTTGCTCTTGGGCCTAGAAAAGCAAACAATTTCGCCGCTGGCCAGACGCGTGCCGCAGAGCTCGGGGTTGCTATAAACTGCCCGCCCAGGTCTCCGGTCCATCCGCTGGTGCTCACTCAGGTCGCTGCTTGGTCCTGCAGCCCCATTCTTGCTCCTTGTCTTGGGCCAGCGCCCTACCACCAGCCCGGTCTTGTGCGTCCTCTTGTCTCACAGGCCTAAGCTTTCCCCAAGCTCCATGGCATCTCAGCAGGTCACCCACGGCCTGGCCAAGGTCCTGGGCATCAAGCTCGACGAACGCGATTCCGCAGATAAGCTCACTCGCGGCGAGTCTGTGTTTTCCGTCTCGAGCGCTGAGAACTACGTCGAGGAGGAGCCCACCGTTCTGGAATGGTTTCAGAGCATTACCCCTTCGGGCAAACAGGTTATCGATTATGTGAAGAGTCTGTTCCCCTTCTTGTCCTGGATCGACCGCTACAATCTGCAATGGCTCTACGGCGACCTTGTTGCCGGTAAGTCATCCATCGAACGCTCAGTGAACGCAAGCCACCTAACCAAGCATTCTAGGTATCACGGTCGGCGCTGTGGTCGTGCCTCAGGGTATGGCCTACGCCAAACTCGCTCAGCTGCCGGTTGAGTACGGTCTCTACTCGTCCTTCATGGGAGTTTTGATCTACTGGTTTTTCGCTACTTCTAAGGATATCACCATTGGTGTAAGTGCTCCTCCAGTGGCGAATGCATCGAAGTCAATCGACTAACTAGTCGCAGCCTGTTGCAGTTATGTCCACCGTCACCGGAAACGTCGTTCTAGCTGCTGCGAAAAAGGCGCCACAATATGAAGGCCACCAGGTCGCTTCCGCTCTCGCTGTGATCGCTGGTGCAATCGTTGTGTTTCTAGGTCTAGCTCGCCTTGGCTGGCTCGTCGACTTCATTTCCCTCACGGCTATCTCTGCGTTCATGACTGGCTCTGCCATCAACATTGCTGTCGGCCAGATTCCTGGAATGATGGGGATCACTGGATTCTCTACTCGCGAGTCCACTTACAAGGTCGTAATCAACATCTTGAAGCACCTTGGCCGTTCCGACTTGAACGCCGCCATGGGTCTCACGGCGCTGGCTATGCTGTACCTCATCAGGAGCGCGTGTACCCTCTCTGCGAAGAGGTTCCCGTCGAAGGCGAAGTTGTTCTTCTTCCTTTCCACCCTTCGCACCGTCTTCGTCATCCTCCTGTACACTCTGATTAGTTGGCTCGTCAACCGCCACCACCGCGCCAAGAAAGACCGCAAGTTTACGCTCCTCGGCGATGTGCCGCGAGGTATGCAATCTGGCTATTATCCCCCTTTTTACAGTCCATATGATGTTGACTAGTCGCAGGCTTCAAACACGCTGCTGTCCCCGTCGTCAACAAGGAGATTATTTCGGCTTTCGCTCCCGATCTCCCGGCAACCGTTATCGTTCTGCTCATTGAGCATATTTCTATTTCGAAATCTTTCGGTCGCGTGAATAACTACACCATCAACCCGTCTCAGGAGCTTGTTGCGATTGGTGTCAGCAACCTTCTCGGACCGTTCCTTGGCGGTTACCCCGCGACTGGATCTTTCTCGCGTACCGCCATCAAGTCGAAGGCTGGCGTCAGGACTCCTTTTGCGGGTGTGATCACTGCTATTGTCGTGCTGCTCGCCATCTACGCTTTGCCCGCGGTTTTCTTCTACATTCCTAACGCCACCCTCTCTGGCGTCATCATCCACGCTGTTCTGGACCTCATTACCCCGCCGAACACTGTTTACCGCTTCTGGAGAATTTCACCTATTGAAGTACCAATCTTCTTGGCCGGTGTCTTCGTTACTGTTTTCAGCACCATCGAGAACGGTATTTATACGACGATTTGCACTTCGGCAGCCCTTCTCCTCTTCCGTCTATTTAAAGCGCGCGGCCGTTTCCTCGGAAAGGTCAGGGTGCGCTCTGTGGAGGGCGAGCACCTGACTGGCGACGAGCCGAAGTCGAAGAACATCGACGACGTCTTGAGGCCGAGATCCGGCAACAGGGATAGCAGCGATTCTACCAGAGAGATTTTCTTGCCAATCGACCATCATGATGGCTCCAACCCGGACGTCAAGCTGGAAAGCCCAACTCCTGGTATCTTCATCTATCGGTTCTCCGAAGGCTACAACTACCCCAACGCCAACCACTACCTCGACTACATGGTTGAGACGATTTTCAAGCAGACCCGCCGCACCAACCCTCACGCATACGGCAGACTTGGTGATCGCCCTTGGAATGACCCCGGCCCACGTCGTGGCAAGGCTCTTGAGGTTGATGAACACAAGCCCACGTTGAAGGCCATCATCCTGGATTTCTCCTCTGTCAACAACGTCGATATCACGTCTGTCCAGCATTTGATTGACGTGCGCAACCAGCTCGATCGTTACGCCGCCCCCGAGACGGTTGAATGGCACTTCGCATGTATCAACAACAGGTGGACCAAGCGTGCCCTCGCTGCTGCAGGCTTCGGTTACCCTAGCCCGGATCTCCAGACTGGCGAGTCTTACGCCAGATGGAAGCCCATCTTCTCGGTGGCAGAGCTCGGCGGCTCGGACAGTGCGGCCAACGCGGCAGTTGCTGAAGAGGAGGCAGAGTACAGGTCGACTCGTCATGATGAGGAGAACGGCATCCACGGCGAGCGTAGCAGCTCGTCCGAGGATGGCGCGCGCGATAGCATCAACAAACAGCAGAGTCGAATCTACCACGGCGAGGCGCAGAAGCGCGTGTTGGTCCACGGCGTCAACAGGCCGCTCTTCCACATCGACCTCACCAGCGCTCTGATCTCTGCGGTGCAGAACGTCGAGCGCAGGAGGATATTCAGCCAGAAGGGCTACGGTGCGCTAGAAGGGAGCGACGTCGCGTCAGGCAAGGATGCTTGAGTTAATGTCGTGTTTTGACTCTTCATTGTTGATCATTCTTTCTCATTTCACGTTTTATACGACCTATGCTTGGATATTCCGATAGACCGATTTAGCTGATCATGTATGCGGCGAGACGTTTTTCACTTTTTCAGTTTCCGGACGTGCCCGGAGGGCAGACGGAGAAGTATCGCTGGGATAGAGTTTTGAGACGCTTGTTGGAGAGAGGGGTCAAAAAAGGAGAGCGCGAGCTTAGGATATACCAATGTTCTGACTGAATGGATGTCGTTAATTGATCGCACGTACAAAGATTCGCATGAGAGTGACAAAGCATGATGAAGACACGAAGCGAGAAAATAGAAGCAGGCCACGAATCACAGGCGACTGTGAAACAAAGTCAAAGGCGCTCACACGCCACAGATGTGGAGATCAAACAGGGTGGGCTTCCGGGTTCAGCTTAGCGGCTAGCATGCGGCAGGGTCTCGATTAGCGGAGCGGACGCGGCGGGCGACACGCAGTCGCGAAGCTCTGTCCCGCTCGGTCGGTTGCGGCTGATTGCATCTGTTCGCTCCCTCGTACGCAAGCTCCAGGTGGCCTTTACAATTTATCGCTGTCCGCGACGACGTCGCAAACCCCCCCAATTGTCGCGCAAAACCTCGCACCTCGTCCCTTCCCCCTTGCGTTGCTCTGCCGCTGCTTTTGCGCTGCTCGCGTTCATTCTCTTTAATTTCTATTCGTGGAAAGAGAAGAGTTTGGGGTCAACAGCACCTGGACCCGTGCCGCCGCGCATCGCAACCACCACTTCAACAACGATCCCCCTCCACTCGACACCGATATCGAGCGCCAGGTGCCCGACTATACACAGTCACTTTGAACTCTTTCTCCGCAACCGGACGACCGACTGGCCTTCCACGTAACCGCGCCGAACAACGGCAATCCTATCCTACGCCACCGCCGCGCGCGCACGTATCCGCAGAGCACCTACGTCCTCGACTTTCCCCCAGCAACAACTTCCCCAAAGTCTCGAAAAATTCTAGGGAAAGGATTATAACTTTGCCGCCACTATGCCGGCTAAATCGCGCTTCATGCGGCTCGACGCCTTCACCAAGACGGTGGAGGATGCGCGCGTGCGCACGAGCACGGGCGGTATCGTGACGATTACGAGCATCCTCATGATCCTCTGGCTGATCTGGGGCGAGTGGGCTGATTATAGGCGGGTCGTCGTCAAGCCCGAGTTGATTGTGGATAAGAGCAGAGGTGGGTTATGCTCCCTGATTCTTCTTTTTTACTTTGGGATGCGGGCTTGGCGAGGGGTTGAGGAGGAATAATGGTTGCGAAGACGGTTCATGAAGGGCAAGGAGAAGAGGAGGTTGGACGTCGGTGTTAAGTTGAAGGATTCGGATTTTGCTAACGCGGTGACAGGCGAGAAGATGGAGATCCACATGAACATCTCATTCCCACGGGTACCTTGTGAGCTGCTCACGCTCGATGTTATGGACGTGTCGGGAGAGATCCAGACTGGCGTCATGCACGGCGTTAACAAGGTTCGTTTGAGGCCAGAGAACGAGGGAGGCCTTCCCATCGAGGCTAAAGCACTGGACCTGTGAGTTCCACCCTTGGCGTTATGTGTTGCTACTACTCTGGTTCTGTGGGATGGGCAATTGACAACAGTGGATTGTAGGCACGCAGATGAGGCTACGCACATGGACCCTGACTACTGCGGAGAATGTTACGGCGCTCCTGCTCCCACCACGGCCAAGAAGCCCGGCTGCTGCAACACCTGTGACGAAGTTCGCGACGCCTACGCCGGTATCTCTTGGTCTTTCACCCGTGGCGACGGCGTAGAGCAGTGCGAGCGCGAACACTACGCTGAGAAGCTGGACGCTCAGAGACGCGAAGGGTGCCGCATCGAGGGTGGCATCCGCGTGAACAAGGTCATCGGCAACTTCCACTTCGCTCCCGGCAAGTCGTTCAGCAACGGCAACATGCACGTTCACGACTTGGAGAACTACTTTAAGGACGAGGCCGCCCACTCGTTCTCGCACAAGATCCATAGCCTGCGCTTCGGCCCCCAGCTGCCAGACGACGTGGTGGCGAAGCTCGAGGCCTCGGGCATGAGCGCCAGCCAGCTGTGGACGAACCACCACATCAACCCGCTCGACGACACAGAGCAGCGCACGGATGAGAAGGCTTTCAACTACATGTACTTCGTCAAGGTCGTCAGCACCGCGTACCTCCCGCTCGGCTGGGAAAATAATAAGGGCACTTCCTCGCTCTCTGGCATTCTGCCCGACCCCGACCGCATCCCGCTTGGCTCGTACGGCCTGGCCAGCGGCGAGGGCAGCATTGAGACCCACCAGTACAGCGTCACCAGCCATAAGCGCAGCCTCGCGGGCGGCAACGACGAGAAGGAGGGTCACAAGGAGCGTCTGCACGCCCGCGGTGGTATCCCCGGTGTTTTCTTCTCTTATGTGAGTCTTACACCTGCAACCCCCCCACAAAAGCAACCTTGAATAGAAGATGCTGACTGGGATCACATAGGACATTTCCCCCATGAAGGTCATCAACCGCGAGTCCCGCTCCAAGTCATTCTCCGGCTTCCTCGTCGGCGTGTGCGCCGTCATTGGTGGTACGCTTACTGTCGCGGCCGCTATCGACCGCGCATTGTATGAGGGATCGGCGAAGTTGAAGAAGTTGCATCAGGGTTGAAGTGGCGACTCCTTGTTTTAGATGGAGATCTGTGTAGAAAAAGTTTCAGAGAGCGTGAACTTTTGGCAGTTTTTGTTACCCACTGTGGTCATGGCTGGCGTTCTTTGAGTGGCGTTTTTTTTTTCTTTCTGAGTAAGGGTTCGTGTCTCTTTTCCGTCGGGTGGCCTTAGGTGGGATTGCGTGGGGAGTAAAGGTCGAAGCAGAGAGCTGAGATGGAAGCAGTGTGGATGGAGCGGTAAAGGTGGCGTAGATGAAGAGACTTGTGTGCGAAGATGTTCATGTGCATAGTCAAGACTGGAGTCGGGTGAATATGGTCAGAGAGGGATCAGAAGTGGATTTAGTGAGTAGTGAACAGATGATTATATTCTCTTGTGCAGGTGCTTGTGTTAATCAGATGGCTGGGCTTGGAGTTTCGGTCTCAGAGCAAGTTTCTGATATTATACTCGAGTTGCATTTCACTCCATGAAGTCTCAGGGCCAGCATGACATCAACAAACAGCAATCAAGCCAAGGCAACTTCTCAGCGTCAGACATCCGCTTCTGTTGGCCGTCAGAATATCGGGCCTCATCTCGTCTCGGCATAGTGCATGTAGTCGTTCTGGTACCTGGATCTTGCGTCATTGGTGCTAACCTTGTAGGCCGATGCTAACCACTACACGTACCACAGCACCATGATGGTCGCCGTGCACAACCCAACTCGCCTCTTCCATCCTCCGTTCTCTTCCGTTTATTTTCTGTTTGAGCCACCTCCCAAGGCTGGATAAACCCCTTCGTCCCTACTTCAACCCGTTTGGCTGCTCAACGAGCGGGGAAAGCACGCCCACTGGCGGAACATGACCCTTCCTCTTCCGTCATAGGCTGGCATCGCGTTCGTCACGACCACCTGTATGAACATCATCCGCGCCACGTCTCCCTGGCCCAGCAAATCTGCTTGCTCCTTTACCCGATTGACGACCCTCATGATCTCCATACCGACCGGCAAAGCTGCCCGCATGCGTGAAGAATACCGATCTTGCTCGAATGCAGAAGCGCAATATACCACAAATGCCAGCCACGCACTTTCGCATTGGATTGGATTGCAACCGGCATCGACGCGCAACGGCTCATGCAAGACCACGATTCCCTGTTTCCTTTCCTTTCCCTTTCTCCCCTCACCCGCATTAAAAGAAAAGAAAATTCGCCAAATCTCCTGACAACGCGCTCAGACCCACAGCACTAAAGGGCCTGGCCCGCCCGCCCGTCCGGTTGCTCTTGTTCCTAAACGACCGGAAAATGAAGCACCAGCCAAGCACGTCTACCACGTGCAGCCTATTTCTCCTGCCGGTTGGCTCGCGCAAGATGCCAAAGCAGGACGCCCCTACAAAAAGACACGCACTTGCTCCCCCCCCCTTCAGCAAAAGTTAAAATCGATCGAGCGCTCCTTACAAACCTCGAAGGGGCCGGCTAACAAGAATTCGGTTGCAACCCCTTCGTCTCGACTAACCCAGTCGTCCGCCAGGATCGAGGGCAGAAGATCAGCCACGGCGATCAACCTCCCAAGCGAAGCAAGCATCGCCAGAAAGAAAAACAGAGAAACGTGCTTTGCACCATGGATGGCGCACTGAATCGATGTCTTGACGGAGACTCCACCTTATTCCGATTTCCTAGGAAAACGAGATGACGAGTGAGGAGGAAGAGCAAAGACGTGCGGCGTTTTTGTCAATCACCTTTGCCTCTTCAGCGACGCAACCCGCATATAAGCGTTCCTACCATCCCCGTCCACGCACTCACTGGCCAGTCGTTTGAACGCTGCAACCAACCAACCAACTTGCGTTGACGTAACAAAAAGGTGCGTTCTGCGGGAACTAAGGTTTAAGTATTGGTGCGGGCAGGGGACGAAACGACACTGACTGACCGACTGGGGCAGGTGACGTGATTCAGCTGCTCTATTGTGCTCTCAGCTGTCGTGCTTAGACCCTTACCTTACATTACGCCACTCCTCCCCCACCAGCTTTAAGCAAGCTTTCCCTCCATCAAGTCTTAAAACTTCGATGTTGTCGTTTCTTGCTTTTAGCATTCTGAACATTTCATTTACTCCTATTTCTACCTGCACTGTGCTATCAATCAAAAACTACCGCTGACTCCTAACTAACTACAGCCTACATCAGGTCTTCTTCTCGCCTCGCCGAAACCTACATGGCCAGACTATCTACTACTGCATCATCGCAGCCTACAATTTCCTTCTCTCCTCCTCTTCTCCGACGAGGCAGAGCGACGTTCCATCTACTGGGTATCAAGAGCCATTTCCAAAACCTCAGCGCGAATGAGGCAGCCTTGCTTCTGGTTATGGCACCGCTTGCTGCCTGATAGCAACATGCAAATAGAGAGAAAGAAAAACAAAAAATCCCCAGCTCTTGCCTCTTCTTCATCACCCAAACCAACCTAAGGTATACGGAAGCGGACAAACCAATATCGACAGGACCCGCAGGCCAGTCATATGCACAAAACAGAGGAAATTACCCAACAAGTAGAACGCAAACAATCCGAAAGACAAAACGCAGAGATCCGTTTACCTCATTAAAAAAAAAAAAACAATTCCATCATGGACGCATCTCCGCAAAAGCGGGAACCAACAGACCCAGATCTAACGTCGCTAAAAAGCAAAGCAAGATATCAAAAAAAAAAAAAAGAATTAGAAGTATACCAACCTCTTCAGGATACATACCATTCACGGGAACGACGGTAAGCCGCAGGACGATCCTCATGCAGTGCTAACCGGCGTTTTCAGGCCCTGCTCGCTGCCCTCGCTCATATGCTCATCGAAATCGCCCTCGCCGATGCTGCCTTCGTAATCCTCGCCCATGTCCTCACCGCCGTAGCCTTCGAAAGACGCGGACGGCTCCGACCCATAGTGCTGGCTGCTGCTACCGCCAGCCTGGTGGTACTGGACAGGCAATACTGATCGCATGCCGCCGCTACCATGCTTCATGGAGGGGACGCCGCTGTCGCTGACGACGAGCTGCTGCTGGTTCTGCTGCTGCTGCTGTTGCTGCTGCTGTGCGGCCAGCGTGTCCGCGAGCGGCGGCTTCTCCTTCATGCCGCGCAACATCTCGCGGCTGGCGTCCAGCATCTGCACCGCATACTCAAGCCAGCGGGCACGCGTGGCGCTGACGCTCAGCGTCCAGCGATACTCGCGCAGACGCGTCTTGTAGAAGTCGGCCTCCTCCTTGCCAGGCGCAGTTGCCCACAGCAGACTACCGAAGGTGCCGATCAGCGTGAAGTTGATCTTTGACGCGAAATACCAGAACGACTGGAGGTGTGCGGGCGTCAGCCGGTTGACGAAGTCCATGGCACTGATCAACCGCGTCTTGGCGGCCGAGCGGCAGATGAAGAGCAGGTACGGGTCCGCCGTGTCCGGGTCGAGCGACTGCACGATGCGCCGGTGCAGCGTGATCTCGGTTGCGAAATACGCTAGGTGTAGGGCGCCGGTGGCTGTTTGCGAGGCAATCTGGATTAACCGGGCGAGACGTGGAAAAGAAAGGGACGGGGGGTCTAAGACTTACCGGTGTTGGAAGAGCGGCCGGAGTTGTGGCTGTCGATGCGCGTCGAGGCCGGCAGTTTGGCGAACCACTCCTTGAGCTTGATCTGCACAGGCTTCGCGCGGTCAAGGATCAGCCGCGTCGAGTTCTTGCCGGCGTTCTGGAAGTCCTGGATAGCCGTCTGCGTGTAGAAGGTGTCCATGACCTCCGCCATGATGGCCGTCAGCGTGATCATCTGCGCGAACACGTATGCGCCGCGCTCCTCATCCGCGGCCTCCTCCTCGCTGCCGGCCCGCAGCACCTCGCCCGTCTGAGCGCCCTCCTCGTAGAAGTCCTCGTCCATGATCGGCTTCACCGCCCAATCCGCGTTGTAGATGTGCGACGGCCGCCCATGGATCAATGAGCTCCACTTATCCTGCATGTACAGCGCCCACGCGATCCGCTTGCGCAGTCCCTTCTCCCACAGGGGAATCGACCAGTTGGAGCAGTCGAGATGCAGGCCCAGCTCCTGGGCAATGGCGACGAGCTGCGTTGTCAGACTCCACGAGTCCGAGTCCGGCCGTTGCAGGAGCAGCAAGCCGGCCTGGATCGTCGAGAGCTTGGGCCGCTCCATGGCCTTGGGCAACCAGTGAGAAGCAATGGCCTCCAGCTTGCTGACGTCCGGCTTGGGCAGGGACGACAGCCTGGGTTCGTACGTCCACCATTGCAGGGCTAACATATAGATACCGGCGAGTAAGGGCGGAGATATCTGGCGATCGGCATCGCGGTGCCGCTGCATGAAGAGGGTTTTCTGGATGATGGGGAAGTTTGGATGCACGGAGCGGAAGTACAGGTCGATGAGGTGCGAGCCATGAGGTGCTACCACGGCCTCGACGGCGTTGAGAGCCTCGATCTCGCTGTCAAAGTCCTGGGTATTCTCGTCGGGCAGCATGATGAAATGTTCATTGTCGTGGACCTTCCGCAACACGCCCAGGTCGAAGGTGCTCTCGTTGCGCGTGTCGAACTGGGTCAGGCCGATGAGAAGCGGGTCGAAGGGCGTGGTGGGGCCGATGTAGCGGCTGTGCTGGCGCCGTTGCAGGCCGAGCGTCTCCTGCAGCGTGTGGCCGGTGGTGTCGTACAGCTGGGGCGCTCGGCGGGAGAATTTGGTGGTGGGGGAGGGCTGTTGCTGTTGTTGTTGTTGTTGTTGCTGCTGGGGGTGGGGTGGTGCGGTGCCGTTGTTCTGCGGCTGCTGCTCACGCTCGACTGATCTGGACCCGGGCGTTAGCCTGCGTCGTAGCGGGCTGCAGGATGCAGGCAGGGCTTGCGAGGGGTGGGAAACTTCTCGGGATCACGGTTCATACCTCTTCTTTGCTCTCTCCTCCTTCTGCCCGTCGACGTTTATCTTCCGCTTCCGCGGCAGCGGGCTCTGGACGAAGGTGCACTCCTGCTTGTGGAACTCGCACAGCACGCACAGCAGGGCGCCCTCGTGGATGACGCAGCGGCTCTTGCGGCGGCGGCAGGCGTCGCAGGGCCTCTCGCGGCGCGAGCGCTGGGCGGGCGTGAGCTGGGCGGCGGGCTGGGCGGACTGCTTGAGAGGGAGGATGTTCTCCTTGCCCGGCATAGGCTTGCTCGACTTGGGGCGGGCAGCGGCGAGGGGGACGAGGTCCGAACGAGGCATGATGGGCTGGGGAGCTACGGCGGTCGTCATATCGTGCGGCCAGTATCGGACGGAGATAGCGTCCAAGGGCAGCGTGGAGCCTGGCGGGTATGCCGTGGTTAGTGCCCGTCGGGGTCGTCAGGGCGGCGGGCAGCAGCGCACCAGTGAGAAGGGCCGCAAATGGGCAGCTGGGAGGCCGGGTGTCTGATAACGGTAGATATGGGGTGCGGCTTGGCTGCTGGGGGGACGATCGGCTTATCGCGCAGGCGTCGGGAATGCGGTGTCTGGGAGCGCAGCGGTGCCGGTGCGGGCTCTGGGAGGGCAGCGCAAGCGCGAGCTCAAGGGCCGTGGGAGAGGAAGATGAGGAAGTGGATGGTGCGTTCTGTCATTTGCCTGTGAGGGCGCGCTCTCTGCTGCGGCGGCGGCTCGCGGCTGGGCAGCGGCTCTGCGCTCTCTCTGCTGCTGGGCGGGCGGCAGACGCGAGCTCGACGCTGGGTTGCTGCTGGGCTGCTGGAGCGGGCGCGGGCTGCGGTGTTGGTTATAGATAAGTAGTGTCGATGGATAGAGGTAATGGGCGCGCAGTGTCAGCGATGCGGTCTGCGCCAGTGTCACCGAGGGCGTCCGCTTGGCGTGGGCTTGGTCATAGTTAGGGCAGTTTACGTACTGGATATTCGAGCGCTGGCCCAAACGAGCAGTCGCTGAAGCATTAACGAAGGCTTAATTCGATGAAACCTCGCGCCGCGCTGGGGTAGATCTGCTCTGCTTTATCGCCGCCGTATGGTTGGCTGACCTCGCCCGACAGCGCAGCCCGCCCACCCCTGCGCTGCGTTTCCGTTACCACTTCTTTTACTCAACCACCAACACTCACGCCCTGACGTAACCAGCGCTCCCTGCCGCACGCGACTGTCGAGCCTGTGTATATCTCCGGCTGGCGCGCGGCGCTCCCGACGACGACGACTTCTCAGTCGAGCAGTGCTATGCGATGCTGCTGCTGCTGCTGCTCGCGTGCGTGGAGGCCATGCCCTGTTCGTCTTCTCCGGACCCAGTGCCTCGTCTGCTCCCTGCCTCTCCACAATCTCTGTTCGCCGCTGTCCGGGACCCTGGCGGGCCTGACGACAGGAGACCAGCAGAACAGAGCGAGAGGCTGCGCTCGCGCCGACGTTGGACCTTGACCATCCACCATCCCGGCTCACTCAATCTCGCCCACGATCTGCCTTACTCGCGCACATCGCCCCGACCCGAAGTCTCTCCGCACTCTCTCTCTCTCTCTCTCTCTCTCTCTCTCGCTCACGCACTCACGCTCTCGCGCACTCACGCACCGGCCCACCGCCCTCGCGCCCTACACGTGCCCGCCTGCCCGCCGAGTGACGTCGCGGCTCGCCAACGTCGCGGCTCGCCCTCTCGGTCGTCCCCAGCCCCAGCCCCAGCCCGGTCTCAGCGCCGACTGCGCAATCCGCCGGCCAATCAGCCCGCCAGCCAGCGCCCGGGTTCCCGCCCTCCAGCTGCCCTCCCAAAAGCCGCCATTATCTAATCGCAAATGCCTATCCGTTACACCACCTCCGCTTCCCCGTCGCACCGCGTATGCTGTGGCACGCTCGTCCCTGCGCCTCCTCCGTTCCCGCGAATTCCGTGAAGGTTTTTCGCCTGCGCATCATCTTGGATCTCGCCGCTTCGTCAGACGACCACACGACCAGACGCCGTTTGCGCCCTTTTTGCTGCGTGCGTCGCGGTTGGGGTTTAAAACCTTCGAACCGGCTTCGCTCCCTTTCGGGTGAGAGATTTTCCTGATTGCCCCCAGCTGCAAGGTAGGTGCAGCGCTTTCGTCTCCGCATTCGCTCCCCGCTCCCCAATGTTTTTCTTTTCTCTCGCATCATTCAATGTGTCTTCGGAATGCTCTTGCCTTTCTACCTATCTCTTGCCTCGCACTCGAGATCTCCCATCTCTGCCCGACGACGTGGAAATGAAGGCGGTGGCGGACGCCGTTCCGTCTCGTTGCGAATCAGGGTCCCGAAGGATTTAGGCCAGCCTTGCCCGCCCAAACAGGTTTACGGAAGCTCTGGAGAACCACGGAAGCTTCGCTCACTTACGTACTTCGAACCCCCATCTCCAAGCAGTCTCAGGAGACTCATCTTACTTTCGAGCACGCGCCGGACAGCACACCGCTGAGCGCGTCCCCAGAATACGGAAGCATAATCTGTGACAGCAGTGCGAGAACCAGACACGCAGCCAAGCAGCAACTTGCCTGCCAGGAACCCAAACTAGCCTCACTGTTACGTATCCGAAAATGAGCGGTGACCACCCCCCGTGCCGAGGATTGCTTGCATGGAACGACGCACATCTCTCTCGGCATGTGCATTGCTGTTTTTGGGATCACTCCCTTTTGGTCTTCGCCACCAAAGTTCCCATGCGAGGGATCAGGAGGCCAGTTGTCTTGCGTGCCGCACGTGCGAGCCTCAACTTCTTGGCAAATCAAGTGCGACATGCGTCATTTTACAACAAGCCAAGCTTTAGGAAGGTCGCGACGACGTCGGTCCCCGTATTATCGCAGCAGGGGGTGTGTCCGCCTGTGTGGCGTTGAAGGTGGTCGTTCATACATGAACGTCGACAGTTCTGTTAGACATACTCGGACGACTGCTTGAATCGCCACGAGATGGTCTTGGCGCTGAAATACAACTGGCACCGCACTCTTTACTTCAGCCTTTGGGAAGTGCTGGAAACAAGATTAGCCAGCCTACTGCTACCGTATCGCACTGGACTTCATTCGTATCAGGTTGTAGCAAGTTATTGAGCGGCATGCTTAAGGCGGTCTGCGGAATGGTTCGGGAACTCTTTCCGCTCATGCTTCGTACTTTGACTATAACTGTAAGCTGCATTGATAGAACCCCCTTTCGGAGTCGACTCCTTTACGGAAGCTAACGCAAGTCGACGTCCATGTGGAGCATCTCCTTGTTCGGATTACCATTCAGGATTCGACGATTGGCCGCAAAGTCTCCGCATACGCGATAAGCTGGCCGTCCGGCACTTTTGTTTCAACATGCCACCGAACGGCGGAACGGCGCTTTTCAAATCGACCATCGGAGCAGTGGGAACCCTAGCTTCGGCATAATAACGCATAGCGGCTGACAAAAAGACTGAATGAACACCGAGCCGATCCGCAGTTTCCGTCGTTACTGGCAAAAGATGCCGAAAAAAAAAATTAACAAATCTCACTGCCCGTCTTTTGGGAAAAATGAATGTTTCTTCTGCCTCTGTGGCCGCCTTACCTGCAGCAGACGTGGCGAATATCCTGTGGCTTTGCTGGCTAGCGAGGTGAGAAATACCGCACATGTGTCTGCTGACCGTTGTATTAGTCTGGAAGGCCCCAGAATTGACCGCCCCCGAATCTGACTCAGATATCCATGCGCGTTGGTTGTTGTTGCCCAACCGGCCTCATTTCTGGTATGTTTAACAGCAGGTCGCCACTAGTCTGGAATGTGTTCTCAATCACTCTCATGCCACTGATTCATCGTGCTATGTCGCGCTCGTTGCTATCGTTGGTCATTTCTCGAACTCTTTTATTTTTTCTTCAGGCAGCCAGATGAGGAGCCACGTCGGACCTTGTGACAATGTAGAGCTGCAACGTCAACAGGTCAACGACACGCCGCTGATCATCGAGACACTTTCAGCTTTCCGAAATCCAAGAAAACGTTATGATCAGCGCCGGAGTGTACAATATTTTGGCGCCTCTGCTATTACTGCCTTTTTTTTTCATCAAGGAAATACAAAAAAAATATCACGCAGCTGTGTCTGCTAGTACCTCCGTTCTATTCTCTTCCACAGTTCTTTTCCGCTACAGCTAGTATATCTCGTCACTGCTTTGCCGTAGGAGCCAGACTAGAGGATCTACGCCTCCAGGGCACATCATATTGACAACATTACCGTAGGCCAACTACATCGAAACAGCCTTGGAGCTTAGGAACGATCCAGACAAGACCTATCATGGAAAATTGTCTGTGTAAAAATCAGTCGCGATTATGACCCAGTGGGTGAATCCCTTTTTCAGAAGCTTTTATTCTTAGTCATCCATGACTTCTCCCTAGGTATCCACCAGTATTGAGTGAAGTGAGATGACATAAATCATTACATTAAGAGGGTCATTCCCTGCGCCTAACTTACCACTGCTCGCCTTCATCTTGGCCAAGTCATAGTTGGGAGCAGAAGGAACCGTTCTTAAACCACAACAAGGTGAAAATTCGGTAGGCAGTCAATCAGTCATCCAGATACGAATGTCCAATATTCTCAGTGATAATTTTGGTGCTCGGCATCGCCCGGACATGGTTACCATACGCGAGAGGTCTGCTAGTCGGACCTACGTATGGTCATGCCACCGCAACAGAATGGGATACTTCTTTTGTTACCTATTGTGGGGTGCAGACTGACCGGAAATCAAGCCTAAACCTGCTGTATGACTTTCTACCGATGTAACTGCAATATATTGTTTGTCTATGATTCTGCACTCTTTGCTCAAGCCGTCAAGGCACACGTTAGTTTCACCCAGATCTCGACTTACACCCCCGCTTTCAAACCCGGGTTGGATTTTCTGCAGCAGCTGGACCCGGCCGCAACAGCTGTGGGCACATCCATTGTAGCAGGTGCCTATAGATTTCATGCAGTATTGAAGCGCGAGAAGATTAGATAGGGAGGAGGTACATGACGATGACGAAAGTGGGTAATCGGATGATGAAGTGGGTACTAAGAAGGCTTATTCCGCTTCTGTTTCTTAGCATAACGTTGCGTTGTTAGACATTATCACTTTCCCGAAAACTCTCGTTCGATGGTTATGTGACAAGGAGAATCTGGATCTGCTTTGTAAATGCATTTGATGCCATGCTCGCTGCTTTCGGACCGGTAACCGTGAGACCGCAGATGGCTAGGGAGGGACAGGGTTAGAAAGCAATACCGCGTCTGGGAATGCGCTTGGACGAATCAATTCGTTTGGACGCAATCGATCACGTGCTTCAGTCAAGCGAGGATTCTCTTCTATCGCATGCGGGGTCAGCTGGATGAATGGAAAAATTTGGTTGTTTCGAAAAGTCTAACTGAAACTTTGGATCTTGTTCCCAGCATGTGACAGTGGGAACGAGTGCACAGCAGTCGGGGCTTCACGTGGCGTCGGATTTCAGGGCCGTCGTGCCAGCCTCATCTCCACGCGCACGACTCGACCACTGGCTTTGTTCCACCAACTATTCGCTCACTGGCGCGCGGCTCCGTGAGCCTGCACAATAGCCATGCTTCATTGGTACCCTTAGCTTCCTCTGGCCCGGACCAGGGCCCTCCGCAGCCTTTAGCATCGGTCCGCTATCGCCGCATTGTCTGAAGAGCTTTTCGTGCGTTCCATCTTACGACATGCCGCACCACCGTATCCGTAGCCCTTGCGCGACCGCCTCGGCTACTGTACGGGAAAACCATTACGATGCTCCAAGTAATGCTGCAGCTCAATTACCAGTTGCTGCTTTCGCCATCGAGCTTCATTTCGAGGTACCCCTCGCCCTGCGACAAGTTCCTCCGAAACTCAGTCCTTTTGTAAAAACAATGACAAAATCAAGCAATCCAGATTGCCTAAACACACTGCTTTGAGGCAAAAACCCGGGTAATCGACAGCACCGCTGCTGATGTCGCCGTAAGTACTCATCAACGAGACGCAGGATACATGGCCCAGGTACAATGCACGTCTTAACGCCATTCGGCTTATGCTGGATGGAGCAATCCCCGTGCGGTCCGCGCTTGGCCGCTTTCTGAGAGCCATTGAACACTTAAATAGGACGACGAGCATGACATTCCTTGCGAAAGCCACTTCGTGACCGGCCCATTCTTCAGTGCCCACGCTCTTTCTTACGGCGTCTGACGCCGCTGTGACTTCTGCCGCATCTGTCATTGTCGTCTCACCTGCTTTCACTTCCGGATCTTGCCCAACATGGCCGATACGGTGGTCCTGCCGCGCCCTGCAGAGACGTCGCTTGGCGCTTCGCCTTCGTTACGGCTGACGCCACAGGAGCCTGCGGATGTTCCCTCGCATCACCCAGCCGGACGCGAGTCGAAGTTTCATGAAGAGATTTCAACTCTCAAATTCAATGGTTTTGGACAGCCTGATAGGCCCGCTCGGGAATTGGCTGCGCAGCTGCCTCTCAAGGAGCAGGTAAAAAAGTCACAGGTTTCAAACATACCTCGAACAATGTAAACTGACTTTGATCTTTCAAGGTCTCCCTCCTAGCAGGCTCTGACTTCTGGCGTACTGTCGCCTTGCCTCACCGGGGAATTCCCTCCATCAAGACCACAGATGGCCCTAACGGTGCAAGAGGGCAGTGGTTTAAGAATGGCACTCCAGTAAGTTAGAGATGAACCTCACCGTCCAGGTAGGTGGCTAATCCGTTTTTGAAGGCTGCATTGTTCCCATGCGGTGTTTCCCTGGCAGCGACTTGGAACCTGGATCTGCTGGAGGAGGTGGGAAAGCACCTCGGCGACGAGACCAAAGCCCGAGGCGCTGATGTCCTGCTAGCTCCTACCGTGTGCTTGCACCGATCCCCGCTCGGAGGCCGAAATTTCGAGTCTTTTTCGGAGGATCCCTTCCTGACTGGCAAACTGGCGGCGGCGTACATCCGCGGGTTGCAGAGCAAGAAGGTGGCTGCGACCATCAAGCACTTTGTCGGAAACGAGCAGGAGACGTTGCGCATGACGATCGACTCGATTATTGCTGAAAGGCCTCTGAGGGAGTTGTATCTGAAGCCGTTTGAGATCGCTATCAGGGAGGCATCGCCCTGGGCTTTGATGAGCTCGTATAATCTGGTTAACGGGATCCATGCCGACCAGCTCCCGCATACAATGAAGAAGATTCTGCGTGATGAGTGGAACTATGATGGGTGAGTGGACCTAGCAGGCGCGGGACTGTCAGCTTTATGTTTGAAATGAGTACTTACTCCGACAGAATGGTTATGTCTGATTGGACGGGTACGAACTCGGTGGCAGAGGCCATTGCGGCGCGCTGTGCCCTGGAGATGCCCGGTCCGACCAAATGGCGCGGGGATCGAGCAATTCGTGCGGTCGAGAAGGGAGAATTGTCTGCCGAAGATGTTGAGTGTGCTGCTGGAGACGTCCTCTACCTGGTCCAGAGAACAAAAGGTTTCAACAACTTCACGCCAGAGCAAGAAGAGCATGCAAATGACAGCCCGGCCATAAGACAGGTCATCCGTCAAGCGGGCGCCGAAGGCTTGACTTTGCTAAAGAACGATGGGGGGCTGCTTCCCATCAAGTCCGCGAAGAAGATTGCCGTCATTGGACCGAATGCGAAGCGAGCCATCGCTGGAGGTGGTGGAAGTGCAAGCCTAAATCCTTACTACACTACTACGCCCTTCGACGGGCTTGCGAGCCAATTTGACGGCGAGCTCATCTACTCGCGCGGCTGCGACACGGCGAAGTGGCTCCCTCTCGCCTCCCCGTTTTGCACGACGGCGGATGGGAAACAGGGCGTCACGCTTGAGTACTACTACCATGATCGTTTCGAGGGAACTCCGGCATCGGTGCAGCACAAAGCGAATACGGACCTTTTCCTGTGGGACTCAGCGCCAAAGGCAGTCCTGCCAGCTTACTCGTTCAAGGTGAAGACGACTTTGACACCCAAAACCTCAGGAACGCACACTTTCAGCTTCTCTAGCGTTGGTCCTGGAAGGCTCATCTTGAACGGAGAGCTGTTCATCGACAACTGGGATTGGACGGAGGAAGGCGAGGCGATGTTCGAGGCATCAGAGGACGTCATCAAGTCCATCTACCTGGAGGCAGGCAAGCCAGTCCAAGTCCTCGTGGAGAGCACCAACGAGGTCCGTCCGGCATCGAAGATCACTCACGGCAGGCCGACCCACGCCTACGGCGGCTGCCGCATCGGGTACGAGGAGGAATCCCGCATCAACCTGCTCCAGGAGGCAGTGGACGCCGCGAAGGAAGCGGACGCGGCCATCGTCTTCGTCGGCCTGGACGCCGAGTGGGAGTCGGAAGGGTACGACCGCCAGACGATGGATCTGCCCAAGAACGGCAGCCAGGACCGCCTCGTCGAGGCCGTCCTCGCCGCCAACCCCAACACCGTCGTCGTCAACCAGTCCGGCACCCCCGTCACCATGCCCTGGGCCGACCGCGCTCCGGCGATCTTGCAGGCGTGGTATCAGGGCCAGGAAGCGGGCAACGCGCTCGCCGACGTGCTGCTGGGCGCTCTCAGCCCCGGCGGCAAGCTCCCCACGACGTTCCCGCGGAAGCTGGCCGACAACCCGGCGTACCACAACTGGCCGGGCGAGAACGCGAAGGTCGTGTACGGCGAGGGTATTTTCATCGGGTACCGCCACTACGAGCGCAGCGGCATCGAGCCCCTGTTTCCCTTCGGCCACGGGCTGTCGTACACGACTTTCGCGTACGGCGACGCGACCATCAGCGACCGCACGCTCGCCGAAGACGGCGCCGTGAAGGTCAGCGTGCCAGTCACGAATACGGGAGCTTTCCCGGCGGCGGAGATCGTGCAGGGGTACGTGAGGGACGTCAAGTCCAGGCTGCCCCGCCCGGAGAAGGAGCTGCAGGCGTTTGGCAAGGTATTCTTGCAGCCGGGCGAGACGGCGACGGTGGATCTGGCGTTTGATAAGTACTCTGTCGGGTATTATGACACGTCCTTGGAGGCGTGGATCGCGGAGGAGGGACGCTTTGACGTGCTCGTGGGAGCTTCTTCGGCGGATATCAGGTGAGTCGGGTTGATCGCTGCGCGCTGTGCGTTCGCTGACC
This sequence comes from Neoscytalidium dimidiatum, assembly GCA_037367355.1. Lineage (NCBI taxonomy): Eukaryota > Fungi > Ascomycota > Dothideomycetes > Botryosphaeriales > Botryosphaeriaceae > Neoscytalidium > Neoscytalidium dimidiatum. Next base: position 2,168,692 of record CM074704.1, on the reverse strand, counting down.
GAATTGGAGGTGCTCGACTTCTTTCGAGGTGTTGGAGTCTTTTACATGGGTGTTTTGAAGATAAGACGAGACTGGAAAGAAAGTTTCTGGGTAGAGAGGTTCTTATCTCGTCTATGGCGGGACGAGGAGTTGAAGTGTTGATTTGGACGTGAGTACGAGGGATGATGCAGTGAATTTGCGTCCGGATCGTTGCTTTGACTTCTCTTACACTAGAGCGCTATTGCAATTCCAGGCAGTGGAGCGTCGTATGCAAAAAGATGCCTGAGGCTTCAGGGCGGCGGGTAGTGGCGACGGGAGCTACTGCACTGGCGAGATCTCGGCTGGCATTTTGGTAACCCGCGGTCCTCACTCGTTTTTATTTCCGTTTTTTTCCCTTTTTCTGGTAGAGACGGCCGGATGAGTTTTTATGACATGGAACCGACGCCAATTTCCCTCAGCTGTCGACCGGCTACCGGCTAAGTAGGCTGGCCGACGGATGCACTCTGCGCGTGACTCTGGACAACGGTTGAAAGCCAGTGCGACGTAGGCCGGGGTAAGTGACACCTCAGGCATCAAAGCACCTTGGCAGCCCTGCAGCACCAGCACGCGCCTCGCTTAAAGGCGGTCGGGTGCCTCTTTCGTGCAAGCGCAAGAGCCGTCATCGGAGTTTCCTCTGCACCGAGCCTGTCCGCGCGCTATGAGCCGGGGGAGGATGCGCGACTCTTTCGACAAGCTTGTCCATCACTTCGAGTGAACCACCGCGCCCCAATACCCCTCCGTGTGCCCTGTCTCTTCGCGCATGCCCGCCGCGCGCCAGTGAATCACCTCAAGGCAGTCTTAACATCCATTCCACCTGCGAGAACAGCCCTCAGCGATCAGCCCGCGCTAGCTATATACACAAACCTGCGAGCTCCAAGCGCACCTCGCTATCGCCCGCCCGCGACGCCCTATCGAGCTCCAGCGCAGGAGCTCATGTTCTCCGCGAGCTGATCCGCGAAGCACTCATCGCATCAACTCCCATTTTGCCGATCGTATACGCCCCCATTTTGCCTCAGCGTGAAGCCACCGAGCCGCACAGCACCGACCGGCTTCAGCGACAGTCGCCATGAATCCCGCGAATCGCGAGGGTTGGCCACCGTCGCAGGGTCCACAGGGTGCAGGCGCTTCACAGAACAATGACCAGGCCCAGCCGCAGGGCTCACGTCCCATAGGTGGTTTCGGGTAAGTGCTGGACTTTCGCATCCGCTGCCATCTGCGGCGCGTGTGTGGGGAGGTTTCAGAGAGCTGAAGGCTCTCTGCTGAGGACTGATAATACACTTGCAACTTCGGACTGTCATTGCTGATCCCATGCTTCTGCTCAGATCGAGTGCTGGTGGCTCACAGCAGCCCCCGCCGCAGCCGTCCGCCCAAGGAAGCGGTCCTGTCCTTCCCCCACCAAGTGGTACGTACGCCCGGCCGCGTCCAAGATCTATTATATTTCGTAGAGAACATGGATAACTGATATCGGATCTCATCAGCGCCGTTTTTCTCCCCTAACCAGCAATCTGGACACAATCTGCCCGGCATCGCGGGGTTGAACCAGTCGTCACAGGCCTCGGCAGCACAAGCTTCCCAGAGAGGAACGTCAACGGGTCAAGAATCTACCGCGGGACCTCAGACGCACTCCGCGACGTCGCATGGCGGGTCCGGATACAATCTGCCTGGGATCAACCAAGCAATGCAATCGCAGCAGCTCGGGCAGGCACAGCAAGGGAACAGCGACCGCGAGAGGGAGATGCGAGAAGAGAGACAAGTGGAGGATATCGCCATACAGGCTGCAAAACGGGAGATCGAGATGCTAGAACGGCAGCAGATTGAGCAGGCGCCGCACGAGAACCACGCCGGCTCGATACACCTGCACCAACCCGTGGCCGTCGGTCCGCAGGTGCGTGGCATTCATGGTCCCAACGGACTTCTTGGAAATTCATCACAGATGGGCCCAAGCTCCATGGCAGGGCAGCCGCCTGCGTCCATTTTCGCGTCGGGCCCAGGTGGGCAGCAGGGTGACGGAGCTCGTTTACAGCAACAGCAGCAGCAGCAACAACAACAGCAGCAGCAGCAGCAGCACCCAGTACAGGGACCGCAGCAACAACAGGGTCTTATGGTACCCTTTGGAGGACCCCAGGGTATGCAGCAGTCTTTGGCTATGGGTCAGGGACAGCAGCCCATTCTAAACGTAAGCGAGGTGTATTTTGCACAAAGACGCAAGCATCGGTCACTAACGTCGGTTTTTATAGGATGCGCTCAGCTACCTGGATCAAGTGAAAGTACAGTTCCACGAACACCCCGATGTTTATAATAAGTTCCTCGACATCATGAAAGACTTCAAAAGTGGAGCGTAAGTTTTCACCACAAGGCCATATATTTCGTGAATGACTTCTGATCTGGTCTCGCCCCAGGATTGATACCCCCGGTGTGATCGACAGAGTCTCGTCGCTCTTCGCAGGCCACCCTAATTTGATCCAGGGTTTCAATACCTTCCTGCCTCCGGGATACAAGATTGAGTGTGGTACTGGAGGTGATCCTAATGCGATTAGGGTTACGACGCCGATGGGGACGACGGTTCAGTCAATGCCGGTGCCCCGTCCGTTGTCAAACCCGCGGAGCGTACCTGTGAATGGTGATGGAGCGGGTGCCTCGGAGCGACAGTTCTACGAAGCAACCTCCCGTGGACCTGGAGCTAATTGGCCGCAACAGCAGCAACAACAACAGCAGCAGCAACAGCAGCAACCGGGCTCAGGTCCGGAGGCTGCCTTCAGTCCAAGTCGCCCGGTCGTGCAGCCGCATTACGCGCCGCAGCAGGGACAAGGCAATCAGGCGCCCATATCTCCAGAGGCTCATGCCAGGGAGCAACAAATGACAGCCGCCGCGCTTGCGCATCAACAAGAACAGAGGGGTGTGTCCCAACTCAGCAATGCCGTTTCAGCCGCTACCGGTGGTTTGTTGAACAGGCCTGATCTGATTTCTCCGCCAGGTGGAGCTCCAAATCAAATGCCCGCACAGAGCATGAATGGCGTTGGCCACATGGGTCAGCAGGGCGGCGCGCAGCCCGGGCTGGACAAGAGGGGCCCTGTGGAGTTTAACCACGCCATTAGCTACGTCAATAAGATCAAGGTGAGTCACGCGAGCTTCGGCGGGTTAGTCGTGGTTTAGACTGACTGTGAGTGAAGAACCGCTTTGCGACCCAACCGGATATCTACAAGCAGTTCTTGGAAATCTTGCAGACGTATCAGCGTGAGTCCAAGCCAATTCAGGATGTTTACGCGCAGGTAACGCAGCTGTTCAACTCTGCGCCTGACTTGCTTGAGGATTTCAAGCAATTTCTTCCTGAGTCGGCAGCTCAGCATAAAGCTGCGCAGGCTAGGCAGGCTGCGGAGGAACAATACATGTTTAGCAACGTGCGCGGTGAGCCGGCAGGTACACCACAGATGCATCACACCCCAAGGAACGAGCAGGGCTCTGGCCGTCTTCCTCCGGTTGGCAATTTCGCTCCTACACCCAGCGCTAGCCGTGATAATAAGAGAAAACGAGGTGACAGGCAGGGCACTGTCGGGAGCTCGATGGCAATGCCTGCATCGATGCCTGCAGAGGCACCTGGTGCCGCTCCGAGGACGGGGTTTGGGCAGGGCGGAAACATTGCGAAGGTATGTGAAAAAGTGAAAGACCCCACTGACGCTGTTACCCTTCCCAGCCCTATCGCATTTACAAACCGCTCCTCCCTCGACACCTTACTCCGTCGGTTCCAAATTTCTCCTTTCACTCTTCTTCCCTCACACAACTTCTTTCTTTCGTCATGTTCTCTTCCTCTTCCTTGCGACAATTCTTGTCTTCATAAAAGCACAGCCTTTTCCCTCACACAATACACGACTGCGTTTGACACGTCCTCAATACCATCACCATGCGCCATCCTCGTCGAATTCGCAAGCTGACCAAGTCTCTCCAGCGGGCCAAGCAGCAACACGGTGGCAAGCAGACTGTTCTTCCCGACGCGACTCCAGTCTCACCCACTTTGACACCAGCGATTCCTGAGCCCTTGGCACCCACGACTTCACTTGCAGCGACCGCGGAAGAGCTTGCCTGGTTTGACCGCGTCAAGAAGTACATCGGCAACAAGAACACCATGAACGAATTCTTAAAACTCTGCAACCTTTTCTCAATGGACCTCATCGACAAGTCTTTACTTCTCCATCGTGTGCATGCGTTCATCGGCGGCAATCCGGAGCTCATGAATTGGTTCAGGAAGTTCCTTGGATTCGACGGCAAGGAAGATACTCTTGAGAACCAGCCCAAACCTCCGAGCGGTCGCGTCGCTCTCTCTAACTGTCGCGGTCTTGGTCCCAGCTACCGCCAGCTTCCACGTGCTGAGAAGATGCGCCGATGCAGCGGTCGCGATGAGCTGTGCCACTCTGTCTTGAACGATGAGTGGGCGTCTCACCCGACTTGGGCGTCTGAGGACAGCGGCTTTGTCGCTCATCGCAAGAACCAGTACGAAGAGGGCCTTCACCGTATCGAGGAAGAGCGTCACGACTATGACCACACTATTGAGGCCTGTATTCGCACCATCCAGCAACTTGAGCCTATCGCTCAGCAGTTGCTCAACGCGACCGCCGAGGAGAGGCTCAACTTCCAACTGCCCGGCAACCTCGGTGGCCAGAGTGAGACAATCTACAAGCGCGTCATCTACAAGATCTACAACCGCGAGCGTGGCAACCAGGTTATTCAGCAGCTCTTCGATACTCCATATCAGGTCATCCCGGTGTTGCTCAACCGGATGAAACAAAAGTTGGAGGAGTGGAAGGCTGCGCAGCGTGAGTGGGAGAAGGTCTGGCGCGAGCAGACTCAGAGGATTTTCTGGAAGTCGCTTGATCATCAGAGCGCCAGCGCCAAGGCTGCCGACAAACGTCAATTCCAGGCCAAGACCCTGCAGAACGAGATCCAGGTCAAGTATGAAGAGCAGAAGCGCCAGCGCGAGATGCAAGGCCTTGCGGTTCCGAAGTACCAGTTCGAGTACGCGTTCTCGGACGTCGACGTCCTTCTGGATGCATCCCGTCTTCTTCTTGCACATGCAGAACACAGCAACTCAACCGATTCTCACCGGCTGTATGGCTTCATAAAGGAGTTCGTCCCACTATTCTTCGGCCTTAACGCTACCAAATTCGAGCAGAGCATCGGTTCGCCCCAGGCCGACTCCACCGATGACGAGATGGGTGGCATGGATGACGGCTCGCGCAAGTCGCTCAAAATCAACGGCAAGAAGGATGACCTGCGCCGTGGCGTGCTAGATCCCGGTCGCAGCGGTAGGGCATCTCGCAAGGACGCTGACGAGAGCAACGCTTCGGGTAGCCGGGGCAGCACACCGGAGGCCGCGTCGGCGGCGGACGAGGAAATGGGCGAGGATGGAGACGTCACCACCTCTGCGCCCAAGGACAGCGCATCTGATAGGTGGTTGGAGCACCCTACCGGCGGCAACAACACCTACGATATCCAAGATATCGCGCCCGACGGTCCTTACAAGCGCGATGTGTACAACATGTACTGCAATCTCCCGATCTACTGCTTCTTCCGCATGTTCGTCATCCTCTACGAGCGCCTGTCGAACCTGAAGCAGAACGAGGAGCATGTTCACGAGCTGGTCGAGCGCGCTAAGCATGCGAAGCCTGCTCTGGAGCTCAACCTCATCGATAAGCGCCCCGAAGAGTTCTTCCGCGACACGTCGCACAGCGCGAATTTCTACCAACAGGTGCTCGAGATGTTCATGGAACAAATCCGTGGTGAGATTGAGATGCCGCAGATCGAGGAGACCCTCAGGCGTTACTATCTCCAAACTGGCTGGCAGCTGTACTCTTTTGACAAGCTTCTCAGCTCGCTCGTCAGGTTCGCTTTCGCTCTCTTGAGCAGCGACGCCAAGGACAAGACTTGGGATATCTACCAGCTCTTCCGCAAGGACCGCCAACAGGAGGAGACGACTCATGATGCTGAGCTCAACTATCGGAGGACTGTGGAGAAGTATTCCAAAGATGGAGACGTGTATAAGATCTCATACGTAAGTCCTCTGGCCTCAAAAGGCACCGGAGATGTTACTGACATACACAAGAACCAATCCCGCTCCATCGCCCGCGTAATGATCTTCAAGCGGGAGGAGCCGACCTTCGACATCAAGCAGACGAGCCAGGAGCAGAACTGGCGTGCTTACCTGTCCTCGTTCACACGCATCACGGCGACAGAGGGCGTGCCGGCCGACAAGGTCAAAATGCCGTTCCTGAAACGTGACGCCCCCGCGGACGACGACGAGCTGATCGCCGAGGCATCGGCGGACGTTAAGTCCGAGGAGACTCTGACAATCCGCATCGCACTCGAGCGCTTCAACATGGTCTTCGAACCCAACACCGTCGAGTACCTGATTAAGAGTGACCGCGTGCGCGGTGCCGCCCAAGCCGAGGTCGAGCAGGAGCGCGAGAACAGGATCAGCTTGGCAAAGGAGAAGGTCGTCATGAACAACGCGTGGATGCGCGATTTGAGCAAGGATGTCGTGGATGGCAGGAAGCAGCGGTTTGGCAGGTTGTTGGCCGAGGGTACGGATGCGCCTTCGTCGGCGGCAGGAACTGCTGGGTCTTCGACGGCGACGGCGGGTTCGACTATGGCTGCGGAGAAGTCCGCGGAGGAGTCGACCACTACTACCTCCACGGCGCCGAAGGAGGAGAAGGTTTCTGCTGCTGACGGTGATACAGAGATGGAGGGGCTCTGATTGGTTCACGGCTATTACGGGTTGTGATGGGGAGTTTGCTTTTGGGAGGGGAGAGAAGATGGGTACACATGACCTTTACATGCATGCATGGGGCATCTTTGCGCGGATAATCATCATTATCATCATCACGAACGAACGGGACCACAAAGGGAGGGCAAGGCTGACTCTTGGCGGTGGCGTTCGAATCAGCGGGCGAGTGGTGAAAACTTTTTCTGTTTTCTGTTTCCTCTTTTTTTGACAACCACTATTTCTTCATATGGGCGCGGTCTTTCTTCGATCGATCGATCGATTGATGTGTGTATGTATGGAACGAGAATTTCTCTGCTTCTTGTTTTCCTACTCTCGGTTTTTTCTCCAGAGAGGACCTGGCTGGGTGAGTGAGCCGACGGCTGCTAGGAGAGGATGGGAAAAGTTGTGGGGGGTTGGTAGTAGAATTCTATTGTATTATTTTTCTCTCTATCGATTGTTTTCCGAGTATTAAGTCTCAGGTTCCCGGTTTGTTATTACTTGTTAGTGATGGTGATGTGTAGGTGTGTTTTGTGAAGATGGATGAGAGCAGGAAGAATGCCATTGAACAATCACTGCGATGGGGAGAGCGGAATGCGCAATTTACTACTCTCCTTTCTCGTAGTATGGCATGTTCTGTTGTTTTTTCTGTAGAGGTGGGTATCTGTTGCTACTGCTATCTTGAAGGGTGAGGCTTGTGGCAATGTGAGAATGTGGAAGGTTGTGGTGGTGTTGGTGTCGCTTGAGCCTGTTTGTAAGTGAGCCTCTGTGCCTCACTGGGATGAACGGATGAATCTTGATGGGGACTTGACTCCAGTACATTGTCCGCGAAGAGAGGATCACCAAGATCGGCGGAGTAATACGTCGAGCGGGTGTTGATTCTTAGGGAGAAAAAAAAGATTGATTTCAAAGGCAGCTGAAGGTGAAGTGCGTGTTTTGGGGCAGGTGCGGCGAGGTGAAGTGGGAGGGTGCTCTTTCCTCTTTGCTTCGTGTGACGTCGCAGACTGGCTGCCTGGAGCTCTCTCTCACTTCGACTCAACGTTGAAATGATGAGAAATTCCACAACTGAACTCACATCGAAAGTTACCTCAACTGATGAGCAGGGCCTTTCCGGCTCTTTGATGAGCGCGCTCTCGACCAGTCCGTCCGAATAAGGCCTCAACCTCATGCGTCTACTCGATCATCTCGCCAACCTCATTCTCATATCAAGGCATCCCACGCTCTATAGAACAACGCAACGTTCGAGTAAGAAAACTTCATAGTTAAACAGACATCATGAGCGACGCCGCGGCCTCCACCTCCACTCAGACCACACCGCTCGGCCCGCTCCCGACGGCGACCACCATCCGCGCGCTCCCCGCCGGAACCGCCCGCGCGCTCGCGTCCTCGCTGGCGCTGGCCGACCCGGCCGCCGCGGTGAAGGAGCTGCTGGACAACGCGCTCGACGCGGGCGCGACCAGCGTCGCCGTCGACCTGGCCGCCAACACGCTCGACCACGTCGCCGTGCGCGACAACGGCCGCTCCGTCCCGCCGCCCGACCGCGCCCTGCTGGGCCGCCGCCACGGCACCAGCAAGCTGGCCGCGCTGGAGGAGCTGCGCGGCGTCGGGCCTCGGTCGCTCGGGTTCAGGGGCGTCGCGCTGGCGAGCCTGGCGGGCGTGGTGGCGGGGCTGTGGGTGACGGTGAGGTGTGAGGGCGAGGGGGTGGCGAGCGTGTTGAGGATCGGGGAGGGGAATGGCGGTGCGGTCGTGGAGAAGAGGGTGGGTGCGCCGATGGGGACCACTGTGAGGGCGGAGGGGTTTTTTGAGAAGTGGCCGGTGCGCCGGCAGAGCGCGTTGAAGGATCGAGAGAGGGGGGTGAGGCGCGTGAAGAGGGTGTTGCTGGCGTATGCGTTGGCCAGGCCCGGCGTGAGGTTGCAGTTGAAGGTGGGGAAGGGGAAGGGCGGGGTGGATTGGGTGTATGCACCTAAGCCTGGGCTCAAGGCGGATGCTGGGGAGGAGAAGGTGGCAGACGCGGTGTGGAAGGTCATAGGGAAAGACGCTGCCGCGCAGTGTGCGTATGTGCAGCGTAAGGTGAAGGGGTATACCATCGAGGCTTTCCTCCCGAAGGCGGATGCAGAGAGTAGGAAGATTGCTGGCTACGGACAATTTCTTTCTATCGATGCACGACCGGTTTCGACAACAAGAGGAACGATGAAGCAAATTGCGAAGGTCTTCAGGGACAACTTGAAGAAAGTGAGCCCGGCGTTAGAAGATGTGAGGGAGCCTTTCTTGAGGATGGATATCCGGTGCCCGCCGGGAAGCTACGATCCGAATGTCGAGCCTTCGAAAGACGATCTTCTGTTTGATGACGCTGGAACCGTTCTTGGCGCTGTGGAAGAGTTCCTGGACGCATTCTACTCGTCTGTTTCGCTGGTGGGCTATACTTTAAAGGAGACAACTCAAGTGGAGAACCGGGAGATCGAGATGTGTGATGGGGATGCGGCGGCGAACAGTGACATATTCGATCAGTTCGTTGGCATGCCAGATCCTGACCTTACTTCGACTCCTCAGTTCGATGACCATCAGAATCAAGAGAGTACACCAGTGCCGGCGACAGCGCTATCGAAGCATTCATCAAAGCCAGCGACTCTGCTTACCGATCAATCTCAAGGCAAAGAAAATGAACACGAGGCTCAAGAACTACAGCCTGAAGAGGGAGAAACACCCCGTCCGAAACGCCAGCGGACTTGGAAATACAACATGTATGACTTTGACGAAGATGACTTAGGCATTGATGGTCCTGGTCCCGATGTAGCGCTCGACGAGGACGACATAGATGAAGTTATTGAGCAGCAGGGTCTCAATGATGTCACTGTGTCGAATCCGTGGACTATGGCGAAGATGAATGCTCGAATTCGGAATACCGATATTACGAGATGCCAAGAAAGAACTCTTCCACTGGCTGAACGGACGGAATCACAGCTGAATGTGCTGACAATCACACCTCTGCTGCCTTCAAATCAACTTGGTGGACTACACTTACCAACACCACAGCCTTCATCACCGGCTCGAGAGAATCAGACGATCAATCCTAACGTTTCGAATGTACTGAATAACCCCAATTCCCCTAAACCAAGCCAGTCTTTGGCACAAGCACACGACACTCTTCCTCCTTCTCCACATACCTCTCCTCAACAGCCTGTAGGTGACGGGCTCTTTTCCAAACCACCTCAGCAACTGCAACAAGTGTCGTGTATCCCAACTCTTAGGAAGGGCCAGACTGGGCGGGGGCGTGGTAGCCGGAAGAAATTCCCCGGTCGTGGCGGCGGACTCAACAAGCCATTCAAGTCTCCGATCAACTTGGAGAGGGATAGCTGGTTTTCAAATGTACCTTCGCAGCGTCCAAAGGGGTCATCTGTGTTCCTGAGACATAGGGAAATCCCGGCAGCCACCAGTGAAGAGGCTGAGAATACGACCTCTGTAGGAGCTGACGGACCATTATCTGATGGGCGGGACCATGATATTCGACATTGGATGGCCCGAAGGACTCTAGACCCCTCTGTTGACTTGATTGCAGAAACTTCTGCAGAGTCAACCCGCATAATCTCTGGCAGGAAGCATTCTGTAGCAAGCAGGCAACCCGTCCGAGACTTCAACATGCCAGAAGCGGGGCTTGAAGAGTCTCGTGTACCAGAAGTAAATATTCAACGAAATCTCACGCAGCAGTATCACACATCTTCTCCGCATCAACCTCGGCAGAGTAGAGAGAGTGGCCGTGGTGGAGCAGTCAAGAATATACCAACCAAGCAATTACTTCGTCGGTCCAACCGTCTCATGCGCCGTACGGGAACAGCACAAGTCTCTTTAGCTGAAGAAGATGAAGAGACAGTAGTACAACAACAGGTACAAGAGCAATCCGAATGCCGATCCGGTCAATACGCTAGCAAAAAATCAGCGCCACAGCGTCCCGGCGCCGGTCTCATACCTCTCCGCTCTCTTTCATCCCTCCAGCAATTACGCCGCAGTGCAACTTCGAGACTGCAGCTAGAGCATATCCCTGAGGGTGAAGAGATGCACAATACCTTCATCATATTTCCTACTATAAGCGCTACAAGCAGGAGCAAGGACGACGAAGTGTCTCAGACCGACCTCGTTGCAGGCATCACGGCGGGCTTCAAACTACTGGATCCGGTATTCAATGGTCTGTCATGGAGAAAACAAGATGACACAATGCGAACGTTTGGGTCCGAATGGGGTGAAGGGATCGCGCCATCTGTGGTACAGAAATGGGCAGATCGGCTGAGCCAGCTGTTGTCGCACAACAAGCCCGTCGATCTAGAGGAGCCCGAGGTAAGGGAGGATCTCAGCTTTATCATTAAAGATGCTGTGGAGAGATATATGGTGAAAGTGGTGGCAGGTGTGTGAAAGCCGAGGTAAGATGTCGGCTTTGTTTGAGATTTCTGCGCTTTCTGAGCACTTTGCTTGTGATGCTGAGATGTCGCTGTTATCCATGAGATGTCTCGATCTTAGCTTCGAAGTTGTGGAAAATAGCTACATTTCACGAGACATCTAAGACGTCTTTAAGTGGAGCAAGACGTGGCTTACTATTGCTTTGTTTTGTCTATGTTGTAGACTCCATTCGAATCAGATGGGTCCGACATAGCTGTTTGCAAACTCTAACAGAATGGAGAGGGTTCAGATCACGCACTATCTAACTGTAGATTAGGACATTGATCGCTGCTTTGTAAGAAATGGCTTGAAGCTGAAGGAGAATGAGGAATGAGATTCGTTATCTCTGAAAATATTATCGAGAATGCGTAATAATACAATTTGCTTGCCTCTTATTTGCCTTCGTGACGCAGTATCGCAAGCTGGAAAAGGATGTAGAGATAAATGTACACAGCTCAAGAAGAAAGACTTTCCCCTTGATAAGAAAAAGAAAGAGTAACCTTCGAAGCCTTCAGCCTTATTCCCCTCCTGAGAGCTTAGGGCAATCCCCTTCCTTTCATTCCTCTTCCCCCCCCAACAACTCGCCCCCTTCCCACCAGCAGCTTTTTCTTCTTCTTCTTCTTCTTCTTCTTCTTTCAAGCAATCTGCGTGAAGCAGTCAATGCTCGACGTAACGTCATTCCAGCCGAAGGTCCTGAGGTCCGCGACGTACCAGTTTGGGCCGACGCTCCTGCTGCCGCCGCGGCAGTTGCCGTCGCGGTGCAGCCGGCACCGCGTGTTGCGGCCCGGGTAGATGCTCGACAGGCGGTCGTTGAGGGACCGGTCCAGGTTGTAGCACAGCGCGTGCCGCAGTGCCTGCGTGATGCAGCGCCCGCCCTTGTTCGCGCCCTCGCAGTATGTCACCGGGTTGTAGGCCCAGGCGCGGCGGTCGAGGGGAGAGATGGTGGTGGTGGCGGCGGCGGCGGCGGCGGCAGCGGTATCGTTGTTGTTGATGATGATGATGTCGTCGCTGTCGAGGGTGGTCGTGATGGTGGAGGGGATGAAGGCCGGTGGGTCGGCGGCCGGGAGGGCGGCGGTGAGGGTGGTGAGGGTGGTGGCGAGGAGGAGGGTTGGGAGGTGCATTTTGGTCGGTGGCTGTTTGTGCTTTTGCTTTTCTTATTGATTGTTTGGCTGGCTGGCTGAACTGGTCGTTTGATTTTGTTCGGTCTTCCTTGTAGTCGCCTTCGCCGTCTCTGGAGAGAGTGGATGTGGTAAGTCGCTGGCTGAGCCCGGCTGATAGTGTCTTGATGCAAGGAGCGTGTTTTATTCGGTCTGCAGGAGAGCAGAGGAAGAGCCGGGTGGGATTGTTTCTATTTTATGCATGAGGCGCTGATGTCTTTCACATTGCTATAAGCGTATTGAACAAAGAGCCTACTGATATCTTATTGTGGTCGCTATTGTGGCCGCTATTGTGGCCGCTATTGTGGCATAGTTTATTGAGACCCATGTTGGGATGCTTGGTACGTAGTTGGTGGAGGCGATAAAACGTGTGAGCATGAGCAAATATTTCTTACGGGTCTCGGTCTTCCTTAATAAGCTCCGTGCCGATGCTGTCGTCCTTTGTTGTCAAAGGAGTACCATCTGCACCTCTTATTGGCGTTGGATCTAAAGTCATGTTGTCGCATTTGCCAAGCCAAGCCGTAGCAAACCGCAAACATTTGACAGTAGTACGTTCAGACTTCTAGAAGGACTATAGTGATGGAGATGGCTTGTCGAATGAGATGAACAGCTTATACGAGCTTCAGACAGGAGCGAGAACAGAGTTGCCGCCATTGTGGTGACTCACTGAAGTCCCGATAGGGTTTACCAACACGATGTAGTCAGTAGAGACACGCTCGAACCAGCGGAAGCCTGTGCACCCAGACGACCCCTTTGTTCGCCACGTGCTTGACCGACATTCTTCCGCGCCTGGGGCTCCTGTCGCGTGGTAGCAAAACTGTCAAACGTGCCGGCGGTTTCAGACCATCGCGATCCCTCAATCATCGGACTCTCCAAAAGGGAAATGCATAATGAAACTTAGTCCACCTCCGCTTTTCAAGCGGTAAGGTGTCAAAGTATCCTCACACATCCGCTGATTGGGCCTATGTAGATCTCGCGACCCGGAGGTGAGGTTGATGCATGACCTTGTACCGAGGCGCGTTGGACTCGCATGGTGCTATTGCGACATGCCGGATTAAGATATGGTAATGGGATTCGTGAGGGCAATGAGCGAAGAAAAAGGGCCTTGTGAATGCCTTTGTCGCATCTCGAATGCTCGTATGTTTCACTCGATCACACTGCTCCGAGTCTTCAAGAGAAAATCCATGGAGCTGTTAATCTTTCAGCCGTTGGGCCTGGCCGGAAATGGGACGTATTCGGAATTCGCCCAAATCCGGAGTAATCCCACGCTCCTCTAATCCCGACGTTGCCGGCCACTTAGTCAGTCCTCCCTTTTTGCTAATAGTTATGGCGTAAAAGCCCGCTATATCGGACGAACGGGAACCAGGAATGGCATAGGACGTTGTCTCTGTCGCACAGCCACGATGTCAAGAGATCTGGGCCGGACCCTTAACCTCCGCCAAGGTCGGCACCCAATTCGCAGAGCTTAATTGTGACAGAAGGTTTGCTGCTGAAGCAAGAACTACCGCTCTGCCTCGCTCACCGGTTAAGGACCAGCCCACCGGAGTCCTGTCATTCTCACAAGCACGGGAAGAGGGGGTCGGCTCGCTGAAAGGGCCGCGAAGGGTCCAATGGAGGGGCTGATGCATATCACACCCTGTCTTCCTGTATTTCCCGCCTCCCGGATTTGGACAAAAGCGAGGGCGAAATATTAGGTGGACTGGCAAGGCTGACGACAATGTGGGTGTGCCGGGCCAGGGATGTTGTGAAGATTGGGTCGGACCATGACGGCAGCGGCGCGAAGCGCTGGAGGGCGATTGGTGCACGCAGTTGTAGACAAGACGAAGGATTGCACGGGAAAGGTCCGGCTAGGTGGGAAAAAGAAGGGATGCGGAATTGCGACAAGGACCTGGGTGCTTCGGAGGCACATGAGAAGAGGAATAAAGTGACAGGCGCGGGACACCGCGGCTCGAACCGAGGAGCGGATGAGATTGGGGTAATTCCTTAGCCACGTTAGCTTCTATATATTGTCGGCTATTAAAATACCGCAAGAGAGGCTGAGGGCCAGAGAAGGAAGGGCTTGCATGAAATACTGGAAGGAAATTCAAAGAGATTGTAGCACTCATCGATGGCATGAGATTTTGTGTTAGACGAAAGACTCTTATTCGCTGATTACCAAGACCGGAGCTGCAAACAACTTCACGCAATGTGTAATGCCAAAGCCGCGTGATATTGATTGTGTTCGCGTGAACACGGGCGTAACAAGGCTGTGGAATGTTCCATGCCCGCCTTGGTCGCCAACACTTCAGCCTCATAAGGCGCTCCGAGCTGACTAACAGATTAAATGGCTGAAGTGGTGTGTAGTATCCATCAAAAACGGTGAGAGCCGGATAGGAAGGAGTTGAAGTCACGCTGATGGAGGCCTTATGCTTACCTCGAGAAATACTCGCCTGTCTGGCGTTGCCAGTGGTGCTGCTAAGCCTTCTATTTGCCTGCCCGCGGCGCCACTCGCCGTTGGAGGTACCATTCCCAAGAAGGCAGCCGGCGAATGCAGGCTCGCGTGTCCGTTGTGATGATGTGATGGCCTGGCAGCCATATCGGAGATGCCGATTAGCTCTTTGCTGGAACTGTGGGGTTGGGACAGGCTGTTGGCCGTTGGTAACAGGTTTCCCCGTGCCCTTCCCGGCGCCAGGCCCGTCCTGCCCTGCCTTGATTTACGGCCGATGCCCCAGCCTCCCCTTCCCGCGCCCGGGCGCACCTAGGCGTGCACTGTGCGCTGGGTGCGTGCTTTCCGGAAATAATAAGCGGATGCTAGCTCCGTGGATGGCGATGTCGAGACCCTGTTGCATATTCTGGGGACTTGGGATTGGATTGCTGCACTTTCTCAGTAGCGCCTATGCCAGCTTTCTACCTTCCACCGCCCAATCTCATCCATCACGCGTACGTGCATTACATGTTGACCTGCGGGTGACGCCCTCTAGGGCACAGTGATGGGGAAGTTCGAGACGAGCATAAAGTGTTTCTTGGCATCAGTGGAGTGGCCAGAGTGCTCCGTCTGCACTTGCGGCTCTTCAGAAATTGTCGTGGCGTCAAGCAAAACACCCATATTCTCCCTTGCTCCGGTAGGTGGCTGGAGGAAAGGAGATTGCCGCTTCATGCGCCTTGCTTTTTCCTCTCTTGCGCAAGAGCGGTGGAAGTCTCGTCTTTCGGTGCGTAGTCGCAACCGAGTTTGACGTACAACCCCGGAATTTGGGGTGACTGGCTGCTGCATACCTCACCACAATTTGATTGCCACGGGCATGGACGCCCGTGCAGTCGGGGTCCGCAACTCCCGGGAAGGGGTGCTTCGCGGAAAAGGTACCGGTAGAGCCCGCTCCTGAAATATCCATACCCACTTCAATAATGCAGCCCTTTTCGCCCCTTTGTCAAGAAAGACGAGACACGAGCGGGCTTCGGGCCGCAGCCAATACAATACTTGCCGGTGGAGCTCTGGTGGGAGGAAATGGCACGGGGAAGATCAAAGGGACGCCGATCAGATGATGTTCCGATTGATCTCTCATCCTGCCGATGCCGGGTAAGGCGGCTTGGCGGCCTTTCGGAATTATCATCGGAAGGGGTGTGCGCACGAAGATGTTATTAGGAGATATGGAAACGGCGGAAGCATGACTGCTTCGTTCGTATGTCCATCACATGTGCTGCAACTCTGCTGGGCAGCAGGTCGGCTACGGCTGGTAATGATTGGCTGGGTGACAGGTGCTGCTTCTGGGCTTACGACGATGAACGTCCAGACAGCCAGCGGGTAGTTCCTTGACGATGCCGTGGCGGCCTTTTCGGGAAAGTCGGAGAAGCACGCCAGGCAACTCTTGGGGGCCAGACGCAGCAGCGAAAAATGCCGCGAACATCATGATAGACTGGAGCTCCATCTCTCACCGCTCAGTCTATGTAGCAGTCCTTGGGGTTGAGTATTGAATAAATGAGCGGCGAGTCTTAGCGGTCTGTCCCTATTGGCGTTCAGTATGGCGGAGTGCGCTCCCAGGTCCGCGATCAGGCCAAGAGGCAGTTCTAGAGCAGTTACTAGACATGGTGTCGGACTGCGCCGCTGCGGGACGTTTGCGCATCGCCTCTGCTTTGGGAATGGCGTCAGAAGCCGGTATCTCTGTGCACGCGTGGGGACGTGGGCGAAGGAGCAGCTTTACGTTGCATCGAGGCCGCAGATCCTGCGTGCCTGTTTCAATGCTCTTACGGAAAGGTAATAAGCGATCGTCCACTGCCTCCTGGCCGGCATGTCACCGCCGCCATCCACCGTGGTTCGCCGGCCGGCTGCGGCGAGCACCCGATTCCCGCTGAGGCGTGCCGTGGCTACGAAGCCAGAGTTGCACGGCGATCGTGAGGGACGCCTGGACAGGTCTGCAGGCGCAAGTGTTTATTCAAGTGTCGAGTCTGGACGCCAACGGCTCCACCGGCAACCCTGCACCCTTTGCCTACGGGGTGCTTGTGACCACTTTTAAGCAGCTACCTGCCGGCGACAAAGTGTGGCGGTGGGCGGCGGGCTGTGGACTGCGGGCGGCGACGAACGGCCGCGGCTCGTGAGACCGGTTGTTGCCGTGTGCTGTTTGGTGAATCATGAAAATGGATGAAGCGGGCGTGAAACAAGTCATGCTGTTGGCAGTTGGAAGGTTCCGGCGATTTGACGGCGAGCAGGGAGCGGGAGCGGCGCGGTGGAGCCTGGGAGCTGGGGGGCAGCATTTCGTGGTGATCGGTCCATGCGCAGTAGGGGTGCTTTTCGTGGCAGCCCGCACTGTCGCAGAGCCCTCTACTCGGGTATCATTCTCCGGACCACGGGCTCAGCTTTGGCCCCCGAACCCTAATTACTTGCAGATGATCTGCTCGCCATGGACGTTTTTCCAAGACGGGCCTCCTTGCCATCACGAGAGGATTAGCTCACGGTATTCGTCTGATATGCCTCCGGCGACGCAGCCACCATTGGGGACGTAAGCAATAAAGCAACGCATTGCACCGTGCCGGGATCTTGCATGTAAGTAACGGCCGGGAGGTTATATGTGCCAAAAAAGGGGAGCCAACGATAGCCGTTATTAGGCGTGGTAGGAATCCTAACCTGTCGTGTTCGTTGCGCAAGGCCTATAAGGCTATAGCAGACGCTGCTATTTTTGTGCTGCTCAATGCTCGCGTGCTAATTTTTGAATGTCGCTCGGCCACCCTGGCGCACATCATAGAACATCTCAATTGTTCATTACTCGCATGTGGAGAGCATTTTGCGAATTACGCCCATCAACGTCCCATTTTCCAGCGCAGCAGCCACGCGCTCCTTGTCGCCCAATTGCTTATTCACGGCCTCGTCAGTGCTATGAGTCCCCTTCTTGATGCGCACATCGACTCGGAATCGTGGTGGCAAGGCCTGCTCGAGGCGAACGCGCACGCCTAGGCCAATGACCGTCGCCAATGAGCAGTGTGTGATTGTAGGCGTGATCTCGACAACGACCGTGCTGATCGGCGAGCGTGGCGACGACGGCGGCAGGATGTGAATATCGGGCAGGTTCACGACGGCAAGCGAACCCAGCGAGAGTGGGTGCTCTGGGTCAGAAATGGAAGATATCAGGTCTGCATGGCAGTCAGCAAGCGAAAATCAGCGCGGACTGCTTCGCGGCGGACTGCTCACCGTAGATTTCCTGCTCGTCGATATCCTCTACTGAGCCATCGTCCGAGTCTGATGACGACTGCGGCGCATCGAACGGGTCGTTGAGGTAGCTGTAGGCTGGGATCAGGTCGTCGAACAGGCCAACGCCCGCACCCTCACGCTTCTTGACCGACGACTCCCGCCGCCGGGAGGGCAGGTCGGAGGGGTTGAGGATGGTGGGGTTGGCGTTGTCCTTGTCCGGATCCATGTCGTCTGGCGTCAGGCGCGGCGGACGGGATGTGGACGATGCGGCGCCGGATGTGGAGGAGCGTCACGATCTGAGAGGAAGGAATTGCAGGCACCCGTAGCCGCGATGGCTTGAGTTCGCCGCCGCATCTGCGCCGTTGGCGAGCATGCGTCACAGGCCGGTTCGGAACATCAGGCCGCCGCGCCCGCCCTCGTTCCAACCGGAGCTCGCTGCCCACTGTGCCACTGTCTACTGCCCACTGCCCTACCGCAGTGCCCGCTGCGCCGCCAACCTGCCTGCCCACCAGCCCACCAGCCCACCAGACAGCCAGCCCAGCCCGGCCCACAGCCCCAGCCGCTCTCTGTGTGCCCGCGCTCTGCAGCTGCACAAACGCACACATGGCATCGCGTCTCGAGTCGCCGGCCCACTGCCCGCCGCCCTCCGCCCTTCAGCCCAGCAGATCGCAGCAGAGCGTGCGCAGCAGAAATCCCCGAGGCCACACTGCGGCTGGTTCCGCCGCTGCGCTCTCCCGAACCCGGCTCCCGCCATGGGATCTGCCCGCTTGGCTGGCCCCTTCGCCCACGCGCAGTCTTCACCACTCACGTCACTCGCGCAGCCGGCGGCCCCCTATGCAATCTCTGTCATGCATAGCGCGTGGTCAGAAGACGTTTGTTCGCATCAGCCCATGCGCGGACTAGTGCTTTGCCGCAGCGAGGGTTACTTCGTGGCTCCCCATATCGCCTGCCAGGCCTGCATGCGGCCTAGTGCCTGATGCGGGACGTTGGAACGCTCCAGCAGCCGGGCATCGCGCTCTTCGAGCTGTCAAGCAGCGGCGCCACTGCAGCGCCGTTGCTTGGGAAGTGATTGACTGCTGTGGGTGGAGCCAATACCGCCGCGCGCCAAGCCAGCAGCCCTCGCGCCGCGCGCGCCTCTATCGTGACGCTGCCTGCGCGCCGCCAGAAGAGCGCAGCAGCAGCCGCCGCCGCTGCTGGCGCTGGCTCTGGCGCCCCCGCAAAACAACGTGCTCCCACGCGCAGCCCAGCCCGGCGTGTTGCAGACGGTAAGCGAGCAGCGCGCGAGTCGGGCAAGATCGTCGATGGGGGAGGATCCCCTGCCGGCCAGGCACGCGGCCTCCGCCGAGCCTGGTCGACCCAAGGCGTTGGGAATTCATCTCTTGTTCTTCTTCGAGGGCGCCGGGCGCGCGGCGCCTTCACATGCAAAGAAACGTGCGCCCGCAGGCCTGCCTCACTCAGGTCGTCGACACGGCGCATCGGGAGCAGCCGACGCCCTCTATGCCAGCCAGCGCGCCAACAGCCGCCCTCGTGCCTCTTCGTACTCGGGGGGGCCTCTAGCCATCGATCTCGGGCTGGCGCTGCTTCCAGAATGCCCGGCAAACATTCTGGTGCCAGTTTCAGGCGTGTTTTAATGGGGGCGGCGGCGACGGCGACGCGCGCCCAACAGCACCTAGGAGAGCGTCTCCAGCGCTTCCGCAGCCAAATTGCCTGCCACGGCCACGCGGCAGGGAGGAGGAGGGTGCGCCGACGGCCATCATGCCGTGCAAGAGGCACTGGGCAAAAGGTGGAACGTCAGGCCGATCGTCGAGCAGCAACAGTCGCAGCCGCCGCCGCCGCCGCCGCCGCCCGCGAGCGCAACCCGGCCAGGCCCTGTGACGGCTTTTCCGACGGCCGCACACGCGCACACGCAACACGCACACCAGTCGCACGCCCGCATCGCCGGAGCCGCCTGGGTCGCCAGGGCCAGAGTCGGGGTCGGGGTCGAAGCAAACAACCATCGCGTTGAGATAATGGCCTGCATGGTGCAGTTGCATGAGGCAGGATCCCACCGCCCGGGGTGCGGCCAATGCTGACGCTTCCCAAGCTGCCGGGAGCCAGCCTGTTCAGGCAGTTTTTATTGGCGTTCCTGCATCCGTGGCGCTGAAGGGTGATGATAGACGAGCCCGCGCAACCCTCCGGCAGCTGCGCATGCGGCGGCCGGCGGCGGCGGCGCCTGGGCTGGCGATGGAGTTTCCGCGCAGGCGGTTTTACTGTGCACCCAGATGCGACCCGCGATCTGGCAGCACGCTGGCAGCTGGCGGGGAATGGGCCTGGCGGAGTGCGGCTGCAGCAGCAGCAGCAGCAGCAAAAGTACAACAGGCGAGGCGAGCGCGTCCAGATCAGGCAGCGGACAGGGCTGAGCAGACAGGGAGCGCGTTGGGCGGTGTCAGAGCTGCGTTCCAGCCGCAAGACGTATGGTCGGGGAGGATCTTGAGACGCGTGAGACAACGTGGGAGGCAGATCTTACAGCGCGTGCGTTAAACAGCAGCCTTGGGCGGGCGGGCGGGCAGGCAGGCTGACGGACGAAGCATGGACTGACTGAAGTCATTATTATTGACGTCGTAAGCTCCTCGCTAGGGCTGGGCGTCGTGCAGTCCCCTCATCTCCCTCAGGACGGCAGCACCCACGCACCCCTCCAGGCTAAGGTGTCGAGGATCCGGTGGTGGGGCTTCCTCGGCAAATCCAAGAGGCGAGTGTGGGTGGTGCTAGGCAGGGCCTGGCGCAGCAGTGGCAGGCTAATCGCGCGCGAGCCTGACAGCCTGAGCCTTGGAGCGCGCCGGGGTCGACGCCGCTGCCATCCCCCTGCAACGCCGCTGTTTGGGCGCCGTCGCTGGCCGCACGCACACACATACACAACCACACACGCACAAGCACACGCATCCCTTCCCGGGTGTGCGAGGGGACAGCATCGGCGGCGGTGCAGCCTGGGGATAAGACTGGAGACGAGGTTGAGAAGATTTAGTATGCGGGCGGCAGCGGCAACGGCAGCGGCAACGACAGGGCGCAGTCAATCAGGGCGCCCGGGACCGCGGCTTGATGCTGCGCTGCGCTGCGAGGTGCAGAGCAAAGTGCGGACTGGGAGCCAGAGCGCCGTCTGCGCGCGCGTGCTCGGTGCCTGTGCCTGTGCCTGTGCCAGTGCCAGTGCCAGTGCCAATGCCAGTGCCAGTACCAGTACCCGTGCCAGAGCCAGAGCCAGAGCCAGAGCCAGTGCCCCAGTGTCCCATTGCCCCAGTGCCAATCAGCGCCAGAGCCAGACAAGCACAAGCACCTGGCAGTGCGGTGCCTGTGTGGCATCCTTGTCCCCGCCCGCTCGCTCGCCAAAGGCGTTGCGCATCCCTCGCGCCGCTCGCGTGTGCTTGGCTGCCCGCCCACCCACTGACTGCCCACTACTTGCCTGACTCTTGCGGCTTCGCAGCGCACCCCGGCCCAGCAGCTCAGTCCTGGCGGGTGTGGAGCTAGCTATCTTACGTGCTCCTGGCCTGGCGTCCACGGTCCCAAGCGCGACCGCCAGACCGTTCTTCAATCCCCACTCAGGAGTCTCTACGCCACTGTTACTTGTACGCGAGAGCACCGCGCCCTGCGTGAGTCTCAACGTCCTTCCCATACCGCGGCTCCACACCTCATCTCAATGCGCCTGCGCCAGCACCGCGCCCGCTCTCGGCAATCGGACTGCGCACCCGCTGCCGCCTACTTAGAACCTCCAACCACGCCCACCACGCGCGCAACTCCCAGCAAACGTAGCTGACCAAGTGGCGGCTGATCCGACTTGTCGTCCGGACATCCATTTGCTGACCTCCCCTCCACCCCGACCCGATTGGCGCCCCCGGCCACGCTTCGTCTGCTCCTCCCCGCCAAAGCAATCCATCGCAAACTCGCCGCGTCCCGTCCCGCCTCGCCAATAAGCTCCAGAGCGGGCCTCCGCGCGACGAGCTTCTCCCAACCTCCGCCGCTGCTGAGACATGGCCGGCGAGCCCACAGGACGACCTCTCCTACCCCAGACCGCACAAATGCAGAACTTTCCCTTTGCGCCGCAGACGCTGGCGCCGCGTGAGAACCAGAGAAGTACGGCCCACCAACGGCGCCTGCTCCGCGGCCTCGAACTGACCCGCCGTGCTAGACTATGTTTTCGTCGACGAGCACAATCGCCACAAGCGCCTCAAAGGTAGGACCCCGCGCGCCATCCTATCTGCTCGTCGGGCAGGACAGCTGACCTCGTCGAACCAGTGATGCGCGCCTGTGAGGGCTGCAGACGCCGCAAGATCAAGTGCGATGCTGCGACCACCAACGCTTGGCCATGCGCTGCTTGCATTCGTCTGAAGCTTAACTGCGTCCCGCCGACTGTCAGTTACGAGAACAAGGATTCGTTCCCCACCGGCTCCCACACCTTCGAAATTGGAGACCGAAGCCATGATTACGACCCAAACCAGAGCGTGCAACATGTCCCCACGCCGGGCGAATTTCAGAGACACCACTCCATCCAACATCCCATGTCCACAGAGGTCGGCCCACTCATGGGCCATCCTTTGCAGGCAACATATGCCGATGCTGCCCGTCTATACCAGACCGCGCCGTACGGTGGGATGCCTTCGGCACCCCCAAGTCAAGAGAGCGTTCCTTACGGTAGCATGCAACCAAATCCACTCGCTAATGCGGATCAAATGAAATACCAGCCCCAGCAGGTATATCCAGGACAGCCGGCACCTGCAATGAATCCATCCAACGAAGGCGAGCCCATCTGGAGAAACAACCTTGACACGTCACAGCTCACAGAGGCTCTCGGAGAACTTAAGATTGACCACACAGCGATAGGTAAGTTGCAATTTTGGACAAAACGGAATCGGCGCCTCTAACAACTCTAAATTAGCGCCGTACATTGCAAACCAGAAGAAGGCGCTAGCAAACGCTCCTCCAGTTGAAGAATATGAGATCCAACTCCCCGATGATCATGCTCCTGACATGACAATACGTATTCCCCCGGACATGATGCCATCTGATCAGCAAGCGCTGGACTATTTCGAATATTTCTTCACAAACATCCACCCCTACGTTCCGGTTATTAACAGGTCCTATTTCTTTCAACAATGGCACAACAACCGTGCTGGAATTTCCCCGCTTATCCTTGAAGCTATTTTCGCTTGTTCATCCCTGATGCTGGATGATCCTTCCCAGGGAAACAAGTGGTTGGCGCTCCTAGCAAGTCAGTAACCCAACCACCCTGAAAAGTTAAGGTTAAGAAACTAATCTCTGATCAGAGCATGAGGAAAGCTTCAAGGACGTTCCCCGCCTGAGCACAATTCAGGCTTTGATTCTTGCATTGAAAGCTAGAGAAGCTGTGCCTAAGCGCGGTTACTTTTACCGTTCCTGGATGACAGTCGTGAATTGCGTCGCTATGTCAAAGGATCTCGATTTGGATACGCATTTTGAACTGCACCAAATGGGCAAGCCGTGTGGATCGTCGGCTCATGATTGTGTGACCAAAACAAGAGTTTGGCATATCCTCTTCCAACTCGAGGTCATGGTTGGAGGGCCTCAGGGTATGTCAGATTCTGATTTTGCACGTGCAATATGCTAACATTCTCAGGTCGTTCGGACTTCGGTGTCAAAGAGGATACTGTGGACTTCAACATTCCCCGGCCTATGTCAAGCCAAGACGAAGTGGAAAACCAAATCTCACGGCAATTCGGTTACATGCTGCGCATCGTTCGGAACATCCAGCAATCAACGGTGCTTCATCGGACGCTTCGTAAGAAAACTAAGAACTGGGCAGTCGAGCCTTCTTTCGTTCAGCTGAACGATGCTTACGCCGCATGGGCTCGGGAACTTCCACGCGACTTACAAATCGTTTACCCAGAGGATGGTTCCCCGCCATGGATTCCTTCTCACTATATTGCGAACATGCATTGCTACCATTACCTGGGCGTCATCATGCATCACAGGCCGCAGCTGCACTTCCTTTACGAATCGTACGATCCGATGTGGAAGCAGCACATGTTGCTCTGTTATTCTGCTGCGAAAAACATGTGCAGGCTGCAAGAAGCTATTCTCCAAAACTACTCGCTACCGGGTCTTTTGTGCATGCAGCGTGGCATTAGCTTTACTATCTATGCCGTTCTGACCTGCACAATGCTTCACCTGGTGAGTTATCCGACTGTGAATTCAGGCAATTTCGATTCTAACTCGCCCTCAGGTTGCTATTACTTCCCCGGATCCGGAACTGAATGGAGATGCTCGGGACTACTTTGTGCGCCACATGAGGATCCTGGAGCAATGTATTCCGAACTGGCCAATGCCGGAGATGCAAGCCCAGGTCAACAACTTGAGGGAGGCCTTCTCCGCGGACACGAGCAAGCCCTTCGAGTTGAAGCCCTCATTCCCCTTTGGTAGCCCGGCGATCCACAACAATCCCAGTCCAATTAGTGATGGTGGGTACCGGCATCGAGGCTCGGCGCAGGATCCCTCTTTGGAGCAACCAGGTCAAGTCAACTATACCCAGACCCAGCATCCCATCACGCCGCCGATCTCCGCGAGCGACACGGACCCCAAGGCTGACTCTCCCGTAGTTCAGTCTCTGGTTATGATGGCTGCGGGTCAGAGGCAACCCCAACAGTCTGCCATGCAAAATCAAGAACCAGTGCAATGGAACCCAAGCAGAATTTTTGAGTAAGTGACCGCTATTGCTGAGGTGGTTTGGCTGATATTGACTTGACGTTTCCAGCCAATGGAATGCAGCTTTCGGTACGCCCCCTCCAAGTACTACGTCCCAGTCCTCCCCTCCTCTAAGACCGCCCCCGCCAGGCACCTATGAGCTCCGGACGCCGCAACAGGAGGCGCAGCCATCAGGGTACTATCAGGCATCCAGCGTTTCGCCGCACACGCAACATGTCCCCAACGTGCCGGCTCAGCTGCCACCGCCAGTCTCTTACGCCACTTCTGCTCAACCGTACGTCACACCGAGCATGTGGCAGGACGTTGTCGCCAGCTCATTCAGCGATGGATCCTTGAAGCGGCGATGGGACTACGGCGGCCAGGGGATGATGGAGCAGGGCCAAGTCCATAAGAGGTCCAGATGAGGAGTTCCTGGCCTGTAACACCGCTTCCGTCGGTTTTCCGGGCCTTTGGGATTCCGTTCAGTTGCTAGACTGGTCATCTGCACTAAACCTGGTCTCCGCCTGGCACCCTTCAACTTCGCACGTAGCTATGGCTCGTATCGCCGCTTTTCTGAGGAATCTTCGCCTGTTTCGAGGCTCAAGGCTGGCTGCATAGTCGCTGCATTTCCGATGAAGTCATGGGATATGGGACCCGATTTTCGGACGGTCTTCAGATACGAGATCGAGATTCTGCAGTGGCCTTGCCGGGTGGCGGCGAAGTAAGATTACACGAGCACCGCACGGCATAAAGGCTCCAAGTTGGACAGGACAAAACAGGAAGGAAATTTTCAGCGCTGGAGAGGTTGCAAAGTGTGTTATGTGATCACCAGACTTGCATGGACGCGGAGTGTGGTGCGCCATGTGTGAGTACACAGGCACTAGTGTATGTGGAGGGACAGCATGGAAAGGTTTGTTGACGAATGGGGCCCAATCATGGTGTTTGGTTACACAGCATGCGCTATTGGGTCATTTGTCACAACTGTGCCGCCACCGCCGCCGGGCACTATGACGAAGAGGCACATGTCATTTGCATTTGCATTACTTTGGGGGCTGTTATCGCATTTTCCTTTGGGGGTTGGCTCAAAAACGGACAGACAAGGGGGCACACATTGAGTTGGCAGGTTTGGGAATGAGTAGCGGAAATGGTTTTTTTCCTCCTTTATCAGTTTCGGTCCGAAACGCGTCATTTGTTTCAGGGCGCATCAAAAAATGGGGTTTGACAGAGAGAGGACTGGGGTTGGGCCGGCTGCATTTGCATCAATCCCGCATCTGCATCATCTCGCATACGTCTTGCATTGTTTTTTCATTTTTTATTTTTTTTTTTTATTTTGGCTTTCGGTTCTTCAAGGCTTCTCGCGGAATGTCCGGCCACGTGCGGAGGAGCACAGCAGAGTCCCTGCCTTCAGCCTACGTGTTGCATGCACCCTGCTACGGCGGGGACGCGGTGCTGCAGCAAGGGATGAGGCTGTGAGAAGGATACTTTATTTTTTTTTTGGTCGTCTTGGAGATCTACTATACCCTTTGCCGATAGAGTCGAATCATGGAGCTGCGTTTGCCCGTCATGTCAAGCCGCAGCGGTGTTGGAGGCCCCGTCGCCGCCGCCACCGCACAGTCCGCGGATTGGGACATCCTTTTTTGTTCTGTGACAGCTTGGTACGGCGTGGCAGGGCAGAGCTCTGTTCCTGATCATGTCGTCATACGTCCGTATGGCGGACAGCGTGGGAGAGGTTCGATATTGGGATCTTCCCGTCCGCGCCTCGTGAGGGAAAAAAAGCGCCAGTATCCGGGATGCGGGTAGTTGGGACTGTCGGGGGCAGCGGAAGCTGCTTAATTCGCAGCTCATAAAGGAAGGGCAACGAATTTTTCGCTGAAGAAGACGGTGATAATGGCTATGGCGGGAGCTTTGGCGGCAAATTGTTTGCCCGTATTCGGGTAGGTCGGGGGGGCAGCATCCGGGGGGTGGGCGCACGCTTGCGCGAACCCAGGCATCAGGGAACGCCGAGGCGTCGGGCTTGCGCTTGGGCCTTCTCTTCTCTCGCGCACGAGTCGTGGGCAGCAAGGCATTGACTAATGCTTAGAAATGCCTCTATCGAATGTTTAGTATACATGATAATCTCACGTCCCCAGCGACGCTTCTACCACAAATATTGCTTCTCTCCTTTCGCCTCGCAAAAATCGACAAAAATAGAGTCTCGCGGAAGGGGGTGCGAGCCTCGCGTGTCACTTAGGCTCAGAGCTTGAGATTTTTTGGATCGCGGCAGGTTTCTGATAGTGGGCGCGCAGGCATGGGCACTAGTAAGAGGTTTACGTTTCGCGGCGCACTCGACGGGCGCCGGTCTCCTGGCACGGGTGGGATTTTTGGGGAATGAGTACGAATCTGTCTTTCTGGCGCTGCTTCAGAGTGCTGCTTAGCCTCGTCTTGTTGTGCTGATCAGCTGCGGTCCTTTGTTGTATCTGGTTTTGCTCTGACCGACTGCCATTGCCGGCAGAAGCTTAAACGCGCTCCCTGCTCTGATGAGATGGCTTGGCTGAATTCCCCTTCTCTCCCCCCCCCCCCACCAAACCGGCGCGCCCTCTCCGCCTTCCTTCCCAGCTCCCCCTTAGCCAAATGAAGGACCATCTCGCGAGCCGCCTGTCCGCGGCTAGGCGCGTGTTGTTTTGCGTCTTGTTGCTGGGACAGCCTGGCACCTGGCCTGCGTCGCCTGAAGCGTCGCCTGCAGATCATCTCAGTCTTTTTTCCGTTTGGGCAGGCAGCGTGGGATGATGGGACAGGAAGCGGCGCCGGCCGCTCCTCCCCCAGCTAACCGCCCGCCTTCGCCCCCGAAGTTGAACCCAGATCGTCTGTCCGTCATGGCTTGGGAACCCCCGACTCTGACGCGCAGCCTACCCGGCGAACTGAAGCAAGGATCCCCTCGGCTGCTGGCTCGTGCCCAGGCGGTGAGCCCTCCGCCCGGCAGAAAAAGCCACTAGCTCTGAACTTTTTGGTCCGGTATCAACTTGCGTGCAACGACAACACCATCTCCGCGACCAAAGCGCCATTGCGCCTCTTCCCCTCCCCCCCCACCTCCCGCACACAACCATGGTGGAACCCTCGACCGCACCAAAGCTTACCTTCACGGGCCACCGCCACCTGGTCCAGCGCCTCGTCCTGGCCACGCTCACCGGCCGCCCCGTCCGCATCTCGCAGATCCGCAGCAAGGACGCCAATCCAGGCCTGCGCCCGCACGAAGTCTCGTTCATCCGCCTGCTCGACGCCATCACCAACGGCTCGACCATCGAGTTCTCCTACACCGGCACCACGCTCGTCTACCGGCCGGGCCTCATCGCCGGCAGCGCCCCGGGCTACGGCGCCAACATCCACGGCGTCCTGACGCACGAGGTGCCGCGGGAGTGCGCGCGCGGCGCGTCGTACTTCCTGGTGCCGCTGTGCCTGCTGGCGCCCTTCGCGAAGAACAAGGTCAACGTCACGCTCACCGGCCCGGGCGTCATCACCAGCGCGACGCCGGCCGGCGACGTCAGCGTCGACGCCGTGCGCACCGCGATCCTGCCGCTGTACGCGCAGTTCGGCATCCAGGCCGACATCGAGCTGCGCGTGCTGCGCCGCTCGAACCCGGGCCCGGGCGGCCGCGGCGGCGGCGGCGAGGTCCAGCTGGTGTTCGGCCACCAGGTGCGCCTGCCGCGCACGCTGCACCTGCTCAACCCGGGCCGCGTCAGGAAGGTCAGAGGCGTGGCGTACGCGACGGGCACGGCGGGCGCGAACAACGCGCGCATGATCGAGCGCGCCCGCGGCATCCTCAACCCGCTGGTCGCGGACACGTACGTCTTCTCGGACGTGTCGGCCGCGCCGGTCGTGCCCTGGCCGACGAAGGAGAACCCGGCGAACAGGAGGAAGGTCGGGGTCGGGTTCGGCATCTGCCTGGTCGCCGAGAGCTCGACCGGCGTGCTGTTCTCGGCGGACGCGGCGAGCCCGCCCGAGGGCGGCGTGCCCGCCGAGGACGTGGGCGCGCGGTGCGCGTATCAGCTGCTCGAGGCGATCGAGAAGGGCGGTTGCGTGTCGAGCGTTGCGGCGCCGACGATGCTGACGCTCATGGCGATGGGGTCGGAGGACGTGGGCAGATTGCAGATGGGGCGGGATGTGGTGGGCAGTGAGGATGTGATTCAGCTGAGCAGGGACTTGCGGGCTTTTGGGGCGAGTGGATGGGGCTTGAGGGATGCGGGGAACGAGGAAGGCGACATTGTGGTCAGCATCGTGGGAAGAGGAGTGGGCAATGTCGGACGGAAGGTGGCTTGAGGTGGTGTAGGTGTGCTGTGTGCTATTGTCTGCATGGTAAAACGGCGTCTGTGAGGGGCAATCACTGGAGTTCTGGGTCTGAAAACACCATTGGGAAGCCGACAAATGGTTGGCGGGGAGGGAAAAATGCATATACCCGATTCTGGAGTCGCATGTCCGCTAGCTCGTTCTGTTGGATGGAGCTGTGAGCGAAGAACGCTGTATTAATGAGGCATGTGCATGGGGATTGATGAATGTGGCGAGAATCAAGTCAAGACAACATGCTCGAATTTCAGCTTTTCTAAATAGAGTATATAAGAGTATCTGAAAAGTGAATCCTGATGAGTACATAGTTTTTACGCTGACTCGAGAGTCATGGGACCGCGCGTGTCGCGTCAAGCTCCCTTAGCGCGCGGCCACGCGAATCTTTCGAGTCGCATCATCACCAACAACTAAGCTTCAGCTCACTCAAACGAGTGCTCTCTCGCAGCTGACACCGACGTCTCCCATTCTTGGAAACCTCGAAGACCTCGTATCTACACTGAATTCGACGATGATTGCTGTCACCACCTGATTGGAACATCGTCTCTTCAACCCCGCTCCGCTCGATCGAACCTGACCCGAGTGCCACCACGGTTCAGCGAGACGCCCTCCCTCCCCCCAAGCGCGCGGATCCAAGGAACACATTCAGAGCACATTCTCAAACACATTCGCGGCCCGCAAGGCCTTCTCGAAAGCTTTCTCGAACGGCCCGCCCCGAGCGCCACTCGCCCGCAATGCCTCCGCTCAGCCGCCGGGCCGCTCCTCTACTCAAGACAGTCTCGGGCAAGACTGCAGCAGGCCGCTCGTCCTCCCCGCCGTCCGCAGCCCCGAAGCCGCGCCCGCTGCCGGACGATGTTCCAATCGATGCGGACCCGCTCAGTTCAGACTCCGACTCCGACGCCCAAGACGACGACGACGCCGCCGCCGCCGCCTCGACGCTTCTGGCTGCTCAGCCTACAAAACCTTCCACCAGCAAATGGACTACGGGCCGCGGAACGCCTGCTAAGCAGAAGCAGCAGCAGCAGCAGCAGCAACAACAACAGCGGGCCGGCAACGGGCACGGCGCGAGCAGCAAGCGGACGCGC
This sequence comes from Neoscytalidium dimidiatum, assembly GCA_037367355.1. Lineage (NCBI taxonomy): Eukaryota > Fungi > Ascomycota > Dothideomycetes > Botryosphaeriales > Botryosphaeriaceae > Neoscytalidium > Neoscytalidium dimidiatum. The sequence continues at coordinate 2,138,599 of CM074704.1, read as the reverse complement.
GGCAGCAGCAGCAGCGACGCCGTCGCCGGCACGCAGGACTCGGGCGTCGCGGGGCTGAGCGATTCTTCGAGGCCGGCGGCGGGCGACGCCAGCGAGGACATGGTGTTCGGCGACTTGGGAGGCGCAGGCGGCGCCGGGGGCCCGGCCCGGAAGTTCAGGAGGACGACGTCGTACACGGCCTCGGGGAGGAGTTTCATCGTCGCGGCTGCCGGAAAGGCTGGGACGAAGAGCGCGAGCTCGACGCCGAGGATTCTGCATGTTGGGGAGAAGGGCGCGGGGCTGAAGCGGGCGAGCAGTACGGGCGAGGCGGGCAAGAAAGGTATGCCTTTTTCGAGTATTTCTGGTAATACGGTGACGCTGTCTTCCGAGTGGGTTGGAGATGGTCATGTTGGTGAGGATGCGAGGGAAGAGCAGGAGGCGGGGAGCAAGGTCTTGAAGACGCTGGGTCCTGCTGTTCTTCCTTCGGATTCGTACAGGGAGAGGCCTAAGCTGAAGCTGCTGGGTTCGAAGGACCCTGTGCCTGCCTCTGCTGGGGAGCGACCGCGGATCAGGACGCTTGAGAACGTTAGACCCTCGCGTCCGAAGCAGAAGAAAGAGGAACGTCACAAACTTAGGCGGCTTTCCGGTGCGGATCCCGTCATTCCACGGGAGAGAGTACCCAGGCAGCTGAAGACTCTCAGCCAAATCAATCTGCCTCCTTCGCCGGAAGACAGCAGCGTTGCAGGAGAAAGACAACAGCCGGAAGCAGGCAGCTGTGGAATTATAGATCTATCGTCACCGCCTGAAAGCGATATCAGACTAAGCAAAAGCACACCAGGACGACCCAAAGCCGCCGATGTTACCACTACGCCATCGAAAGCGCCAACACGGAAGCTCAAGACGCTGGGCTCGACGGACGTCTCGTCTTCACCGAAGCCAACGCCACCACGACGTTCAACCCGCCGCGGCGGCAAGAACGACACTACGAAAGAGGAGTCGCCAGCGCCACCAAAGCTCCTCTCGCCAACGCGATCCAAAAACAACGACAACAACAGCGACCTCTCGACCCCGCCGGACTCCCCCGTCCTCGACGACGAGGGCATCGAACTGGGGATGAACCCCCCACCCCCAACATCACCATCGCCGTCGCCGCCCGCGGGGACCTACGCCCACCCGGCCCTCTGCCCCATCTGCCGCGCGCCCGTCGACCGCCTCCTGCTGGAGGCGTGGCAGGGCGGCGCGCCGTACATGCGCATCAACAAGCAGCTGGCCTTCTGCGAGGCGCACAAGCGCGCGGCCGCGCGCGACGAGTACGCGGCCCGCGGCTTCCCGCCCGACCTCGACTTCGCCGCGCTGCCCACCCGCATCGAGCCGTTCCGGCGCGAGCTGGAGGCCGTCGTGCGCGGGCAGCGGCGCTCGGTGTTCCGCGACCGCTTGCAGGAGGCGGCGCGCAGGGGCGAGGGGAGGACGCTCGTGTCGAAGGTGGCGGCGAGGGGGGGCAGAGAGGAGGGGGAAGGGGAAGGGGAAGTGGAGGGCGAGGGCGAGGGCGAGGGCGCGGGCGGGGCGGGCGGCTTGGAGGGCTTGCTGAGCGTCGGGTACTACGGCCCCAGGGGCAGGCGGGTCATGGAGGGGTGGGTGGCGAGCGAGCTGCGGGAGGTGCTGGGCGAGGTCGAGGGCAGGGACCGGCTCGTCGGGTGGCTGAGCGTGAGCGGCTTCGTGCAGGAGGTGCTGGTGCCCGAGGTCGCGGTCAGGCTGGTGTCGGAGGATCTGGACGTCGGGGAGGCGCGGGCGCGGGAGGTGGTGAGGGAGAGCGGGTGGGTGGGGGAGCTGGTGAACGGGGTGGACGACGAGGCCGGGGTCGGGGAGAGCGGTTTGGGCTGTGGGCCCATGGAGGTCGACGGGGACGATGAGAATGGGGATTATTGATGGCGCCCCCGGGGGGATGGGGTTTAGGGTCTGGATGTGTTGCTCTGGCTGGATGGGTTGGGTTGGGTTTGGTTGGGGAGGGGGCATGCGTTGATGGAGGGCTGGCGTCCTTCCTCCTGCTTGCTTGCTTTTTTTTTTTTTTCTATCTGCCTTCCACCCTCCCGGGGCTTTTTCTTTTCTTTTTTTCCTCATCTGGTCAGATTTCTCTGGACACTCGGGAGCGGCGGGACTGGGCATTTGCAGGCGTTGTTGAATTTGTTCTCCGCGTAGGAAAAGCCTTGATGGACTGGGAAGTTTGCAAACGCCGTCCGGATAATTGCTGACGGGATATATTCAAAGGCTGGTAGTTAGGATGGCAATACAAAAGCGGTATGTTTGTCTTTCACATGGTAGCGAAAAGCTGGCTATGGTTCTTGAAGTGTGATTCATTCTCTTCCGTACAAGAAAAACAAAATCCAATCTCTGGCCTAATTGAGGTGGCTGTTCTTTTGCATTTCTTATAGATCTAATTGTGTACTTAGGGAACCCTCATGAGTCACCTGTTTCATTGCTATAGGATACAGCTTCGTAGGTAGGTGACAGGAAAAGGCTGATGCGTGAAATACGCAAGTTTGCGAATGTGGGGAGAACAGTCCCAGTAAGTGCGTAATTAGTCTTTACTGGAGTCTAACAGTAAACTCTTCACGGGAGCATGACAGCTTTATCGACTGAGGTGTTTGTAGGACGAAATTGTAAAACACTCGTAATACTGACAAATTGCTTCAAGCCGTGACCTGCACAGGTGGTAAACTTCAATATCGTGCTGCGGCGTGGGCTTCTAGCCGTGTGCTAATGTTGTTCCACGCTAGGCAGGGAAGCATTTGGATCCGTTTAAAAAGAGAGAAGGAAAAAGAATCTGATAACCGTGAAATACGATCGTGAGCAGAAGGGCTGGGAGGCTGGTGGTGGCAACGTCGTAGCGGCCTTCAGGAGTTCTACTTCAAGTAGATCCGAAAAGCTTCAGCTCTATTGTACGACTCAAGGGATTCCTCTGCCGCGATTCAAAGATGAACTGGAATGAGGTATCCGACAAGATATGGGAAGGGGGAGAATCGGGGGGACGATGCGAGAAGGGCGATGAATCCATACCCCGAATCACCATGGCTCGATTGCGTCGATCGAGCTGTTTCTGGACCCGATCGTTCCATGACCGCCAGTCGGATCATCATCTGGGAGATACATGAACATGGTCGTCGCCGTCGGATCCATCGCAGGGGTATCTGCTTCGATGGATTGGGCGAGTGCATTCGTACGACGTATTGTTTTGTTTGGCACGCAAGATCTTCCGTGATACCAAGACAGTCGGAGAGGCATATCCTAGTACGAGGCCTGAAAGAAGCGCAGGATGGAGAGTGCAATCGAAGAGGTCCGGGGTAGGTGTTTCGAAGCGGGTAGGATGCAGGGCAGTGGTTCGATGGAAGCTGATCCTGATGATGATATTTGGTATAGGAAGAGGAGCAAAGGAAGAAAGTGAGGAAGTATGTAGGACTTAGACAGCTATTCAGATGTAGGCTTTACTAAATTCAAGGAACAATTAAGTCTGCGAATTCTTGTAAGTGCATATGGATCGGGAGGGACAAGGAGATTGGACTTCAGCGAAGAAAAGAGAGATTGTCTATTGCTACATATTACTAGAGGAGAGATATGAATGCCAAGTTAAACTGAGAGGTGGACGGCTGTAGCTATGAAGGATTCTGTACGATTAGCAAAGCTTTATACTCTTCAGATGAACGCAAGTTCTCTCCTGGTAAAGCGGCCAGTATCTGGAGGGCTGTAACTGTGGATGTATTGCCATACTTCATCAGAGATTGTTCCGTTCCACTCTTTTTAGGCCACACGTCAATGCTACTGATCTCCTCTCCAACCCTCCATATAATGCGCTTCCTCTGGTAGGTATCCACGACATCGCCCGCAATCTTCCACGCCCCTGTTTCTCCAACACCTAACCCGACACCGACCTCAACAGCCTTCTGTCTTCCTTCCACGTTCCTCAACTTAATCAGCCTTGGCGGTGTTGTTCTTCCACGCCAATCCGAAATTGATAAGACCATAGGTGGCGAGCAGGCTGAGGCCGATGGGCAGCGGCTTGCGGGTCTTGAGGGCGCGCGGGATGGACGAGCCGGCCAGCACGACGGATGCCAGCAGCGCGAGCTCGACGCCGTAGGGCTGCTTCTGCGACAGGCGGTAGCCGCCGAGTCCGTACTACGATTGTGCAGTCGCGTCAGCATGTGCGACCTACGTATGCGGAACGTGATGCTCGTTTGGCAGCTTTGGGCAGCGCCGAGGGAGTTGCTTGCGGGGAAGTGGGAGGACGTACAAGAGTGCCGACGGTGACGCCGGCGGCGATGGAGGGGACGGAGCCGGTGCGCACGTAGCCGGTGATGCCGCCGCCTGCGGTCAGCGCGCCCAGGATGAAGGCAATGGTTTCGAGACCCTGGTGTGCGGCGGTGGTTGGTTAGCTGGGCTCGTAGGCGGAGCGTGGGTCGCAGTGGTGATGCGCTCTGTGGATGGGATTGCGCGACGTACCATGGTAGGTGAATTGTTTCGCACAAAAGTTGGACAGTGGGGTTATGCAATTGTATAGCAAGGACGAGGAGCGAGAGTTGTACGGAGTCGTATTCTTGGGGAGGGGGATTGGAAAACGCGGGGAAAGCTGTAGAAGGTCTGGGTGCAGCTATTCGAGCTGGAGCTTCCCTCCCCCTCGTCGGACGCGGACGGAGCCGCCAAACATCCGCCCGGATCGATGACGCGCTACTGGCCGCATCGATCGGTCGGCGCGTCGGAGTTCAGAGGAGGGACGCGGTGTACGTAAGCGACTGTAGACAAGCTCTGTGGCTCCAATTGCGCGTCCCTGAGGCACAAAGAGAGCGCGCGTGTGGCCCGAGCTCCCCCCGGGACTCGCATGTTGGACAGAACATCCATCTGGCCTTATTCGGACGGAGCTGACTGACACCACAATCTTCCCCCCAACGCAACCACCGCCGCTATCACACTCTCCCGGTCTAGTCCTTCGCGCTCGAATTCTCCACAATGCCTCCCCGCCAGCGTAAGGACGGCGGCAATGCCGCTGCCGCCGTGCCCGCTTCGGCCGCCGACCCTGCCGCCTCCGTCCCCAGCGCCGCTTCGCACACGACCAAGTCGAGCACTGCGACCAGCATTTCCGGCTCTGTTGGCTCGAGCAGCAGCAGCGGCAAGATCAACCCGAACGATGCGTCGGCTATTGTCAATAGCGTGTGGAAGAACTACGTCAACAAGACGGACCAGCGCACTAAGCTTCTGGACGTATTCATGGTCTTCCTGGTCGTCGTCGGTGCCCTGCAATTCCTGTACTGCATCGTCGGCGGAAACTTTGTGAGTCACCTGCATGTGCCTCATACTTTGGAAATGATGGGCGGAATATGAGGGGCTGCGGACATGGATTCGCGGTCCTAGAGGCGGCCTACGCCAGGCTGTGGCTCAATTGAGGCCCCAATTGATGCCAGGCTGTCCTGAAGCTGCGTTAGAGCGACGAACTAATGTGTCTCGTCACTCTAGCCTTTTAACGCCTTCCTCTCCGGCTTCAGCGCCACCGTCGGCCAGTTCGTCCTCACTGCGAGCTTGCGCATCCAGACCAACCCGGAGAACAAGAACGAATTTGGAAGCATCTCTCACGAGCGGTATGTCCCTGGCCACTGGATGCTTCTTCGACACCCAGCACTATTGCCAGAAGAGCTGAAGCGCCATACGTCATCTTGAGCACCAACACTGACTTTGATCCCATCATAGGGCGTTTGCGGACTACGTTTTCGGAAGCTTTATCCTGCATTTCTTCTGCGTCAACTTCATCAACTAGATATCCCCTCATCGATCCTCTTCACATGCAAGCCTCCAAAAGACACGAACATTACAAAAGCTTCTCAGTCAAAGTGTAAAAAAAAAAAAAAAAATGAAACGATCATCTTCGCAAGAATTTCTTTGTATTCTCGGCCTATCTTTTAAGGATATCGCTGGTCTATATGCAAGTGTTGAAAGCCCAAGAAAAGACAATACCATCCAGCGCCGACGCAAGATTTACATCCAAAAGTCATCGCAAAATGCTCCATAAACATGATTTTCACGCGGCACAGTGTCGGTGTCAGAACCAAACGCCAATTGTTGCGCAAAGCTACAGTCTGCGATGTTGATAATCGAGAGCTCGTCATCTACGCCTGCAACTGGAAGCTCTCCCTGACCGCCTCACCGAAACGGCGAATGCCTTCCTGAATCTGGCCAGCCGGCGCGGCGGCGAAAGAAGCGCGGAAGAACATGGTGTCGTGCTTAGCATCGGGCTCGGAATAGAACCAGCTGCCGCGGATGACGAGAGCGCCCTTGTCGACAGCCTTGAGGAAGATTTCCTCCTCGATCTCGGTGATGCTCTTGGTCGAGGCGTGCGGGTGCTTGCGCCAGTCAACCTGGAGCCAGTGCTGTAGGGACATCCAGTTAGCAATTAATCGAGTCGCCGCCAGCTGATCAGCCGCTCTCGAGGATTAAGTAGAACTCACGAACATGCCCGCCATGGGCGGATTCCAGCTGACGATCTCGCGCGGCAGATGCTTCTCGCACGCATCCACGATGATGTTCCGCCGCTCGGTGTACTCCTTCCGGATGTGAATCAGCCAGTCGATGTAGCCCGGGTGGCCCCAGTGCTCCTCCAGCAGCTTGAACAGCATCAGCTGGCTCATGCCGCTGGGGCCCTGGGTCGACAAGTCGGCGTGCTTGGAGTAGCGCTCGATGATCTGCTCCGACGCCGTGAGCCACCCCACGCGGCTGGCCGGCGCGATCACCTTGGAGAAGGAGTCGAACCGGAGCACGCGGCCGTCCACGTCGATGCTGAGCAGGGACGGGACCACGGCGGCGAGGAACTCCCCGCGCGACCCGGGCGGGGAGGGCCTGGGCGCGTCGGCGCCCGCGTACGGGTCCATCTGCAGGAAGTAGTACGGCTCGTCCTCCAGGATCAGCAGGTCGTGCTTCTGCGCGACGGCGTAGATGGCGGCGCGGCGGGCCGCGCTCTGCGTCGAGCCGGTGGGGTTCTGGCCGGTGGGCACGAGGTACAGCACGCGCGGCTTGCGCGCGCCGCCGCGGGCGGCCGGGTCCCAGCCGGCCAGCACGGCGTCCAGGTCGCCGGGGAGCATGCCCTCGGCGTCCATCCTGACGCCCGCGAACCGGACGCGCAGCGGCGCGGCCGTGTCCATGGCCGTGCTGAACGCGTACTCGTCCGTGACCACGTAGTCGCCCGGCTCGGTCAGCATGCGCAGCGACATGTCCAGCGCCGACGTCGACCCGACCGTCATGGTCACGCCCCAGTCGGCGTAGGGCGGGTCGTGCACGATCTCGGTGTGCTCGGTGATCCAGCGCAGCAGCTGCGCCGAGCCCGAGCCCTGGTGGTAGTTGAAGGCCGTGGCGATGTCGTAGTTGGACCGGCCCGCCGCCATGTCGTGCTTGCCCGACGTCAGCGTCGTCCACGCGGCCGCCGTGGGGTCGTCGAAGCGGCCCGGCGCCGGCGCGCGGAAGGACAGGTCGTCGAAGGGGAAGTAGTCGGACGAGGGCAGGCCGCCGCCCAGCGAGATCAGGCCCGGCCGCCCGAGGTAGACGGCGGCGCCCTTGAGGCGCGCGGAGGTGCGCGAGAGGGATTCGGTGCTGAATTTGCCTGCGGACGGGGGTTGAAAGAGCCGTTAGTCCATGTGGTCTGCCATCCTAACTTTCCTGTCGGCGTATTTTTTTTTTCTCCCCCTCTGCTCTTTCTCTTTCTTGCTTTTATATTGTGGTATTTTGGCTGGAGGAGGGATGTTTTTTTTTTTTTTTTGGGGGGGGACTGCGGATCCGGTGTTTCTGCACTCACTGTCCCATTTCTTCGCCTTGGGCTTGTGGCTGTGCGGGTAGACCTTGAAGTTCTCGCTGCGGGAGGGTGCGGCGGTGCCCCACTGCGACTTGTCCGTCTTCTTGCGCCGCGAGTAGATGTCTTCGAGCCGCATGGGTGCGTCCGCCACACCACCGTTGCTGGCGGGTGCGGTGGAGGGGGTCTCGTCGAGGGCGGCGGGGGGTGGGGGAGGCATGGTGTTGAGCGGTGTTGAGCGGTGCCGAGCGATGACTTATGGAGCTTGCCGGAGGATACGGGTGTGGTGAGGAATAGTCGTCTTGGAATATTTATTGCGGAATTATGGTGGGAATGTGAAGAAGAGAGGAGCAAGGTGGTAGAGAGGGGGTGGAAGGTATAGGGCTAGGTATTTGGTAAGAATATGGTAAGAGAAATGTCAATTGGACGCGTTGGAAGGAGGGAGGGAGTCGGCGACCATCCGTGTCAAAGGGCGTGGGCGTGTCGTTCGTAAGGCGGTGGGACGCGGAGGCATGCAGTTCGCTGGCGCCAGATGGAGATGTGCGCTTATCGGCGGGTAGGCAGGGCTCTTGTCCGATCTCCGGCTTCGGATCCCTGCCTATCGCGGTATGGCGTCACCGTCGTGGCTTTCGGCGGGGAACGCAGGGGCCGCGCCAGAGGGAAGAAAAGGGTAGGCCGTTCCTGTACCGGCGCCCTGTTGCATGCGGGGCTCTGCTGGTTGACGACATACGACGCCGTCTTTGTGCTCTGAGCCCAACCGCAACCGCGTCGGAGCCGCAGTGCTTATTATTGTACTGCTGAGACCCTTCTACCCCGCACTGTGTCGACGCGTGTGCTCAACAATAATTCCACGCTTTCCAGGCCATTGCTGTTGGCAATTCTTCACCGAGGTCGATCGGACGCATACTCACAACTCGATCCGCTGCCAATCCCCATTTTCAATGGCTTATAAATCATGCACCTCGTCATGCATGAGCTAACACGCCTTGTGGATGACAACACCGCATATCGCGCCCTTGTTGACTCAGTGTCTCGCAGATAACGAAAGCGCTAGGGATTCGGCGCCGTTGAATCTATCCGTTGCCTATGTGTTGGGACCTTTTGATGTCTAGAACGCGGCAGAATGCGAAGGACTCTTTTCCATTTTAGCAGACCCCACTTCTTTTGATGCTTTGACTCTTTAAGAAGTTTCTTTTTATTCTAATTTTGGCGGCACGTTGGAGCGCCTACAAAAGCGCCAACGAAACGTCCTACTGAACCCTTGCAACCCAGTGTGATTCAATTTAAGACATCTTTCGAAGCTTGCATGCTAGTACATGTTCCTGAACCTCTTCGCTTTGGTAAGGCCCTGAATCCTTGTCTTAGGCCGATACCCGCGAATACTGACCTGTGTCTGTACATATACAAGCATTTGAACCAAGCGGTCGATCATGTTGCTCCTCTGTCTATAGACAGTATAACTTCTAGTATTTCCGATTAACTAGCTGTGAGTGGATCGCTCGACTAGTCCAAATGAGGCAGCCAAGATGTAAGCGGCGATCACGAGGCGTCCAGGCCACCCCCGGCACTTCGTAAACTCGCTGTTGGACACACCTCCAAATACATCCCGCCAAAGCTCAGTCTTACCGTGCGCCACGACCCTATGGAACCACCTACCGAGCCCTGTCACACATGCCGCCGGCATCGAGTAAAGTGTGATCGATCAGCGCCGTTCTGCCAGAAGTGCCTGCACACCGGCCGAGAATGCCTCGGCTATCAGAAGAAGCTCTTTCGATGGAACCAGGGGATTGCAAGCCGAGGGAAGATGATGGGTAGAACATCCCCTTCCCAGTTATATCCAACGTCTCGGCCGTGCAAAGTAAATTCGCTGCTGTCCAACTTCCCTTTCGCCACTTCTTTCCACGTGGCACCCTTGTCGGTTCAACCTCAGCCCCTGGCGGGCTCTCAAAGCTTATACGGCGTACCTTCGAGTGCCTTACCTGCTTGGCCGATTATCCCAGCCGAGAATGTATATTCAAGGATGTCACCAACCAGTCTCGTTCTGACGGACCCGCATCTTCAGGGCTTGGACAGCACAAGCCAATACTACCTATCCTACTGTATGCACCAAATAGCAACCTAACTGACCAGTTCACCTGCTGATTTTTCTCTAGTCAGCCACAGCGTGTGCGCGAACTTTGTTCTGTACAATATTCCAAGTGCCAATCCTTTTCAAAACATGATCCATCTGGCCTCAGAGTCTGAACTCCTCCGCCAACTCCTCGTCGCTAGCTCCGCACTATTCATCTACCGGATGATCCAAGCACCTAATGTCAAAGCCTCTCATACCAATGCCAGGGCACACGCCGCGGGAGAAGCTGGAATGCAGCATGCGTGGAACCGCGCTCTCTGGCATCCCTTTGGAGATCCCTACCGCGATGCTCTTGCAGCCAAACAGAGGGCCCTTCGTCTTCTTTACAAGGCTATTGAGGATCAAGATACGCCTGCTGATATCTTGTTCAAGTGTATCATCCTCTTCATCAATTTTGAGCTGATGCATTCTGGCGCAAATGAGAGCCATGTGCACCTCCGCGGAGCTCGAAAGATGTTGGAATTCTGCCGAGTTTCTGCAGATGCCAAAATATATGCCTTACAAGGATTTCGAAATGGCGTAGTATTCGATTACATAATGTAAGTAAATCCACATTCGACTGAATGGCATTGCGACTCATGACAACGCCAACAGATTTGATATGATGGCGCTATCTCTTGTTCCGTCACAACCCTGGGACCGGTCTCTCAGTGCTTCGCTGTTTCCCTTTCTTGAGAGCCTTGAAGTAAGCCAACATTTGTCGTGTCCATTGGACTTTTTGAAAGCAGCGGTTCAATTGTGCAAGCTGCTGCGAGAAGACCTGCATGACGGCGTTGCCGCTGAAGGCGTTGCCTCGTTTTTAGAGGCTCTTGAGTCATTCGACGTGCGCGCATGGGCGTATTCCTTCAATCATTCACCTGCATGCGAGTCCTGTCCTATCGATCATGAGTCTCGGATCCATGTCGGTGAGGCGCAGAGGTCTGCGTTCTATATATTCGCCGTCAGAGCAACCTCGAAAGTCACATCAAACAACAGCCGACTCGTCCATCATCTATCCCGCGTCGTCGAACACCTCTCGTTCATATCAGAAAAAGAAGTCCTTTTCAAAGCAACCTCATGGCCTACATTCATCGCCGCCCTTGAGACACGCGAAGGGAGCGTATTTTCATGGTCTCTCTCCCGCCTCAGAGAGATATGCAAATATCTTCCATGGGGCTATATCGGGCGGGTGATCCAAGTTCTCGAGAGGACAAAGCAAATCTCAATGTCTCTGGAAGATGGAGCCTCTTCTGAGACAAATCGGATACAAGCTTTGAAATCAGTTATTGCACAATACCCAATCGTGCAGTAAGGGCTGGTCAAGTCATTGTTTCGGCACTCTGGTTACATGATGGGCTTCAAATCTACACCACGCTTGCTCTGGCGCTTGAAATGCGTCAGTAGACTCTTTCAGAGACAATATCCTTTTGCTTTGGCACTTGTGAAAAGATTCTCGACAGGGGTTGAGATTTTCGACTAACACGATTGACCTCTGTGTATGCTCCAAGATATGGTCTTGCTCCACTCAACGCTCAGAAAGCTCCACTCTTACTGATGAACTCTTTCCAAGTCGTAAGCTCATCCTCGAGAATATCCTGGCTCGCTTTCAAGCTCTCGCCGTTGTAGTACCCCGGGTCCTCGATGAAGAGATGGTTCTCGAGCATCTCCTGCGCCATGAATTCCGGGAGAAAGCTCTTGTACTGCTCAGCCGACACCTGCACAAACCGCGTTTTCTTACCCGTCACTTCCTCCAGCTCAGCCAAGATGCGTTGCGGGGTGTAGTAGTCAACCGCACCGTACACGCGCTCGCCAAGCAAGCGGTCCCGGTTCTTGATGATAGCCTTGACGAATTTGCCTGGCAGCACCAGATGTCAGCATCAGCCAGCTCGACAACAACAACAACAACAACAACAACAACAACAACAAAAAAAAAAAGAGAAAACAAGAGAATGCGCCCCAAAAAAAAAAAGGAAACGCGGAACCACACTCACCCGTGTCCTCCGCTACATCCACCAGCGGAAACCTCGCCCCCTCTCCGACGGGAAACGCCAGCGTCCACGCCCCGTCGTCGCCCTGCCGCAGCGTCTGCGCGAAGTTGCTCATGAAGTAGCCCGGCAGGTAGAAGGTCGCGGGCACGCCGCTGGCGCGCGCGTACGTCTCGACCGCGGCCTTGCTGTCGAAGTGCGGCACGCGCGTCAGCCGCCCGCCGCTGGCCTGCGTCACCGACAGCAGGGACGAGAAGATCAGGTGCCGCACCCCGGCGGCCCGGGCCGCGTCGACGACGTTCCGGCCCTGCGTCGTCTCGACGGACGGGTCCGCGGCCTCCCAGTAGTTGGTCACGAGGAAGACGGTGTGCGAGCCCTGGACGGCCTGCGCGACGGACGGGCGGGAGTTGAGGTCGGCCTGGCGGGGAGGGAGGTTAGCTTTGCGGAAGGAGGAGAGGAGGAGGAGCGGTGCGTGTTGCGTGGTGGAGTCGGGGTCGTGGTGTGCTGGTGCGGAGGGGGCCGTACGGCTTTGACCTCGACGCCCTGTGCGGCGAGGGCTTGCGCGGCTGGCTTGGATGCGTCGCGCGTGATGCCTCGGATTTTGAAGGCCTTGGAAAGCGTGGGGTCGGCGAGGATGTGCTTGATGACGGAGCCGCCTTGGTTGCCGGTGGCACCGAAGACAGTGAGGAGCTTCGACATGGTGGTGGTCTGGCAGATGAGGATGTGGTGTGTTTAGTGGAAGGACTGAGGAGGATGGATGCGTTGAGGATTGCACTCGGAGTTCTTAGGGAGAAAGCACCCTCCTCTTAAGTAGGCACCACTCTTTGTTGATGCCGGCCTCAATTTGACATGTCGATGGTCCTGCTAATGGATTTCGCATCAATTTCAAGGCGACCACTGGCCTACAGTGCTACAATATCTTGAGGGTGTCAACAATACTTGAGACGCACTGACCGGCACTTACATCTTGGCTGCCTGAATTGGCTAGTCTCGTATTCCTAATCCGCTTGGAGTTGTCCTTGCAGCGGCATTTGAATTCCTCTCATCCGATGTTCACACATCATACGATGCCCTTAGCATTCCGAAATGTGGTTGTGTCATTTCAAACCGCAGTTCAGACTGTTATACTGTAACATGCTTGCCGTTAATTTTAAAGTTGTAAAACTTGCAAGCTTGTATAGCTAACCAAAAGTATACTCGATATACACGGATCAGCACGAAGGTAGTGCATGCTCAGACGACCTGAGGTAGTCTACTTCGGCCGCACTCGGCTCGGTTCGGTCCGGATTACTGAAAATGTGCACCGGAGGCGCCAAAGCGCGAAGCCCGAGATTACCAATCACCAGAAGCAAGCAATCCAGCCCATACTAAAAACTTCCACAGCACCTATACTCATAGAAGACATGGGTTCAATTCTTAGCTCAAAATCGTACCGAGGGAAATTTGCTCCATATGGCGGGCGAAATGAACTGAGATACGCTTCAGACAGTACCTGCGATATCTTCCAGGAATAACGGACATGATTAGATCGAAATCTCCTTGTTGACTGAGGCCGCACTGCAAAATGACTTTCGAGGGCTTCAAGGTCCTCAACCAAGATGCTATATTGGATTTAACCTGTTCATGCAGGCCCATGAATAAAGTCCCTGAAAATGTGCCTTCGTAAATCCCTTAAACAGTCTTGTGAACAGGGGCAATGAACTCACCTCGACGCTGAGGTTCGCGAAAAGTTAAGTTCCTTACTACATTTTTGACATTTGAGTAGCCTACTGGCTGGAACTTTAGTTAGACGCCTGAGAATGGCTTGCGACTTCTTCCAGCCGTGCTAAAATGATGGTTGACGCACGACTGGGGGCATTGTCCTCAGCTGGAATTGGCTAGGCTAGAGCAAAATTACCGCCAGTAGAACTATGAATTATTAATCACGATTCTGCTTCGACAACATCAGCAAAATTCCCCGAGCGCCAAGCCACTAAGTTGTCGACCCCGTGTCGACCCTATGCCGACCCGGGTTAGAACGTATGGACCATAACCTTAATTTATAGTCCGGCCCGACCTAAGAGCTTCCAGAGCTTCCAGAGGTTCCAGAGGTTCCAGAGGTTCTAGAGGTTCCAGTAGTTCCACAGAGTCTAGTTATTTCGTACGCGCGCACGGACGATTTCTGAGAAAATACTTATTCCTTTTCGTATAGTCCGTGCACGTAGAATTCGCTAAAGCTCTCTCTCTATGGCCATCAACGCTATTAAAGAAAGAAGGTGAAATTCGAACGATTAAGCGAAATTGTATGCGTAGGCGGTGGTGGCAGCTACGCGGGGGCGGTAGCTACGCGCTGGCGCTGGCACTGGCGCTGTCAGTGTTACTAGCGCTGGTAGTATTACTGGCGCTAGTGCGAATAACGCGCTAAGGTGAACTTTAAGAATCACGACCGCGTTAAGGTGGTCCGTGCACGCGCGTTCCGGAACGTGTAGACCCTCTGGAAGCTCTGGAAGCTCTGGAATCTCTGGAACCTCCGGAACCTCTGGAACCTCCGGAACCTCTGGAAGCTCTGGAAGCTCTGGAAGCTCTGGAAGTGCTAGCCCTAATCACGGGGTTACGAGCCAGATGGGTGGGCACGTTTCCTAATGGACCTAAGGCTCTTAGCCGAAACTGGCTGGGGAATTTTGCTGATGAACGAGAGGATCTGTGTTGAGTTCAGAAGACGATGCAAAAATCGAGTAGTATTTTGGGCATGCTGGAGGAAGGGTACTAGAGATGCCCCTCTTCATACTCCAGTTCGGCTGATACGCAGCTGAAACTACATTGCATCTAATTACACGTGATTTTCTAATAATTTGCCTTCCGTAAGTCTATCTGTTGTTGCCCGGGGATGTAATTTCACCGTGTCCATATCTAAATCCCCAGTATTTCAACAACCGTTATGTATTTGTCGAAAGGAAGTACCTGCGTATAAGATTCAGAAGTAACCAGGCGCGGATTGTTCTTCAGCATTATTCTAGCCCATGAATTCCTTGTCATCATGTTTCTGGTCAATTGGAAATTGAGAATTTGGTGTCAATAAGCGCAGGCTCCGAATCCTTATCCTTAGACTTGATTAGAAAGTTTCAGTGGCAGTGTCAATCTGTTTCACTTATTTTTTTTTTATTCATGATTTGCAGCCTCGTCGCATAATCTATGAGATTGAAGCCTTCAGAGCTTTTCAGGATTACATATTGTTTTTATCATCGGTGAAAAAGCTCATTACCTCTGGGATATCTTATATTGAATACTTCCGCCTCGCAAGCTCTGTTTCCTAAAACACTAAACTTTTCTACTGTACATATGGTCCGATTAGATGATTGTGACAGTCAATCTCTCGCTATTCTGAAAAAACTTTCTCCCACCTTTTCCAATGGGCGGCGATTCGAAGATACCTGCACGCAAGTACTCGTTTTCTCGGCGGCCGCTGGGAACAAGAACGAGACCAGACACAGACAATCGAGCAGTCTCTTCGGTGATATCTCTACCAACTCTAGAAAGTGCACCTCTAAGACACAGGCCATCCCTGACTACCAGTAAGAAGAATTTCTCAGGAATAATCTCGAACATTTGAAGCAGGTACTCGTTATTATCGTCATCGTCAGATCGGTTGTGATCAAAGGAGCATTCACCAACATAGAGACCTTCTGATACGATCTCTCTATGGATAGTGTTCCTCTGGTTTGCTGCCTTAAGAAATTCATGGGCTGGAAGTGCCCGAACCTGTCCCTCGATCTTGATATAACCGTCGAAGACCCTCCCGAAGGGATTGATGCCGTCGGGAGTGGTTCGCGCATCGATGATGGTGAGAAGTGATTTAGTTTCGTGTGTAATGACGTATTGACTGATTTCTGCGTTTCTTGCGCGAGCAAGCCAACTCCATGAGGGTGCTATGTACGACGGTCGTCCTGGGAACGAGACAGGTCCATCGAAACGACTTGCATACCAGAGAAGCCCAATATGCATATCTTCTTGCCATATACCAGCCAAATACTGATGCCTCGTCATGTCAGCTACCACTTTGGCCAGTGGTGATATGGCGGGGAGCCGGTCTTGCGGAATCGTGAACTTTCGGCATGAATACTCCAAATACTGAGAGTACCACATCGACCATGCAATTCCTTCCAGGCCGACGCTTTGGTCCTGCTCCTCGATTAAGGAATCCAAGTTGTGCTCCTCCGCATCATGCATAACGTTGCTAAGCTCGGTCGAATAAAGCTCCTTGCAGCTCCAGTGGATGGCATGTTGGCCGAAATACAACCTCCGTCTTGAGAACAGTCCTTCGCAGAACGTCCAACCTCTTGTGCCCCACTTGCTTTCAGCTATTTCTTGATCGAAAAGAGAGAAGTCAGGTTCTTCTGCCAGATCATGTCCACCAATGAAGTACGACCCATGTACGTTGGAATTAAGCAATGATTGGAATGAGACCTCGACTCCACGGGTTGAAAAGAATTCAGAGCGTTCCAAGAATCCATCATGGCATGTTTTTGCAGCAGCAGGGATAATGGTGATGTAGGCATGCCGGTAGTACTCTGCCATCTTCAGAGACTCTGCTTCCCAATCGGGATTGTCGCCTTGGATAATGCATAATGAATCGACCCAAAGATATCGTATATTGAGACTACGACAAACAATTATAGCGTCTTGGTAGTTCTTGGGCAGATCGTGAAAAGAGATGTTGTTACACCTTTGCTGAAGGGTTTCAGGTGTGGTCATTATCGGAGGTCCGCGTTCATCAGGATTCCCCCAACAGTGACTCAGAGCCGCGAATCTGAATGAATCAGGGGTGTCTGATTGCGAGCCTTCGCGGGTATTACTCAGTAATCGGATCTTGGGCTCGCCCTGTGTGCTTCCGACATCAAGAAGTCTCGTCGGGAGCTCCTCGAATTCGAGATCTTGGTCACACCGGTTTTCGCATTGTTTGATCCAACTGGCTATCTTTTCCGAGACCTGTGGCAAGAGTGACGACTCGTCTTCCGAAAGAAGGCGTTCAAATGATGGACTTCTTTGTATCATCAACCACTCGGCGCATGAGCCTGACTTGTTAGCTTTTGAATACGTTAGAAACGGACTGACCTGGAGACTTACCAGCATATGATTTTATTGGTAAATCCATTTTCTCGTCCTTTGTGTGTCCTTGCTCCCTGATTTGCAAGTCCCACGCGAGGCTCCACAATCCACATTCCCAACGATAATACATGTTCTTAATTTTTATTTTCACCTGACCTTGTATCTCTCCCAGATTTTCTGAAAAGAACTTCTTGATAGAAATTTTTAGATATTGGCAAAATAAACATCCAGCCTCCGCAGTTTTAGAGATGGACGGCAAGGCCGGAAAGATGTCCGACCTTTCGTAATCGAGAGGAATTGTTGTGTCCGAGAACTGGACATATTTTTGGTCTTTCTCGGGGTCATATGACACTTTCCCGCGGTCGGAATCTTTGAATTCTACGACTTTACAATACGTGCACAGGTAGGTGCTTGCAGACGGGCTCGAATTCCACGGCGGCCAAGATATCCACTGACCCAGTCGATGGAGCTTCGCTTGAGTTATTCTGGCAAGGCTGGATAATTCCATCTCAGGTAGCATCGAGATGAGGCCTTTTCGTGGGTTGCCACTGCGATTTCGTGGCGAGTCCGGGTCGTCTTGCGTTTGGCCCGTATCCGCCGGTTCTTCCATAGCCTCTGAGCCGCGTCTGGCGACGGATCGATATTGCGACTGCGCGTTCTGCGTTGTCTGGGGTGAAGCGGGATAATCAGCCCACAGTTGCGATCTTCTACGGTTGACATACAATCAGGGCGAGGCTGCGTGTCACCGTAAGCAAGGCTGAGTTTCGGGTGGGGCTATCGATAAGTCACGTGTTGAACTTTGGCGCATACATCAAACCACCAAGGGTATTTATATTGAATTTGCACACCCAACGCGTAGGTATATTGAAATCAAGATAAAAAGTAGTTGATAATGCGTTCCGTTTCGTTCAGAATATCTCCGTGAATTGGAGTGAATTCCTTGTCTGACGTCCTTGACGTTCGCATTGGCATGGTTCTTCAAGAAATAACTTCCAACATATCTGCAGTTTATTAGTAGTAAATAATACCGATAGGAGAACACAGGTGCTTTATAGCTGTTAAATGAGATTTGAACGTTTGTTGCTTATTACGAATATGTTTTCAGCAGCTGATACGCCTCAAAGAATGGAGTTGGATATTGTGTGCTATTCGCTGTTACGCTCGACGAATACGGAAGAGCGTTGTGACTCTTCAGGGAAATTGCGCATTTGTAATTAATACTGAGATATATGCAAATCATCCTATATGATCATACGTGATCGGTACCGAATCGCTGGTCTGAAACCTACGCGACTGAAGTTGGAATAACATCATAAGAACACATGAATATAATTCAAGGACAACTACATAAGCGAATAGCACTGGAAGACGGTTGGCTGTTACGAGGTAATCGCAATGTGCTTTTGCAATCCGTGGAAATGATAGTTAACTGTTCAAATTCCTGAAGCACCATCAAATTAAGGACTTTGTATTCGCCGAAAAATAATCTGGAGTTGTATTACCACCAACGCGTTAAGGCTGTCTGAGATAAGGTAACTCTGGAGTGATTCATGGCAGAACCTTACCTCACGGAAGAAGGGGCGTCGGACGCTACTCCGTCATCGTCTGTTGGCAACGCAGAAGTTGGCGGTCTCGGCCTCGAATGCGAGGGAAGGGAAAAATCTCTGCGAAAACGTTACAGAAAGCATCTCACGGACAGGGAATCCTGCTAAGCTTCTGCGCTATTACCCCTGCTTCGCATCACCGGAAACTTATCAAATTTCAGTCTGGTAGCTTGCATTGGGGGAAGAAGCTTCGAAAGTTCGAATCCATGTACGCGTATGCATCTAGTCACTACTGCAGCTTATCTCACTAGAGCACCCACAGCACTCGACTAACTTACGCACACGTCAATCAAGTGTAACAGCGCACATGCAGAGATGCGATATGCTTGCATCAATTGTTCAGTCATTGGTGAAAACATTGCCTTGTGATGTCGGAAAAGAAATAACAAGCCTCGGTCGAGGCAGGTCCTACGCATGCATATGAAGTGTGATGGATACTGCAGCACTCCTGGACGGGGATTAGCAGCGAGATGGTTGGCTGGGGAGGCTGGTGTTTCGTGACGTGCGTCATTAAACGTCGCAAACCTGGAATACTCGGGCCGCAATGCAAAGACGTCGGAGTACTGCCGAATGACTTTAGAGCTGGGCAGCTGGACAAATTCGATTGTGTTAGATTGGGGTCTCGGGCCAATGGGCGGCACCGGCTTCTCAATAGTCTTCGTACCCCTCGTAAGTAAGGCGGATGGCGCTGTCGGTTCTAAGCCAAATTCGACCGCATACTTCGACTTCTCAACTTCATCGCTCTCCTGACATCGTACTTATTAGCTTCGGATTCCCTCAGTCCGATTCCTATCATGAATTTTCAGAACCGCCTTCCGCTTCGACTGCTTCTGAACTTGCCGCGCGGCTGTTGATCTGGCAACTACACAAAATCAGCCAGTACTTTACGGTTCTTCCTTCGTCACAACCAGCTCGCAGCCTGCTGAATGGGACGGCTAGTATCCCTAGACGATTCTACTGTTTCCATTCCCCAATAGTGCTGACCCGACAGTTCCGGGGTAAAGGCTCCGTAGCCAAGACTCAGTCGGAAGTCCGGCACCTGCTCATGGCCGGTGCCTCGGGTCGTCTTTGATGAGCCAGAATATTTACTACCTCTTCCATACGCTCTTCTTGGACAGCACTACCTCAAGCCTTCCGGCGTTGATCCGCCTGGCTGCGAATGTATCTTTGGTAGTCTTCGAGATGACGGACAATACTGCTGGCGAACAACTATTGCTGAGTAAGAACGGGTTTACCAATCATCGGCTCGATCTTGGGGCTTACTACTCGATATCTCTTCCGTCTGTTTCTGGAAAGCTGAACCCGAGTATGTCAAAATTTAGCTGAGACTCGTTCCCCACGAGTTGCGCAGAAGAACGGAAAGAAGCGGCTTCTCAAAACGAGCATTTGAGGGCGGATCTCGAATATTCTATGGACTGCACGGTGGCCCAACACCCTCTTAGACGTACTAAACCACTCCGGAAGCTCGTCCTGTATGCGCTACAACCTTACGAACCGATACGCCTCAATGGATCGCTTGGGAAACAACTCGACATCAAAATGCACTGGTAGCCGATCGATCAGATCTGGATGGTGGTACTTGACAGGACTTACTACTGGAAGAGCGAAACCGTAAGAGCTAAGGAACTGTGAATCGGAGGTCCGCTGAATTTCTTCTCGTCCCTGTGTCTGGTCTCTGTTTTTTCGCGACCCAACCGAGGCTGTGGGACTCGCTTGCGCTCTTCGAAAGCCTGAGGCGCGCACACATCTTCGAAGACTCCGCGGGATCATGTCGACAAGCCATTGCAAGACCCGAAGGCTAGAACGCAGGCCTGCTGCAACAACCTGCTACGCGCTGATCATGACGCCACTTAGCCTGTTCCTGAGGCAGCAACACACCACTCTGCAGCGCCGGGCGATGCGGTGCGACACCCTGGTCTGGGCACTGCACAAAGGCATTCACATGTCAAAATCATCGGGAAAAGATACAGCAGCTCAGAAATTGCAGGCCAAAGGAAAAGCAAACGACCATCGGCCGTCTCGCTCTCGTATAGCTGGCATGCCGACCGGTTGACAACCCCGTGCGCTTATCTCGACCCTATCTCGTCTTTCCCCGCTCGTGTCTTATTTTTCATCCGGGCGCATGCATGAGCGCTGGGAGTTCGAAAGATCAAGACGTCAGCGTCGAAAGCAAGCTTCAGGACAAACACGAAGTCGCGCCCCTTGGCAACCGCTGGCTGCCACGTCAGATCCACTCGGCAAACCAGATAAAGCGGGGCGTACGGGTATGCAGGGGGTATGGTCATCCGCCGTTCCTGCTCCTGCAAAGGTGCCCCGCTCGTATGGCGTTCATCAGGGTCGTGTTGAGATACGGCGCCTCACTACTGCAGGTGCTGGGAGATGCCGCGCTCACCGCCCATCATGGCGCACATCCTATCATCTGGTCGACGGTTGCAGGCCAAAAGAAAAGACCTGTACAGCTCGCAAATTCGCCACGCCGGATGCGACCCTGGCCGAACGACGCATGCACAGCAACGTCGTGGTTCTTCTCGGACTCTCCGATGCCGTCACCGGTCAAGGAAGCCCGTGGCCGTGCGTCCTGCAGCAGGGAGCAGAAGCTGCAGAGTTTTGTGTCTCAAACAAGACCCTGGATTATTGGGCACGACGGAATGCAGCGAATTGGGCTGCGGAGGACGCCGGTGCGTCGTCCGCGCGCCTCTGCCAACACACACGCTGCTGCTCTGGACCTCCCGTGCCATGTTTTCCTGCACAAGGGCTGTTGCGCGCATGCGCGCGTTACGCTATAAGAAGCCTTTGCGCCGGTGCGTGCGACACGCTCAGAAAGCCTCAGGCTCCTCTCGGAAAGTGTGAGCAGCAGCCGCGTGCTACGTGCGAGCGGTCGAGTCTGAGGCTGAGGCGGGTATAGCAGTGCACGCTCTGAGGTTTTCGCCGCGTTCCCGAGTTTCTGGTGGTAAGGAACACGCAAAATTGACTCTGTTTTGCGTGCTGCCGACCCTTCAGAACATCTATACGCTACAGAAAACCCATGACTTGCAATGCATTGCGGATATCAGGAAGGAGAGCACTTCTCGCTGAACATGGGAAATGATGGTTTGGGAAATTTTATTAAATTGTCTCAACTCATGGTTATCTTCGTATCTTGCAAAATTAGGCGCAATAAGGGTATCATCCGCAAATCCACAGGCCGCGCAAGATTCCCAACTGGGGGATTTCGAGAACAGACGGGGATTGAACAAGACGACGATGGCGGGGTCCACCCAGCTCAATTACTTCCTCAGCACGGCATACCAACCCTTGGTCTGCTCCATTAGAGCCTCGTCGTCGTAATGTTTCTGGTCAACATGCGCTGTCAGACCATCCATACGTCCAAAGCTTCTATCACAGCCTTCTTTGATACAGGTGAAATACCTGTTCTTGCTGATATCGCAACTGTACTTCTCGTGGCGCCTCAAGTTACTGCTCCTCGTGAACTCGGCACCGCACCTCGAGCAAGTGTAGACTTTAGTCGAAGACGAGGAACTCGACGTCGAGGAGCTTCCCCACGTGCTGCTCCTTGACGGAGCCCGGAAGGAAGAAGGAGACTCGGACATCGTGACGTCGGCAACAGGCCTCGGGAGTGTCTACGCCATGTCAGAAAACCTATACGCGCTGACGGCCACGCCATGGTGTTTACCTGATAGTCGGCGTGGATCCGGGGTAATTCGTTGTCTGCTGTGGGTATTGACCAATGACAGTCTCGGACTATCTGAACTTTTGTCTAATCTTCTCTTCCAGGCGTCATCGTCAGCATGAGAATCAAGAAAGCACTTGCACACGACGGGCTCTTACCGGAAGACGTTCGAAGAACCCTTGCCTGAGGGATGGTCGGGAAAGCACAACACCGTCGTGCCAAGAACTGAGTGCTGGGCCGGCCGCAGGGTGTTCCTGTCCGAAGCAGGAGTGCGAAACACGATCGATCTCCGGAGTAGGACTGGTCGGTGGAGGTAAAGACAACGCCAGGACGGCGCCTGCACGACGGTATCTTATACGCCAATCCCGGGAGCCAACCCCCCCCCGCCGGCGGCGGGAGCCAACATCACGGAGGACCGAGCATTGTCATCCGCACAGTGTGTATCAGCGATGCGGGAGCCCCATTAGCGTGGGCTCCAGACGGTGGCGACAACAGCGTTCGGTCCATACCGGCCTCCTCCAGCGGACCGAGATGATAATTTTGGCCGCTGGCGGTGGTGATCTCGCAGGGCTCCCGCATATCTTCTATCGTCTTCCCGTCGTGCAATGACGCGGCCGCTGGATCAGCTGAGTGTGTGGTTCAACAAGCTGATCCAGTGGTGGATGAGGTTGCTGCCCTGCCAAGGCATGAGGACGTATAAGGCGACGGCGAGGAACCTGGTCGGTGCGCGCCCTCGCCGGCTTGAGGGCGATTGGCTCCAGCAGGGATCGACGGCATGGGAGTTACCGGATTGTGGTCGGCTTGAGCAGAGAGCTATGGCTGGCGCTGGGAGCAGGTCAGTTGAGCCCGATATGCGGCATGTTGACGACTCGTCGGGGCCCGAGCGTGGAATTACCAACCTTGGACGGGAGCCCCTCCCAATTGGCTGGCGGCCTCCGTTCCATCAGCCCATACTTTCTCCGCGCGTACACGGGGCCAGCTTTCTCGTAAAGTTGACGGAGCTTTGGGAGACGGCTGCGGCTCTGGGCGTAGCGGACGTTGTTTCGATATCTCAGCTACGCGCCGCTCTGCGCGCGGTCTTCGACATTTCTATATATCAAGCCTGCACAGCCCCCTAACTCTCGATATCGATAACCGGGCTGAGCTCGAGGCGCAAACGAGGCTGTTTTGGGGGGAGGCTCAGCAGCCGCGGTGTGGCTCAGCCAGCCTATCTGAACCGTTAGCTTGCCGGCTTCAGGGACAGCTCTCGGCCCGCCGTATGGTGGCCGGTTTTTTTTTGTGACAGGAGGCCACTACAAGCTGTAAATGCGGCAGCTGACAAGATGTCAGGGCCAGCTGCAAGTGCGCCCACTTTTCCAAGGAACTCCACAATAACGGACATAAGGGAGGCCGCCCGGTCTTGGCTGGCGCAGGAGGAGGAGTCACGGGAGCTCTCCACGTTAGCCCAGAATAGCCTCCGCAGACGGAATCCTTGTATCATTTCATTTCCCGCTGATGCTGGAGTGCGTGGCTCTAGTTGCTTTGCGCACGCCGCGAGAGCTGCGCAGTTGCGCACAAAGAACTGGTTCGTCGCCACGAAGCGCATCTTCCCGGATCCACGCACCGCCATATCTGCGCATCTTGCCCGGCCGGAACCACCTACGGTAGCTGCCGGGCGGACCAGACGTTTCACGCAGCCCAAGGCGGGCATACTCCCAATGACGGATTTGCAGGCGCGGCAGCAAATTTTCTGCAGGAGCCTCGCGCCAGCTGATCGCGAAAGGCAGCTGAAGCGCCCCCTCTCCCCCACGTCCCTTGCCCTCACCCTCGACGACACGTCAAATCACCTCAATCAACACGCGCTACCGAAGTGGCTCCCAGATCGCCGTCGCCGTTCGCCGCCAGCTGCACGCACGCACGCACGCATTCCCGCCGCTCCACGTATGCGGTTCAGCCGGTCCACAGCCGGGCTCTTGCATGCCCACCACGCCTGTTCCTGGTCGCCTTACGCTCGAGGCCCGCCCTGCCCTCGCCCCGGCCGGTCCCGATGACGCTCTCTTCTGCGCATACATGCACACCCATCCCGTCGCCGCTGCCCTGGAGGCCGAGGACGCCGTCCAAAACCGTCCGTCCGCGACGCCGCGGCATGCTCTCTCTCGACATGTGACAGCTCCGTAGCAGAGAGCCCGCCGAGGTCGCATACCTTGCAGCTAGCAGCGGAGAAAAAAAAATAAAATAAAAGAAGGCGCCCGTCGTGCTCGCAATCGCGCTGGTACCTGTTCGACCGGCCCCAGAGATAGCGCACGAGTCATGCGGGGAACCCCTCTGCCCCCGCCATCTGTCAGGGTAGGCTCGGCCCGAGACTGCGGCTAAAATTAGCCGCAGCTCGCTAAAGCAGCCGCTTTCGCCGGAGCCCACACGGTGACGAATGATGGGAAAAAAAAAAAAAAAAGGAGGGTTGGCAAAATGAATCGCGTGACGTACAACAGTCAGGATTCCCCAATGGTCACCCACTTGAGTACTAATTGACCGGTTTGCAGCTTGAGTACGGCTGAGCGGACGGGAAGCCCTATGTTCTGCAACCTGTGGTCGTACGTGATTGATGAGTTGAACAAACAGCATTAAGAAGACAATCAGTCAACAAGCAGTTGCCCGGCTGGCCACTGGCAACTTGTAATGGAAGCGAGTGGTAAGCTCATCTGTATCGTTTCCGTTCCCTTTGCGCGTCTACTTCCTGGTTTCCCGACATCTAGCACTGCTTCGGGCGGATAATTTGCCTAAGCCATCTGCTCTTGCGTCTGCTCGGAGGTTCTTCTTCCCGCGGGGGACTTCGTGTTCTGTCCCTCACTCTGGCGCTGCTGCTGCGCCCGTGTACGCGTCTCTCCTGTGCGGGCTTTGGTGCTGCTTACGGGTGATCCCGTGCACGCTTATTTTTCATGTTCCTAAGGTTCCCGTGTGGGATCTTTAGTTGTGCAGCTCTTTCGCCCGCAAAGCCGTCTGGCCCTTGCAGTGCTTTTTCCAGTGCGAGCTTTCAGCCCGTAGGGTCGTAGAGCCCTTATCCTCTGGGGCTCATAACACGTACTACTATTAGGGCTTAACAGCGGCCAATAGTCTGGAAGCTTATAACGTGGCGGTACGGATAGCTTTCTATATCTATCTCCACTATGAGAGAATTTTTTATTGCGCGTAGGCCTCGAGAATTAAGTTGCTGCTATAAGACACCCTCTTCTAGAGAGTTTTCTTGGTTTAACTGTTTCATTAAGATTACAGTACTGGTCACTGACTCTCGAAGGTAAACCCTACGGTCGAACCAATATGTAAAGCAGCTCAAAACCCAATGGAAGGAGCCTGTCATTACATTCATACGATCCTAATGTGCCTATAATACATTCGACTGAAAAGACCGATAGCCCCTTCTGAGTAATCAAAGTTCTCCGAACACTCAAATACTCCTGCCCTTATATACTCCTCTTTGCATCCGTGGAGGAGGAGAACGAGACCGTAGTGAGTTTGCGATCTCTTTGCAACGAGCAACACGGAGAGGCCTCTGAGAGGACCTTGATCCAATCTGACCGTTCCGTCAGATGGCATGCCCAACTCCACGACGGCGGCGCCTTGGCCTGTTCAGAATGACTCTGCACGTACGCGTGAAAGGTTTGCCTGACAGGGTCTGCCATCTTCCACAGAAGTGCATCAGGGAGGTCTGAACGCCAAATTCCGGCGAGATATTGGTCGTCCGTGGCTTCATTCACCATGCCGGAGATCGCTGGTAATCGGTCTCTCTGATACGTAAGCGTTTTGGTCGAGAATATTTCCACCAAATAGTACCACTTCGACAGTGAGGACTGTTAGGACCACGTTGAAACCCCCGTTTCGATAGACATATCATTGGGTTCTGGCTCGACATAGCTCCCATCCTCGTATTCTTCGTACTCGCTGCAGGAGAAATAAACCTGTTGTTCACCGAAAAGCAGCGATTTTGGCGAGAGTTCGCGCTCTTGGAAGGTCCACCCGCGAGCGGCCCATGGGGAATGTTTCCGCTCCATGTAGATATCCGGGATCAGATACTCGTCAAATATGCGTACGGTCAATGATCCGGTGATATCTGGATTCAGAGATGATGCGAACGGGATCTCCACCGTGGGGGACCATGATCGGTCCAGGAAGCCGCTGTGGCAAGAGTTGCCTCTGAGAGCACAGAAGGTGACGTAGGAATTTGAGTAGATGCTTGCCATTTGCGCAGACTCCTTTTCCCAATCACTCGGACTGTCTTGAACAATGCAAAGAGAGTCAACCCATACGTAACGGATGTTCAGGCATCTGGCAAGGTGGATCGCATCTTGCACCGTTCTTGGAAGATCGTTGAGGGGCATTGCGTGACAGTGTCTCTCTAGCGACTTCATTTCCGTCTTCAGTGGTGGGGGTGTCTGGTATGGGGAGCCCCAACAGTAACTCAAGGCAGCATATTTGACATATCCGGGCCCTGTCGCTCCTGAGAACAACGGACCGGACTGCTGGGAAGTGTGAATCAGACGTGGCTCTTGTGAAGCCTCCCGATCACCCACGTCCATCAGCCTTGTGGGTACGAAGCCATTTCTGGGCTGAGCAAAGCGATGATCATACTCGTCGATCAATCCTTGGATCCTACGCAGACTACGTTCAGACGTGACAGACTTCTCGATAGGCCTCCGGGTGTTCTTAAGCCAAGAAGCACACGGACCTAATGGATGTTAACCGCGGAACACAACCGAGGTGAAAAGATTGTACACCAGGTTCAACCTCTATAGAAAAGGATTGCAATATCTCATCCTCCTCCTTTTCAGTTCCCGGAAAGTCGAGAAATACGTGAAGATAGCTTAGAGCATACCCATCTGGATGAGAACATCTGCGTTGGCTGTAAGCTGGTTGATCTTTGTACTTCTGCGAGTCGTAGTATAGGTTGCTTATGACAACTTTGATTGGTTCTTGCACTGGTGTTTGGAACGGCTCCCTTTCCAAGAGGTTTCGTATGGATTCGATCAACGACCAGCAAAATTGGCAGCCTACGGCTGCAGATTTTGAAAGATTTGGCAGCTCCGGAAGAATATCTTCTCGTTTGTATTCAAGATCGACGCTGAAGGGCAACTCAAGGTATTCTCCATCTCTGCCGGATTTGATTTGGCCTCCCACTTCGCGGTCATTCATCAGGAGCACATCGCAGTGCTCACATACACCCTCGTTCCGGCCGTCTTTCGGTGGGGATTTAGTCTGGGAGACAGTTTCCATGAGCATAAATGGTATCCAGACTTGATTCGATCGGATTCAGGCATAGGTTGGACTCGTTTTGGTGCCCAGAGGTAGAAAATGCAGATGTGAAGCCCTGAGGAATACAGGAAGAAACGATCCCAACAGTTTAATGGAAAAACGTGTCTTTTGTCTATTCTGCGCGGGATAGATAAAGGATTGTCGTCTGTGCCTCGGTGCACTAGCTATAGGTAGGACGTTTGCCGGCTGTGCCGCACGGGGAGCGGGTAATTAATTTCGCACAGCAGCTACAGACACATTATTGGGCGCTGATATAGATACCATCCGAAATTACGTTTTTAAAAGGGAAGTGAAAGGAATCAGAGGTGTTGGTGATGAGAAAAGCATACAATAGTCATTCAATAGGCTTGCATGAGATTTAGGGTGTTTTTCTACTCTGAAAACGTTCTAATATAATTGTGTTCACCCATAACTTCTCAAAGTTTCTGGAAAATACCCTGCAGACTCGACAGATAAAGAAGCAATAGTATGATTGGCAAGATTAGCACGGACCAATGAGGAAGCATCTTGCAGGCTCACCGCATCTTCGACAATCTTATTCCGTGTCCGGGACATTAGGTGTCAGACTATTTTGCCTTACTGCCTCAGATCAGCATCTCCTCTTTGCGACCTCACTACTCCTCATCTTCACAAGCATCGGGTAGCAATATCGACTTCTACTCTCCTCGGTTATTCAAGCACTCATTTGTCTATATAAGCAAGCAAGCCTACCTCCCTCCCTCTCGGGGCTTGTAGCATCCCACAGGGGCGGCACGGCCGCCAAAGGACCAACGAGCGGGCAGGAGAAAGGGGCAGAGACCTCGCCAATCCCAGCCCATAATACACCCCCAGCTCAACAGTAAAAGGAAACGGCAAGAAACCCGGAACAGCCGGGACTGCAGCCCCGGCCCGCACAGCCACGAAGCTAAGCCGCAGCGGCGCAGGAGGCAGGAGAATGGATTCAGGTTACGCGGAAGGACCAAAACCGGAACCACACAAACTCTAAACCAACGGCACAGTCTAGAAACACGAGCCTAAAAGCAACATAGCCTACGAGGGACGACCATGTCTTCCTTAGGCTGCCCGCTGAGCACCCATGGAGGGCATGCTTCCTAACAGAAATGAAGGTGGCCCTAGCGGACCAGTTTGTCCTCACACTGTCTGACATCATATCGATACAGACAGTAAGAACTGGCTTCGCCATTCGAGCTAGCAATAATGAGAGTAGAACGCAGCTTATGACGCCATACTCTTTCCTCGAGAAGGAAGGGGCTAATGTTGAAGCCGCCGAGGAATGGCACGGATACGTGGTCAAGAACCTCCCTGTCAATATCAACACTGTCGGAGGGCTCCACCCAATCACAGACTTTCTAGGGGATGGGATCAAAGCTGCTACAGGGCAAGACCCAGTCACTTTCAAGCAGACACGACACTGCAGCCCGGATGCCCCTTGGCCTAACTGGGTCGTATATGTGGCAAAGCCGGTAAAGAGGAGCTTTAGGCTCTTTGAATCCGGACCCGCGGAACCAATCTGAAAGAAGACACAGATCACGCAGTGCCACAAGTACTACAGATACCACGACCCTAGAGCCTGCGACAGAGCTTTCCGGTGCCCGCGCTGCGGAGCCCGGGAACAGCACGAACAATGCCACAACTCGCCTAAGTGCACTAACTGCGGGGGCCCACCCAAGGCTCACTACCTCGGCTGCCAGGCCCGCCCTAGGAGAAAGGACGGAAAAGTTGTCAGACCCACGCAGTGACAGCTAAAAGCTATCAGGAGGCTTGGGCAATAGAAGTATGAGGCAGCATATAAGGACACCCCTAGCGGGGAGAGCCTAGGGCCACAGGCGGCCCGAGACGAGCGCCCTCCCCCGGAGCAGGGCCATGACGAAATAAATGGGAGGACAAGCCCTAGCCCATCCGAGAAAGAATCGGAAGGAGAGGATATGGATGCCGCCCCGACTCCAGGGCTCCCTGAGAACGGCGCCATTAACCTACGCCAAAAAATGCGGGACACCGAAACCCACCGGAGCAGGAAGGAAAAGACACGCCCGAGGAACCGACTCCGCTTCATGCGGGTGAACACCCACAAGAGTGGGCATATGCAGGACATAGCCGTAAACCTTGCTTGGGAGGCGCGAGCAGATGTACTGACAGTGCAGGAGCCTTGGGCGTACCTAAGGAAAGGAAGGAGGCTAACAAAGAATCACCCAGGCTTCGACACTTTTGCCCCACAAGACGACTAGTCGACGTCCCCAATGGTCCTAATATACGTGAGAAAGACGCTGAGCCTACAGTCTATCCAAATACGTCCCTTCAACACGCCTAACGCCTGCGTAATAGAGGTAAATAGTATAACGATAGCCAACGTCTACAAACCCGCTAGAACAGACGCCCCGCTAGCGGAGCCAGAGGCATGGGAGATACCCCAGAACACAGTAGTAGCAGGCGATTTCAATGCGGTACACTGGACC
This sequence comes from Neoscytalidium dimidiatum, assembly GCA_037367355.1. Lineage (NCBI taxonomy): Eukaryota > Fungi > Ascomycota > Dothideomycetes > Botryosphaeriales > Botryosphaeriaceae > Neoscytalidium > Neoscytalidium dimidiatum. The sequence goes on along the minus strand of CM074704.1, from coordinate 2,108,614 downwards.
TGGTAGCCGGGGGCACGGCCGGCATGGGGCCCTGGCACCCATGGGCTGAGAACCAGGGGCTTTTTAATACGAACCCAAAGGGCCCCACACAGAAACAAGGCAACACTATAGACCTAGTATTCACGAACATCACACGATTGGAGACTCAGGTACAAGGGAAGGCTTAGAGCGGACCACGCGCGCGCTAGTTAAGCTAATGCAGGAGACCATGGGCGTGGTAGGGAAGGAAGCCGCGACAAAGGGTAAGCCTGCTGCGTGGCGGAACGAAGACTGCAAGGCAGCGGTGCGCCGCCTTAGGGAATCCTTCCCTGAAGAGCGGCAGGAGGCGGAAGGAGCGCTACGCAACGTAGTCAGGAAGACAAAACGGCGGTACTGGGAGGACCAGATCGCCAACGCGAAAGACGACCGGGACCTAACCCGGATCATGGCCTGGTAGAAAGCAACCGACCGCTTCAGGTCCCCACTTCGCCGCCGAGGGCCACAAGGCTGCAGAGAATGGCGCAGTTGGTAGAGGACTACGAAAGACCCCAGCTACTACAGCTGAGCTACACCAATAGCCCCAAAAAGATGACGCGGGGGAAAGATAAAGGAAGGAAAGGAATTTGAAGAATCACTGAAACAAGACCCACCGGAAACTTCATATATCTATTCGGATGGCTCAAGCATGGACTCGAAGACCGTCTGTGCCTTTGTTACCTATAATCACGGCGCACAGATCCATGACCAAAGCGGAAGCCTGCACAAGGCGGAGGTGTTTGACGCGGAGATCCGAGGCGCCGCAAAAGGACTCGCGTGGGCGGTCGCCAACGCAGAAGCCCTACAGGCTACGACCTTCAAGCTATGCATAGACAATACGTCGGTCATACAGAATATTGTTTACGCGGAGAAGAAACACCCAAGCATTTCTTACTTGAGTGAACTTGCTGGACTGGACAGCGTGCGGAGCTTCAGAGAGCGGTGGGCAGGAGGTTCGGTGATATCTCGTATATGCTAGGTGGATGGTCAGGAACGAAGCGACCGGACGGAACGTACCTAGACGGACTAGCGGATGGGTGGAAAGCTGAAATATGAAACGTCAAGGCAACGGCGGCATTCGCGATCGCGACAGGACGACTGCAGGCAGTCACAGAATAATGGAGCTAGGAAGCAATCATAAAGTCTAGAGTCTAGCCAGTTGCCACCCCGCTACAGGGGCTGGCAGCACTTAGGAAAACGTCCTAAAGATTGACTAGGCGTAGGCTTGCAAATTCCGCGGCTTGAGCGAATTTTCCTCTTTTTTTTTTTTTTTTCTCTCTCTCTCTCCTCTCCCCTTGCCATTTCTTCCTGTTTCTCTTGTTGTGTTGTATTTGGGGACTGTTGTTAGCGTAAGCTTTCCTAACTTTGTTTAAGGGTGAAGGCTTTAAATGAACCGGGAGTTAATGTAGGTAAACGTTTGCTTAGCGCTAGTTCTTCTCTATGGCCCGTGGAAGCCGACGGGGTGTATGAATCATCATCATCATCATCATCATCATCATCATCATCATCATCATCATCATCATCGTAATAAGGGGAAGGGGAAAACTTCAACTCCCTATAAATGGAAAATGATAATTTGGGTAAGATAAGAGTAGATTGACGTGATAGCGAATAGATTAACATGATTCCGAGCATCTAACTACTTGCGAGTCTTGGTCTCACCGAAAAACTTTTGATATTGATCTTATAGCCTCCAGCAGGTCGTAAAGTTCCATAACTGATCTTTGTGCCCGGGTCCGCTGTACGCTTGATCACTGTTGCAGCTCCATCAGGAAGCAACTTCGATCCATCAAACCTCAAGCCGCTTTTGACTTTTCCAGTGATAACAGGCTCCCAAATGCGCTGCCCACCGTTCTCGCTGATGCGGAGGCCTCTCCAGACAAAATTGTTGGTGAGAAACTTGGTACCAGCAACTGCAGAAAGCTGCTCTTCGCCAAGCTCGAAGAAAGCGGCTGACTCGCTGCCAAATATGGAACCTTCAGCGATATCCCCGCTTATCACAGTAGCGGAGCGGTCGGCGTTGACTGCCGAGAACCGTAGAGCTCCACCCGCCTCAGCCATCTCGATCTCTGCTGAAGTCGCAATTTCAGCCACGACCCCCTCCTCGGCCACTGTGGACAAAATTTCGAAGGCAATCTCGATTGCGAAAATTGTTGCTGCGATGAATTGCGCGTGCACCGCCGTGGTGAAGAGCAAGATGTGATAGAGCAAAAGAGTAGAACGCATATTTTCCTGGTTCTCAAAGTAAGTTAGAACTCCTTTACTTCTTCTTCGAAATGGTCTTACTAATATTTTGGATAACTTAGTTTTGTGGGGGGTTCGATCTTAGATCTCGTGTGAAATTATGGTGGAGACTTGTCAAGGAGGGAATGTGCAGCACTACCAGTAAATATAAAGCCGCAGAAGTGCTCCACACTTTTGCATTCTTAGTTTTTAGAGTCTATTGAAAAATAAATAGCCTTAGTCTCTGAAGATAAATTCTATGCGAGATTTAACTTTCATCTGCCATAATATATGGGATGGTCATGCCTGCTTATCCACCCTTCCATCTTCGAATTGGTACCTTCGGAAAGTAAAGCTTCACGGTTCGAAAAAATGCAGGTGAATAAGCAGGCGCATCCCTTCTCTGTAATGGACGATTATTTGGGAAAAGAAGAGAATCGGCTATTTATAGTCTAGTTCAACATATAAATATTTTCTCTATTGATCTTATCACATTCTATCCCGTACGGACTTGGTTGTGAAAGAAAAAAAAATGCAATCGCTCGTCACCGTCGTTAGTATCACGTTGTTGCTTTTCTTATTATATCTTATTAACCAGTATCTAGATCTTCATTTTGCTTGAGCCAGTGCTCAGCCAGAATCTTTACTGTTGTTTCTCGGATGTATCGGCCACCAAAACCGGGCCATGTTCCCCGGTACAGTTTAATAAACATAGGGATGTCCTCAATACATTTCTAGCTGGCAATGGTTGCCAAAAGTATTCCTGCGGATGGGTTCAGCTCAATGCATATAATATTTACTCCTACGCGGAGTCATATTCCTGTGCGAAAGATCTCCCTGGGGGAGCTCCGGGGCGCCAGCTTGGAGATTGCTACCTTCAATGTATTCCTATTTCTCAGTCAGGTCCTTGCCCGAGTTTTCCAGGTATGTAACATGAAATCTCTTCCATATCTCGCTAATAACTTCCTAGACAAGTGTTTACCTTAATGAGGACGTGCCACCACATCCTCTTAAGTTACTCCGCCTTGGGATCGAAGGGATTGGGCTTTACGGATCTGACATATTTCCAAATACTCCAGTACCTATGTTGGATTAGTTAGCAAAGGATCTGTGGGTGCCCGAAAGCGTTGGTCGATCCGATTGATTTTTAATGGGCCTTTTGTTTGGGAATATAGAGCGATCGGTAGAGTATGTTAGATGTCAAAGCGAAGGTGATTTGTAAACATTGCGTCATGATTAAGGCAAGCTCGTGTTGGACACACTGCTAAGGTCTCCATATCTTTGCATATTTCTTATAAATTCCCATGTATCTCGCCCCTGGATAACACCTTCGAAAAAGCTATCCTACGGCTCGTTTACAAAGGAAAGGTGGCACTTCGAGAAACAAATTACTTGTGGTGCCTTTGATACAAACCTAGAGTAGTTGCCGGGCGGAGTAATAAAGCGTTGAGTCTCATACTTTATAAGATTAAATTAGGAGCTTGAGACCGACAGTTAACATTTATCTCTTTACACTACTATATTACTTTCGTCGGCACAAGTTTAAGTTTGCTCCCACTCTGCTATTATAAGACATACTGCAGTCAAACCAGCCCATAGCAGGAAATTTTAAAGGGAGAGAGTTTTACGGTCCTTATCAGATCAAAGTTTGCGCCGGAAAGCTCCAGTATAGTCATGACTTATACGTCGAGGGACGTCAGATCGCTTTGACAACGAGCAGATATCAATATGCTCGTCATGGGTGTCGACTTGTCGACCTTTTAGATATCATGGTAAAGCTGTATACGATGGCATCGGCACTACAGAAAAGGGTCTTACTGACGCTGGACTTGTCACTAATCGGTTATTAGGGTCTACGAACATCTCGGCTGTCAATAATCGGCGGATCAGAGGATGAAGAAGAACACCACATCGAGAGCAAGGGGAACAGGATAGTTATCCTTGTTAATAAAGTAGTCAACACCTTCGAAGAGTCAGATTATATGGGACGTAGTGATAACGGCAATACCAAGCGGAAAATCTTTAGCACTCAACTAGACCTTAGTAAAGTATCAAACCACATCGGCTCGAGTCACGTGCTCGTTTTGCTTTTGCTTACACTCATTCTTTCTTTGCTTTTCTCGCAACACGAAACAGCTACCCCTACAAACTTCATTTACCCCATTTTTGCGTATTTCCGTAAATCCGATTATCACTTTTATATAGACAGCTTTCGTAGTAACAATAGAAAGAGCAGCTGTGGTCTTATTTTCTCGCATAGTTCGACATAAAGTCATTCGGAAACTTACGTTTGCAGGACCGCCCAGCTTATACTATCTACCAAATTACGAGCATTTAGAAGGTCACGAAGAGCCTGTCTTATCAAAGGGTATCATTAAAGAAGATGCGAAGCGTAGCGTCAAACCTGGAAGGATCTAACAATAGGTTATAAAAGTAATCAGCTGATTCCACTCAAAACTCTTGGTCCCTTCCGACTCACATGAGAAGTATCCGGCGTACCGGTAAGCTTCAGCTTATAATATGTTAGTCGTGGAGAACAACAGCTCGGACTTTTGCGTTCCAGATCTGAATATCCCCTGGATCCATCATCCATCGACTGGTACGTGCAGCCTTCACAGGGCCAGGAATAGGCAGGATAAGGAAGCAGGGCAGGGCGCAGATACGCGCCGCAAGAGGACCCACAGAAAGAGTCACGTGGATCACGTAACGCCAATCTATGATCTGTATAATCCGGCCTGAGCAAGCGCAGAATAAACAGATCAACCACGAATGCTCTCCGTGACCTGTAGCTAAAAGATACAGATTAAGAAAAGCAACACTAGATTATATACACTTCCTTACAAATATATAAACCATACTCCTTAGATAGCTTTGACCTTACCGGTCAACTTGCACTAGTAATCTCACTCATTACTGGTAGTCAGGCCTTCGTACACGCAGTACTTAGTTACTTTATCCCACTTACTTTATTTTACCCTCTTCTACACCCACTCAAGGATAACCCACGGATTTTCGCCCTCTGTAGTTTTTAGATTCTTAGAGGAAGAGGTCAACATCATGGTCGCGGGGCGGCACCCGAAGTTTAGCTTCTTCACAGCCATGCTTTCGAAGATCTTAATTAAGACTAGGGAGTTCCCTGTAGTAAAAAGAAAGAGACTTTTTTCCGCATTGCATTTGTAATCAAAACGAGAGGCAGCTGCAGGATACACGACAGCTAAAATAGGATTCGAAATAATTTAAATAGAATGCGAAGGTAATAGCCGCTCGTTATTACCTTGAGCTTTGCTTGCGTCATGATATATGCAGTCTGAATCCGAATGCGCTATGTATAGAAGGGTCCATGCTCCTATACGGCATGGTGCACCCTATGCTAGTGTTATTGCGGTACTTCATATGAAATTATATTTTAGAGGCGTCCTTCTAACTGCAACTGGCTTCAGAGCGTTGCCATTTCTATCACGAGTAGTTCGTCTTTCGCACGATATATTTCTCAAAATAACTTGCAAAATATACAGTGAGAAGCTTAAAGTTTGCATTGCTTACAGCGGCCCAGCCGGCTCTTTACACCGGATCGTATAAGCTCCGAAAATCTTATTAATGCGGCAGTGCTAATTATATCTTCGTCTGCAATCGACCGGGTGACGCGAAGATTCTAACTGTGCGGCCGCGACCTGGTTGGGAGCTCGCGTACCTTTTTTTCTGAAAGAGAATGAAAAAAAAAATAAAAGCTTTGCTACAGTGTCTTAGGCAAACTAAAAAATGGGTTTGGGTAGATCCCATGACTCAGGTCTCCAGCCAGTCGTGGCTCTCTTTCCCGATCCATTTTGGCGATTTACGTGGGTGGATGCATCCCGTCGATTGACTCTTGCGGGTCAAGGTCTCTGGCGTGAGGGCCCCGTATGCTCAGATTCAACACACCAATGTACCTTCAGATCGGCTTGAGAGCTCCGCATTTGGGCTGCTCCGTTGCAGGGGACTACCTCAACACTCATTACCTCATTTCTTACAAGCTCAGAAGGTACCGTTCGCTTATCAGGGACCGAGGTCCTTCCGGAAGGCAGATGGACCATTCTCGCTCCGGCTGCCAGGGGATCACAGTTCTGAGTCTCTCTGCGAGCGGATTATGGGATTAGTATAGCACCATCCCAGAGATGAACTCTCAACAGCGCCAAAGGAGTACTTGATCGTTGATGTTCGGAGCTTAGCAGACGCAAAAAAGCTTAGGCTTCCCAGCCCACTAGTACTCGGCTTTGGCGGGAGGTTAATACAGACGCGGTACCAGATTCCCAGTATACTCAACCAATACGCATACATCAGCTAGTCAGTCTCCACTTTGAGTATGCACATCGAAGATGCCGGTATAAAGTCTGCAAACATCCGTTATGCCGGCGAGCCGAAGCTCTGAGTCATTTTGGAGGAGAGGCTGAAGAGCAGTTTCCGGGCGATAACGAGCTATGCCTAGTTTGTATAATATCTCGCACCAATCATTTCGCCACAAAAACTTGCCGAATGGGAGATCAATTCCTCGATAGTTATACAACACCTCGGAGAGCTCATAGTTACGTTTCCATGCGCCTATCACTTTGGCTTTAAGTCTTGGACCTAACTGCGCTGAGGCCGTAAACCTTGCATTCGACCGAAACTGGGAGCCTCTAAAAGACCATAACTATTACAGCATGAAGTGCTCGTCGGGACCGATAACGCTGGAATTGCTATCAATAGGAGATAAACCCCTGCCAAATGACCGCAGGTCTGTCTCAAGCTCCGAAGACGCAGCCGGTCCGACACAGAATTCCAGAGTCGTAACAGGGCGATCTGCACTCACCTCCGCGCTTCCTGCTGTGAGAGCAACGCAGCAAAGTCTACCTACCTCCGACGGAACTGTGGTATCTTTTGATTCGCATCGAGGAGACGCTCAGATACTATTTACCAGGGTGGCTTAGTAATGGCTGGCCGCCTAGCAAGTAACCCTGAAAAATCGCCTGGATTACAGCGGCACGGTGGCGGATCGGCACTCCTTCCGCTGTAATCCGCGTATCAACTCGAGAAGGAACTGGCGGCTGCGTCTCGATACTGCTGTGACCTCGGAGGACAACATCGGAGGATCGATAGGCCCGGTGTTGATGAGACGGAGGAAGAAAGCGCTCCCGACGTGAGGCGTACCCGCTATGAAGACGGAAGACAAGGGGATGACGTGTTGCTCCTTGCCCAGCTCCACTAGAGCTCGGGTATTCAAGAGAGCCGCCGCGAAAAGAATAGCGCGAGGCGTGGCAGAAAAGTCACCCGGAATACCAATAGTCTCAACCGTGAATTCAGGCATCTTGGGGTCGGCAAACAAAGAGACTCTGCAGAACTGCTGAGGCGGAGTATCGTCCAGGAGTTAATATACTTCAGTTTTGGCTGCCATCGGATAAAAATTCGGGAGCGCGTTAATGCCCTTCTTAAGCAGGGCGACATTTTGTGCTGTATTATAGGCTGCATGGTTGCGGTAGATTCAATCTCTGGTCAACCAGTGGCAAGGCTATTGAATATAGCGCTGCTTGCAAGGAAATATACCAGGCCCGCCATCGCTTCCAGCCGATCTGGGACGGCTCATCGTGCTTACCGGTGCGCTCGCCGGTAAGGCTCAAGAGGGCCTCCCTCACGAGGGGGAGATCTGCCACCAGGTCTACCAAATCCCCGAGACCCGACGCCCGCGCCTGTGGTTGCCAGACCGTGGCCGGCTGCAGCAAGCGGATCTCGCCCGCGACGCTGTCGACGCTGCTCATGCCGTCGATCTTCTCCTCCAGGGCGCACTCCGTAGGGAAGAAGACCCTGATGGGGATCATACTATACATGGTATTGGCTACGTTATACATGTGACCGGTGCTCGTGAGCTAATAAATATAGTGTGGACTCGATCCTAGAAAGCTTGGACAGCTAAAAAAAAAGACGGCATCGATGCGTACGATAAGATTATTGGTTATTACCATCAAAATGGCATTGCACCGGTATTTTCGGCCAAGAGCGGCACGATGCGTTTGTAGGTGAGTCAATCTGCCCCCCATTCGTTAAGTATGCACCTTCGATCTAAAGGCTCCAGATTTCCCTCAAGCGGACGGTTGCATCTGCGTTCTCGATGCTGCCAACTCCAACGATACAATTTTCAAATATGGTCAGATTTTCACTCCTTCGGAGTGTGAGATTTTCAGAGCCGCGGGATCATTGATTCTCGTGGTTAACAAGATGTAAGTGCCTATGGGTGAGATGATATTGGGCAAGTTTCGGGACAAGCTAAGGGTTCTAGGGATACTGTGGACTGGTCAAAAGAAAAATACGAGCAGCTCGTCGCTCCTGCTATCCAGCAGCTCATGTTCGTCGGTTTCTCTCGTGAAAAGTATGCTATAACTCCTGGCCAGATATACATGGAGCTAACTTTCCCATTAGAATCCAAGTGGTTTCCATCTCAGCCAAGCAGGGCGACAAAATTCTAGAGCGCTCGGCGAAACCTCCATGGCACAAAGAGGCGGGTTATTGAATTAAGAAGATGATGGGCTGTATTGAGCAATGATGATGAGTAGTAGAATGAATGAATTGGCATGCTGGTGAAAAACACCAAATGAAGGTGATTATATACATCCAGTATACGCTAATGAATTAGCGAGGTTGCTAGCTGAATCAAATGTGTAACGAGTGTATAACAGTGATGAATCAAGTACTGCAACACCAGGGTTTGACACGGATTCCTTCTACAGGAAGAGGGACCGTCAGGCACTCTTTTCGCGTACCTTGACCGGATGTAGAGTTCACAGGGTTCTAACTTCGGCTCTCTTTGAGTGTTTCCGCAAACCTATCAGTCCCAGTTCGCTTAAATGTCCAACTCTGTTTGCCCAATGTGCAGCGCTAGACTAACCAGAGAGAAATGACTTGATCTACGGTTTAGGCCGCTGTCATTGGCTCATGCTGGGCAGCAATGGTCTTCCACTCGTTCATGTGAATACAACTCCAGTTTCCATATTAGTCGTCAGTCATTTTGAACAGTTTCCATAAAACAAAGTGAAGCAGCAAACAGGCTAAGCGGCGTTACGCTCAGCGTGTTTTGACTTGCTTGCCAAACCCAAAACAAGCAAGCTTGTGCGCGCTACGTATCGTACGTGAGCTGAGGATTGCAATCGATGCTCAAACATGATTGCGGATAGAAATACTCAGTAATGCAAAGTCCTTCAAGAAGAAGAAGAAGAACAAGAAGGTGATGATTCATACAACCTGTCGGCCTCAGCAGACCATAGGGACAAACAACGCTATCCTACGCTACGCTGCATTATGACTCCGATTCGTTCAATTCTTTAAGAAGATTAGGCATCTGTTTTCACGATATTTAATACCGGCCAGACTAGGCTTCACTCGCCCCCGGCAGACCGAAGTCTCCTTCAATACGCGATGAAACTTCTCCAAAAGCTTTCTAAAAGACGCGGCTCAGAAAAACACGGAACTCTCGAAGAGGTTGTGTGCGCCTTTCCATTCATTATTCGAACACCCGCAGCTAAATCGGTTGAATTTGATTAGAGCGACACGTCGGATCGCCCAAGGGAATCTAGCGCTAGAGAAGAATAAGCCGGACTCGTACTTCTCTAAAATCCTTCGCCAAGTTAAAGCAACACCGTTCAATATTATATAGACATAGTAGCAATCTATAGACTTAGAGGTCATCTTCGAAATACCCAGACTCATAAGAACGAGATGCTTTGGTTGCGCGATCTCCTCCCGCGATCCATGCCTGGGGCCAGAACCTACACCTACGGATATCCTTCAAAAATCCTTTTCAATCGCTCAGTGGCAGGAATTCGAGAGTTTGCCACACATCTCCTGAATGCGCTTAGCCTCGAAATGCGTAAAGCTGTGAGCTTCATTTCGCGTCCTTAACGGCGTATCATGCTAGTCCTGGGCCCGCTTAGGGGGTTGAACAATCTCCCGCAGTGATTGGCATGGCGCATGAAAGAGGTAGCCCTCTGTGGGCGAATCTTCACAAAATCTGCCGTTTCGAACGTGAACAGTCAGACAACTACAAGCACATCTTGGCAGGCCTTCAGTTCGTAGCTGAGGATGCATTGAATCAGATGAAAGACAGTGCATCAACTGCCGGACAACTGTCGGTATGTAACAAAAGCATGAAGCGGGATAGGCGAGAGCTGATCGGGTGCAACACTCGATAAGGCTGAAAGAGCTTTCATAGCAATACTGAATTGCGTCGATGTTCCCGGCTACGAGTTTAAAATGGACCGGTGTGCAAGAGGCACTTTGGAATGGGTTTCGAATGATCCACAATACAGCAGCTGGACGTCAAAGGGTAGCATGGGACTCTTGTTGGTAACAGGATTCTCGGGCTGCGGAAAAGCGACTATGTGCTCTTACGTTGTTATTTGGCTGTTGAAAATGTTGACGCAATCATCTATCATTTGCCGATTCTTCTGCAACGGAAGGATCGATGGCCAACGAGATTCGCTCAATCTTATTCGGAGCACTATCAAATCGTGGTCCGCCGACGGGAGCTTTTGAGGATTGTCAGGAGAGCTTCCGACAGACAAGGCTTTCAATTGTTCGACCGGTTTGACGCCCTCTGGAAGTTGTTCTTGGAAATTTGTCAGCATAAGAAAGCCGGACCAATCATTGTTATCATTGCATCGACGAATGCGGGGAAGAGAGCCAGGTCTCTGTAACCGAACGCATCATTCATATGCTCGGTGCGGACGGTCAGTCACCGATCAAATTTTTCGTAACCAGCAGGCCAAACTCTCCAGCCACATAGACAACATCACATCGAGCCTCACGCCATCCAGGAAGCTCTTACGTCGCTGTTAAGACTCCGCCCTCTTATTCTGATTGGTAAATTTGTTGCAAGCACACGCCCAGACGCTAACGACGCTGGCGGGCCGTTCCGAACAAGCTGGATTGGACAGGCTCATTTGTGACTCCGAATACCAGGCGCTATCGGCTATCAAATGTGGGGTACTATATTTGTTCAACTTCATACCGTCAGGAGCTGGTAGTCAAGATTTGGTTATGTGTGAGTTCGTGAAATTCTGGGGGGAAGTGATGCGCCATGCCGTCAAGCACAACAGTTCTGCCGTCGCTTAAGACGACATCTACAGTCAATCAATGCTTCGCCAGGACTATGCGGATCTGGGCCTTGGGGGTCACGGCATCGCTCGGGATTATGGGCCACTTTTTTCATCGCCCTCGTATAGCCGACAGCCTACTAGTCGAGCTTTTTCAGCCAATGGATCTCGCCACCGATCCACCACTAGGGCATTATACATCCAGGCGATAAGTTGAACTGGGGTTCGGCCGGCAATATATTACGGATGAATATGCCTACATGTGGCTGGCTGCCTCCTTCAACTTCTCCCCTATCTCGGCCTCTTGGGTGAGCTCGGTGGATGTGAACCCGCCAAATCAATATAAATGCCTATGCTAAATACTAACGCTTTGCGGGTCCTGCTGTTGGTAGGTGGCTTTCAGCAACACACTCGAGTTATCGCGCATTCATTTCGATATGATAGCAAGATTATTGGTACGCATCTGGATTTCTACAAAAAAATTCGTTGCTCTTACTAACGCAACGTAGCCCCAGCCGCGCAGACCGTGGATGCCTCTGTAACCAAGTTGAAAGTAGACTACTTCTCCTTCGAATCAACTCAACTTACTGCAGATGTTCTTGCCAATCTCATCAGTCTGAATCCAAACGTTGCCACTATCTTCAACTTTGACAACAGGTCTGCCTCTACTGGTATTCCCAAGGTTGCGTGTAAATCATTGCCCGGTGATGAAACTTGGCCCTCGGCTACCGAGTGGTCCCTTCTCAACCTGCTCTTAGGTGGCGCTCTTATCCAATCAGTTCCTGCAGCGGCCGTGTGCTATCCAGAGTGGCCCCAGTATGACGCTGCGAAGTGTGCAGACGTCACGGCTAGCTGGAACTTACCACAGTTCCAGTAAGTGCGCATTCCAATTCTCTCCTTTAATCGAGGTCCGCTCCTCTTTGTGCTCTAGCAGAAACTTATTATACCATTGAATTATAGCGCTAAGGCTGACTCGTCGTAGAGCTGATGATCCAACGGGAATTGACTTTCCTCTGTTTGAGGGCGTGACCTGCGTGCCACCCTCCGACGCCCACCCGGACGCCAATTGCACCCTCGGTGGCTACCCGTCGTATGTAGTCAATGTCACAACCGTCGCCCAGATCCAGCTGGCGGTCAATTTTGCACGCAACCGAAATCTCCGTTTGACCATAAAAAATAAGGGACATGGCTTCAACGCCAAGAATACCGGGGCCGGTGCTTTGTCAATCTGGACCCACCATTTGAACGACATCCGGTGTATTCAAAACTATACGAGCGGTGGCTATTCCGGCGCCGCGTTCAAGATTGGAGCTGGCGTTGAGACCATCCACATGTATGAGACTGCTGACGCATTGAACCTTACTGTTGTTGGTGGTATTGCTAGAGTGAGTACGCAGATTGATTAGTGCGCATTACAAACTATGCGTTCCCCGCTAATACGATCGCAAGACTGTCGGCCTTGGCGGAGGGTATATCGCAGGTGGAGGGCACTCGCCTCTATCTTCGAAGTACAGCATGGCTGCCGACCAAGTCCTCGGATTGGAAGTTGTCTTGCCCAACGGAACATTCATCTCAGCCGACAAGAACAACAACTCGGACCTCTTTTGGGCTCTCCGCGGCGGAGGCGGCAGCACATACGGCATCGTCACCTCCCTGGTCATCCGCGCATACCCCAAGCTACCCGTCAGCACGCTCACCTACAGCTTCTCCACGAGCGCCTCCGTCAGCAACACCACCACCTTCTGGGCCGGCATCGACGCCTTCTTCGCCACCTTCCCCACCCACGCCGACGCCGGCCTGTACAGCTACTTCACGCTCAGCTGCGCCTCCACCTGCAGCCTGGCCGTCCACCCCGTCTGGGCCAACAACATGACGACCGCCGACCTCCAAGCCCTCACGGCGCCCTACTTCGCGCGCCTCGCCGCCCTCGCCATCCCCGTCCAAAACCCCCTCTACACCACCCACCCGGGCGGCCTCCTCGCGGCCTTCGAAGCCACCTTCCCGGCCGCCACCGAGGTCGTCGGCACCTGGACCTACCACACGGGCTCGCGCCTCTTCCCGCGCTCCAACTGGGCCGACGCGCGCGCCCTCGCCGCCCAAACGGCCGCCGTCCGCGCCGCCGTCCTGGCCGCCGGCACGATGCTCGGCTACAACATCCGCGCGGCCGCCGACCCCCTCGTCCCCGACCAGGACGACAACGCCGTCAACCCGGCCTGGCGGCACGCGCTCTTCCACGCGCTGCTCGGCGCCGTCTGGCCGGCCGACGCGGCGCCCGAGGCCATCGCGGCCGCGAACGGGCGCTTGGCCGGCTGGCTGCGGACGTGGCGCGACGTCTCGCCGGGGGCGGGCGCGTACCTGAACGAGGCGGACGTCAACGAGCCGGACTTTCAGGCGAGCTTCTACGGGGTGCGGAATTACGGGCGGCTGTACGCGTTGAAGAGGGAGGTCGATCCGTGGGGCCTGCTGTACGCGCCGACGGCGGTGGGGTCGGAGGATTGGGTCGTCGAGGGCCAGATTGAGTATTATCCGACGCAGAATGGCAGGCTGTGTCCGAGGGAGGTAGAGAGAGGGGTGTTTACGGACGGGAAGCTGTGCGGGTGTGGGTGAAGGCGCGTGTCTAATCGGGTCGCTCGGCCGTTGGTTTATCTCTGAAGCAGTGCGATGGGAGCGATTTGCTAATTTTTTTTCCCCTTAGGAGATTGTGGTAATTTGTGATGTCAGGATCTCTTCAGAGTAAAAAATGGCATTGCGGATGATGCTTCTGGATTTCTCTGCACCCAACCGCTACCCGGAGGCCCGCCACTTGGCCTTGGCGATTTCGTCGGGTAACTCTTAGGAAATCGTCGCTCTAGAGGCTTTCTCAAATCATATCCGAGACGCTGGAAATCATTGCTTTTCTTGAGAATCAGATTCAACAGCGCAGAGCATGTAATTGCTTTGGACTCTAACGTTGCTCTATCTGTGGTAAGAAAGTGGCGAGGTCGCGGCTGTAGTGCGGCTGTGTGTTGGCAATTCACACCGTCTGCTTCTCAACTACCAGATCGCCATAATCCGCCTTAATGATATCCGCCGCCTTCTCTGCTAGCGCGTATACCGAGCTCTGACAGTTTCCACTCACGTGGTTCGGAAAGACACTCGCGTCCACAACCCTCAGCCTGCCCACACCCTTTACCTTCAGTTTGCTATCTACCGTATCGCCCATCGCGCAACTACCGCACGAATGGTACTCACCAATGACCCAATCGCGAACCGCCTGCTCAGCAGCGCCGGTATTGCTCAGATCAACATCCGGGGAAGGCCGATACCGTTTGCCAAGCAATGGAGACAATGCGCTGGATGAGGCGATTTTGTCGGCGTACTTGAGGCCAGTTCCAAGGACCGCGAGGTCAGCAGGGTGTGCTAAGTAAGCTGGGTTGATGGTGGGTTGGACGGCAGGATCTAGGAATATCATTTTCAGCGCTTGCCCGGGGTAATTTAACCACGGCTGGAGAAGAACGATGACTAACCAGCGCTGGAGATGTGGACGGAGCCGCGAGAGGCAGGATACTGCAAGCAGACCACCCAAGTGACGCCGGGCTTCGCCGGGTTCCCTGGAGGCCAAAGAGTGGACTGGTTGGCCACGGCAGAATCGTCGAAGTTTGCAGAAATGGGCAGCATGATGTACTGAAGATTAGCTGACTTGTCGTCTTCGAGATGCTTGATGACCTGGTCGAGCTGGCGCTGTTGGAAGGCTACGAACGGAAAGTCAGCGTCTCCTAATCTCAATGCCTGTAGAGCTTGGAGAGGTGAGCTCACGTGTCGACGTCTTTTGAGTCTCTCTAATGCTTGCGATGGTCTGTTCCAGTTCTTCCTTCGTCGCCATTTGCTTGTAACTTCCCGATCCGTCAGCGAGTTTGCAGAACAACGAATGAACATCGATCAGAACTTACCTCACAAATCCCTGTCCACTCACCACCGCTGCCAAAGGGCCCTCCCGCCTTTCCACATACGCCTTTTGCGCCGCCGCCATCGCGTCCGGATCATGTAAGCTATCACCGCTCACCTCGCCAGGCGCCAACTCATACCCCAGCCCTGCAACTACGTGGTCCTGAAAATTCTCCCCGACGCTCGCCAACTCAACCTTGCACTCCACACCCGCCCTCCGCAACACCTCCGGATCCCCGATCCCGCTCAGCTCCAGCACCGCCGGACTATGTATCGCGCCCGCGCACAGCAACACCTCCCTCCTCGCCCCGACCTCGTACCTCCTCCCCGCGTGCACGAACGCCGCGCCCCGCGCCTCCGGCCCGGCGAGCACAACCCCCTCCACCCGCGCCTCGCACAGCACCCGCAAATTCCGCCTCGCCGCCACCCCGCCGCCCGCGAAATACCCCCGCGCCGCGTAGCTCCGCCTCCCCTTCAGCCCGCGCGCCCTCTCCCCGCCGCCGCCCCCGTACACCGACCCCAGCCCGTTGTAGAAGCCGCGGTGGTCGCCGCTCCACGCGTCGCGCGGCTTGCGCGCCACGCCGAACGTCGCGTCCGCGCCGGCGATCCACGCGTCCTCGAGCGGCAGGCGCGCGCCGTTGAAGGTCGTGTGGATGGGGCCGCGCGCGCCGTGGTGCGCCGGCGTCGTGGCCATGCCCGCGGCGTCGAGCGGCGGCGACGTCGGCGGCGGCGGCGGGGACAGCGTCTGGTGCTTGGTCATGTAGGGGCGCATGGCGCGGAAGGACCACGTCGGGTCGTCGGCCAGGGCCGCCCAGTCGTCGTAGTCGCGCTCGGAGCCGCGGACGTACCTGGGGTGGGTGTGTTAGATTGGTTGGAGGGGCATGGAGGGAGAGGGGGGGGGGGGGGGAAGTGCGTGGCGAGGAAGAGGGCGCGAGAGAGGAGGAAAAGGGAAGGGGGAACTTGGCGGTTGGCGGGCGCACATCATGTAATTGGTACCACTGCTTCCGCCTAGCACCTTGCCGCGCGGCAGGTGGTGCACCTGGATTGAGGAGATACATTAGCATTGTCTTTACTGCGTCGTAATGGTGGTGCTTCTGTCTCACCCGTCCGCCGTTCTGCGGGGTCGTCTTCATGCACCAATCGTACTCGGGGTGCCCTAGCATCTGCGTAAACAGCGCCGGGGTGTCGACGAGTGGATCACCGAGTTTGTTCTTCCCGGCCTCGAGCACGCCAACCGTGACATTGGGGTTCTCGGTTAGACGCGCGGCCAGTACAAGACCGGCGGTGCCGCCGCCGATGATAAGGTAGTCGTAGGAGAGGGAGAGGAAGGAATCGGCATCTGTAGCGAGAGAAGGAAGCTGGCGAGATGCCGTGCCATTGATTTCGGCGGTTGCGTTCGTGGTGTGTGCGTCGCCCATGTTGATGATACGAAGTGGGGGCCGCGGGGAATATTGGGAAAGGAAGACCCTGCGAAAATTATAGCAAGTGTGAATTACGTGAAGCGATCTTTGGGCGCTCTGCAAGCAGGTGCGTATCATCTATATATGCATCCTGTTGTAGAATTGAGGCGGGTATTGCGGCTGCACACTGCCGTATCAATTGCTCTGAGTAGCGCTGAAGCTGTTGGACCCTGACTCTGAATAGGCAGGGTACATCATCTAGTGCTTACAGTGAATCGTCGGGGTTTCCCCGTGAGTGCATGCGTTTGCGTTGGCAGGCTTGCTGTTTTTGCATATAGCCATGGAGTACGCCCTTTAAACAGCCTAATCAACGCCGAATGCGGCATCGGTTGTCCGGGCAGGATCCACTAACGTCGTATACTCTTCCCGTTTCCTACCTACACCGCACCGCGTATGCCGCCCTGCAGAACCATCAAGCCGGGTCTTCGGAGTGCGCTTTCAGTTCAGGCAGAAAAGCACGAAAGGCTCCAATTCAAATTGAACGCGGCAAGACTGCACGGCTTATCCATTTGCTTGCTATTACGTACGCAGCCAGTGCTGAAGGAGACAAAGCGCATGACTCAAATGATCCGTATCCACCGCACAGTCCTGAGTTGAATACGTGCCTCTCGATTCACGCTCATCATCCACCACCCGCATTTACTATGATGCAGGAACTCTCCGTCTGTCGAATTTTTCACAGACACATATGAATATTCACAAATCTTAGGCTTCCATGAGCGGCCCCCAACATTACAACATCTTGAGAGACCCTCTCTCTGACATGGCTTAATCTCTCCAAGAGTCCTACAGCTCCGCTAGGAACTGGTTGTGGCTGACCCATGTCCACGCTACGGTGACATTCAATACTTTCTTCGTCCAGCAACAGCCTCTCGCTTCTGCGCTGACCACGCACATAAGGTGTTGTATTGAATATCGATCAGCGGTGCACATTTCGATGTAGTCTTTAAGAAAAATGCCACAATACCAAATTGAAGTTGGATGATCTTCCAAAGCTTCCAACTAATCCATAGCCATCTTACTTCGACCTTGGTAGTTTATAACGCACGTCATCCCCGACTCAAATTTGGGTTTTGCAACGTAAGCTGTAAGCTTAATTGAATTTCTCATCCTCTTACTGATTGGCACCGGATGGCCTCACTAACATCGAAATGAAACATTGTACAGATGGAGAATTGAACCAGTCCTCACCATTCGAGAAATAGAGTGCGACATTTAGGCTCTGCTTGACACCATGCCTGCGCAGAAACCCTGCCAATAGCGATGCAGTGGTTCATGACGCGTCCAACTTTCAGTTCTAATCTTCGGCTAACCTGTGCAATATCTATGCAACGCCCACTCGGCAATATGTAGTCCATCCAGTTACCTCGGACATGGGTCCTTTTGAGAGGGGCGGTGAACTCGAAAGCGCACTCGTGCATGTGCTCCAGCAGGATAAGGCCGTCTGCTACTGCATCTGTATGGAGAAATCCAATCAAACGGCTTTCTTAGTCGTCGATGTCGATCGTGTGCAGCGTTTCGCCGTTCGAAATGTGATAAAATGAGACTAGGCGCTGAAAGAGAAAATTGAATAAAGCAGTCCAAATGCGACCCACTGAGACACCTGGGCTACAGTGGACTTTGGAGATCATTCCTCGAACTTGAATCCAGCCTACTTTCTGATCTTACGGATTAGACCAGTTCTTAACGTGCTGATGAATTCGGTTCTGATCATGCTGATCAAACCAGTTCTGATTGTTCCTCGCATCGGCCCAAATTGCACGTGATTCAGAACGCATGGCGTTGCCGTATTAAAGGCATCCATTCATCCAACAAGAAATTGACGATAGCATAGCTTGCCGAAGTAACATATTCTACCTATGACTGATGTCCATAACCATCGCGGTAATGGAAGATCGCTACATTTATATCCGAGATCTTCTACACACCACCATTGAACACTTCCTAAACCGCATGGTAGACTGGGAACCCTCTTCACTACTCATAGCATTATGAATATCGCTAATAGAAAGTTAGGGCGGTGTACTGCATTAGGTGAAGCTAGATAGCTAATTAAGTAAAATCAAGAACTGGCGTGCAAGCGGGTAATATGAAGCCACTATTCGAAGGAAAGAATCTCGCATTTCATTTGCCATATGTTGCTCAACACACGCCTGGATCAAGTGCAGTGAACATCAAGGTTGCGGAAAGCGCATTTCTGAACTGGCCCAGCCCTCAAATCTTCCAAGACAGCTTTGAGCACACCAATACCCTAAGCCCTTAGCTCCGTAATCGATGTCTCCGGCCATTCTCCCCAGATGAATTGCGAGCAGTGGATGTTCTTCAGCTCCCGATCGTACGCCATTTCCTTTGCGGTCACTGCTCCATCGTCTTCTTCGCTTGACATAAGGCCCGCGATGACCAGGAGGGGATAGAAACGGTCGTCACTCGGATGTGCTTTCTTGTAGAGGGGATGCTTTGTGAGTCGTGCCAACGCGCCCGGAAGCGCAGGGCCCTGCTCAAGAGTCAGCGACGGTAGAGGAAAAGGGCAGCATCGAACAGCTTACCGAGCACTCTGAGACAACGTCAACTACAGCACGCTGAAAGTCCGTAGACCATTTCTCTGCCGTCGTATGGGGCTGAAGGTGGTCGTTCCGCAGAATCACCGGGCCCCAGTTCATGTTGTGGACGGTAGCGCCCGAACCTATGATAAGAATGCCTTCTTCTCGCAAGGGCCGCAACGCGCGGCCGACGCGCGCATGGAATACGGCGTCGTACCGCGCATTCAGGCTTACGACCGCCGCGGGCGGTGTGCCTTCAGGGAACATCCATTTGGACGGCGTTACAGTATCGTCGTGCCAGTCTGCCTCGCTGTCTTCAGCCACGTCTGGTATGCCGCTAGACTTAAGCAGCTCCACCACACGCTGGCCCAGAGCCGGCGACACGTTGATCTTGTAGTTCTCCCAGTGTTCCTTTGGCACAATTTCCATTTGTGTGATTTTCGGCTTCAGATTAGTGCAAACGCGGACGCGGTCATCGAGCTCTGTCCAGTGCGAGCTGATGTAGCAGATTCCTTGGAGTAGAGCCAGAGACTTCATTGATAGCACCCAATTGCCTCATTACTGGCCTGTAGTTCCGTCTTCTCCTCCGTCCATGCAAAATGGTTCTCTCTATCGCGGAAGCTACTCAGTCCGCACGTGCGGCCTTTCTCAGCACCGTCACTATCAGAGATACACGATGGGCTCGACAGCAGCTTTACGGTCTGTCCAGAATCCTTTTGGAAACCGAAGACTTGGTTGCAACGCTTACTGCAGGTGATGAGCTCGCACGTATCATATGAAGCATCCGCTAATGCAAAAGCTCAAACGTACAGAAGATCCCGGCGCACATACTGCGTACCAACACGAACTTATACTCGTCCTCAATGATATTGCGCAGCACTACTCGAACCTCCAGCAACACCCGAAAAAGAGGCATTTCCAAGCTCCTTGGGGGACCACAACATTCCGGAGCAAGGTCTGCGGCGTATCCTTGATCCTAACTGATACTGCAAACCCATTCCGTTTTGCACTTGCTCCTCTCGCTGCCAGCATTGCCGCTGGAAACGCGGTCATTCTGGCCACAGTTTCAAAAAACGAATTCTTCTATGTGAGAGCATTGTTCCGAAAAAATTTGACCACGTCCTCGTTCTTGGTATGCTAGCCCGCGACCTCTTACACAAAAGATGAAGCTCAATAGTTGTCATGCAGCCAACAGCCGCGAAAGGTACTCGTCTATTCTCAAGCAGCAAAATGTCACTTTTCTGGATACCAATCCCAGATACAGTCTCGCGGTCATCGACGAAGGGAGCAAGTCGCTTGATGCAATATTAGCTCAGGTCGCACAAAGTTTTTCCTTACGTAAAACTGTCCCAACGGCAGTTCAGGCCCTCTTGATTCATGAAGAAGATCTTCAACCCATTTCTCAGACCTTCAGGGCAGCCTCGGCACAGGAACCTACCCCAGAGATGGTAGCTAAGCTCACAGCTGCCGGACTAGCATTCGTGTCCGACCACCTGTACAGGGCCGAACTTGCTGCACTCATTAGAAGCAAAGTAAACCCCGTCGCTCTTCGAGACGCTCTGCGTGTTGCGGATGAAGCGGGGGTTTTGCTTCTCTTAGTCTACACATCACTTGACCAGGCCGGATGGCGTAGTGGTTAAACGCCTGGCTACCCTTAGGAGTGGAATACCTAAGGTTGTAGGTTTAAATCCTACTCCGACCTCGAATAACTAGCTTTTATTTCGAAGCCCGACCCTCGATTCGAAAAGAGCCCTATAGATACTACCTAACTCTACCGAATAATATTCGCTTAAAGCGATACCGACTTTCTCGCTTCTCCCGCTAAAGTTTTTACGTATAAAAATTACGCCGTATTCTTATCTTCTATCGAGCGAAAGAGATCTACCCCTTTAGATCGGTCTCTAGAAATACGAATATCTAGCTAACGTTACTCCTCTTATTTTAAGGTTTTAGCGGGTTTTTCTTATATTAATAATCTTTATTACCTATAATACGGGGATTAGTTTCCTAACGAAAATAACCCGAACGAAGAACTATTTCGGAGGTAAGTAGTTAGAAGGGAAAGAGATTATTATAAGAATTCGAAGAGGTTATTAGCGTTCTTCCTTTATTTAGCGAAACGGTGGTATTACTCTACCCGTCTACTTAGGCCTCTAGGGAGGCACGGCTGCTAGGCCGTTATTTGTACTTAGACGTAGTATATAGACGTTAATCCACACATACACATACACACACACATCACTTGACCAGATACTCCACGCAATCGCAAAGCTGGAAACTCCGCCGGCATAGCTAGCTCTCTTCGCTCCTGCGAATAAAGCTCATGTACAGTACTTGGAAAAGTGGAGCTCATCGCGAGTGGTCTCAATCGATGCTCTCCATTCGGATAGACCACACAGTATGCTCTCTCAAATCCTCCTGTGGATATACTATTGCCGGAGCGCTAACATAGAGCTTCTGCTTTAGCTCTAACTTCTGCATCAACACTCTTTTCCCCCGATCTATTTTCGCTTCCTTGCATCACCGTGAAGGGCACAACCGACCGCTCTAAATGCACCTTATCGTCGGCGAGACAGCGTGTACAAGGTCTCGTCAAGCCGGTGCCGCCCGAACCAAATCAAACGTTTGAGTTTTTTGGGTACATGCGGCGTGTGTTCATTGGTGCAGGGGCTTCTCTGGCAGTCGCATGTGCGTATGGCATCTGGAGAGGACTCAAGCGACATATGAAGAATCACACGATGTTCCAAGGTAGCTTGTTCCGGACGTGTAGTTGTAATCATATTTCCAAAATTGCGACCCCGCATTTACAAAACTGGCGAGTAGATCCGGAATCATACAATTAGTACCATATTATTCCTATGAGTCTGCCTCATCCGAGGTCTGTCGGAGGCGAAACTGACTCATGACGAGTGGCGAACGAACGACTCGTAGCTCTGACGTATAAGCGTTTGAATCATAGTACTAAAGCACACTCGGCGTACAACTGCACGGGAAAGCATATAAAACATATTAATCAAAAATGGTTCATGTCTCATCTACAATTGTTGCGCATCACAGCCTTACTCTCAAGAAAAGTCGCTGTCTCATCTAAAATCGAGACAGAGAGACCCACTTACCATGGACGAACAGGGCTGTTATACAACTTGTTTCCTTTAATTTCCCGGCCAAGAATGTCGAACAAAATAATCTTGGTAGTATCCGGAACTGTAGCATGAGATACTGTATCAAGCACGCCTTGGATGTCCTCTTCTACGCCCGAGTAGGCTATCTCGTTTCCGAGATTCATATTCACCCGTTTAGCTCACGTGTGACCTACAGAGTCTGGGGGTAGATTGGATTTGCGCTGTGAGGGATCAAATACGCTGAGACAAACTGCAACGAACGTCAGACCATCGCTTTGAAACGAACGTGAATACTGGATCACTTTATATATTGATGACCTTCATAAGGTTTCCCTTCTTGAACAGCGGTAAGAAGGCACCTGTGGCATTATACCCTGCGATGGCACCGTTGTTCAACGTTTCTAATAGATCTCTTATTGTAAAGTGAGAAAAGTGGTTTAAGAAATTGTAAAGAGCCTAGTACAAACATAGATATATTTCACATCAGCCGGAGTTTTGACTTTGATGCTAGCGTTCATGCTGATTAGGATATCGAGGGCTTAACCACTGGGTGACCTTCCAACAGGCTGGAAGGACCCCCACTCTACCCAGAAAAGACGTCAAGAGGAGTAAGATCAATGCCCAGCAGGATCTAAAACCAGTTTCTTGCGTGCGGGGTCCTCAGTGCATGCGGAAGCAGAGACTTTATCGACTTCAGCCGAGTCAACCCGAGACAAGGATTCTTCCACAGTCCGGAACCACTGCCGCAAGAAGAGCCGGCAACAAAGTACGTAGCTATTTCCAAAAGCCAGAATTATAGAGAGAATCTATTGAAGCGTAGAAGGGTTCTATTTACAATTATTTCGCGAATTCTCTACCTTTGTACTATTATTTTCTCTTTTAGTGGCTGCTGCTAACCGGCGCCCCTCGGAGAAGCGATCGGAGATTATTAAATGTAGTTCCTTAGACTCTGTCACTACACGCCGCGCGGGCTTCGCAATATTAGCAAGCTATACTATAAAGTTGATGCACCAGCGGACTTTAGCGGACTTTAGCAGGTATGCTGAGTTAAGCGCATATCAAGGTCCGCACATGGGCGGAAATACGGCGGAGTCTAGTAACGACACAACAGTCCCAAAGCAATGGTCAATATTCAGGCGTCTGCTCGGACAGAAGGACGTCATTTCCACGGCTGGGTGGTCCTGTAGCTTTCGAAAGATTTAGCTTGAGGCTTGATTGGATATCTGTCTCTAACTCTTCCTCCTTTCCTCCCCTCTTCATCTACTACGCTTAAAATGTATCTGCAACCATATGTCTCACTACAAGTACTATCATCTTGAGCATGCTCACTAGATGACTTTCTATCTACATGCAACTTAGACTCCATACAGCCGTCACGGGAGCTTCTACCGGAGCGGTCGGCCCCTGTATGTCGGGGCGCGCGGCCTAAGGTTAGCTGCCGCACCGCGCCGAGAATCCGGGGGACGGCGGCATGAATGGGGCAGGAGGACCCGCGGCGGTGGAGGAAAGTGGTGAGGAGTTGGGTTAGGGCTGCGGTGGCGGGTCGAATAGCGGGAGTGTGGGGCGGTTGTGATGAGGTAGGGAGGTGCAAGGCTGGGTTGGTGTCAGCGGGTAGTTGTCGGGGGCGCGAGATCGTGTTGATGAACTAAGCAATGATGATCAAATTTCACTTGGTTCTCGATGAGTAGCTAATAGCGCGGCTCTATATACATAACGAGGGAAAGCAACTGTTCAAAGAGAGTGTAGTTGCTTAATCTGGTCTGCTGCTGCTTCTTCTACGTCCAAGGCGTCGAGGCGCTGCTTCAAAACGCTTCCTGATGCTCAGGGTAGCCCGTGTAACCTGAAGCGACTGAATGTGCCGGTCATGGCATCCACTACACACCGGGACGGTTTCGTCACGTTACCTGTGACGGAGCCAGCAGGTCCTGCGGCCTTTGATGCTACGATTCTTGATATCCGGAATTTAGAGGAAGTTTTTCATTAGAAATTGCAACGAGAACAGAAGAAAAATTATTTATGCCTCCACCAAAGGTCATAAGACACGAGATTCAGGCGTACGAAAAAACCCTTACGGGTTCCAGAGATGCAAGAAGCTCACTGAGCGCGCCCCCCGCTATGTCCGCGACCGAATCGGTGATCGCATGCATCATTATCGTCGCCGTCGTCGCCGTCACCTCGGGGATATCGTGTCCGCTTCCCTCGAAGTCCTCCGGCAGCGCGGTCCCCAGCCATCTGTGGAGCGAGGATGGCTCCCTGCCGGACGCATCGTGCGTGCGCCAAAGCTTGGTCGAAAGCCGGCACGAATGGTGATGAGGGCGTTAAAAACGGCCAGTAGGGCTGTGGTGAAGAGCGTCGTGTCCATGAGCGACCGGCCCACGGTAGTGAAGGGGGAGCGCGGTCAGGCGGGAGAGAGGCGGCAGCGTCGCTATCGCTGGGTATTAGAGGCGTGGTAACGGCTATGGGTCATGAGAGGAGGTGGCGCGGGGCGGATTGGGGGAGTCGGGCCGCCGTTGGTGCGTGTGCAAGGGTGCTGATGCGGATGGATTGGAGATGTGCAGGCCGGTTTCATGGGGGACAACGTATCGTGGGCGGGAATGCATGGTCGCGACGTTATCGTCTTGCCGTTTTGTGCCCGCGTCGCAGGGATCATATTTGGCTTTGCCGACTTTTTGTCGGCTAGGGCTGCCGCTTCGTTGCACGATATCAACGTCTCTGATTCAGCACCTTTTTTCTCATGATCCAGGAGAGTGAAAGTACACGTCCGGATACATTCATCGCATAGTCTACACGTTTCTATTTGTGCGAATGCGTCAGCTGCCCTAGGCTAGAGTAGGATAGAACACTCGGAATAAATCGCCTCACATGGTGAGCGCATCGTAGTGTACAATTTAAGAATTAACTTTCCCACTTCCGCCAGCAACCAGACCGCGACTGGCGCGGTGTATCTCTGAGCATTAGCTTGCAGTGCGGTAAAACAGCAACCCTTGCATAGATCTTATAGAGAGCCCATCCAGAGCAATATATCCTACGCCATCTCGACCTTCGATCTCTGCTGGTGGGAGCCAGAGCCATAATAGTAGCAGCTGATCAGCTCAAGATGTCGTGGCATCTCTCACCTCACATCACCGGTGCACTTCCGCCAAAGTCAGAAAATGCTGACAACTTGACGACGAAGTGCTGTGCAAGCGAACTTGTATTCACAGTGTCCTATCTACACAATCACTCTCCTTTAGAGGAGCGAGACAAGAATTCTATCTCTGTGTGCAATGCTATGCATCGCCATTGCCTGAAAACACCAGATCTTGGCAGTAGGTCAAATAGTGATGCAAGAGAAAAGATATATTAAAATTGTACTTTGTTGATAACAGAATGAGAAATGTTCTCTTATATATTGATCCAATCTCAGGTTTCATTGCTTGACTGGTACCTCCTCGCTGACGACTCCAGGCGCGGGGCTGGGAAAGTCGCTCAAGTCTGCCACGGTCAGTAATCGCAACACCGCAAGTGTCCTTAGAAAGACTAGGGTGTAATTCTCCACCATATGCGAAACAATTGTTGCGTAGTATGGCCCGGCCTGAATGGGTGAGAACTGAGTCACTTGTACCGGTGTACTCAAGTCTGTCGGGCTCTGTGTCTCTCTGGGCTCGCGCTGATGAACCCTTTTCCTTTTGTTCTTGCCATCTTTCTGTCTATCTCACAACTCTCTGTGGTGCTGTGATTGCCGTATCATCAATCTAATCCCTAGCTCACACCATCTCTTTCACCTCATGCTTTTGATCTGACCACTCGAGGCTGATTTCTGTCCACTCCATACTCCGTTTGTCATCGTCAAAGGCCGACCTCCGCTGAGCGGCGCCACATCCCCAGGGAAAGTCATCAACATTCTTCTCATCCATAGCCACAACTGTGTCTTGGCTGTCGGGGGAATTGTTGTAACGAGGGAATGGGTCGGTGTGGGAGTAAGGCAATACCTCCTCCGGCTCGCCATGAAGCAGTGGCATCCTCAGGCGTTTGTAAAAGAAGGCGAGGACAGGAACGGAGAGTCCGTGTATAACAATGGAGAAGAGAACGAGCCAGTAGACAGCTGTATTAATATTAGTCGCTCGTAATAACACCCTAAAGATACCGTGTACTTACTGGGCGGAAGAGCGGCAATAAGGTTAAACTCCTCCTCGTTTCCTTCATCGAGTTCCGGGAAGAGAGAACGTGTGTATTCCACAAAATAGATTGCGCCAATTCCTACACGGGTCAATGTCAGTAACTTTGAAAGAGGTTTACATTCTTTCACAGGTGCAATACCTATCGGGCTAAAGTATCCCACGAACAATGCTTCCTTCGCATTAGAATATACCTGCGGGACTAGTTTGTAAGACAGCATGGTGGCAGGTATCCGCCGGAACACTAGGACAGCGAAGCCCAGTGCAAAGAGCCGCGGATAGGTAATCCCAGTGAACTCAGGTGTATGAAATTGATCCCACGGCATGATAGAGCCGAGGTATAGGAAGCCGCCGAAATTAAGAATGGAACAGATGATTGGATTAAACCAATCTCGTCTTGCGTTACACTCTTCTTGGTATACACCATTCCAGTTAAGTGCATTGCCGGCAGCGAAACATGCGAGAAGCTCCTCAGTGCCCATAGCGCCCGCCGTGCCGAGAACGAAGAGCTGCCACTGATTAGTCAAGATAGAGTAGGTTGGGTCCAAGCGAGGCAACACTTACGCCGATAACGGTTGGGAGGAGAAGGAGGTTCTCACCGTCGATCCACCGCCTGGCTCAAATTAGTGATTGTCGTCAAACAACGGGCGTTTGTCGTACCTTCTAAGCGCGAATTTGACGCAAAGGCAGGCAACGTAACCGACGGTTGCACCGTAGACGACACCGAGTAGCACGGTGTACAGCCACGTCTCAAGAAACCACATCTTCAGCGCGACACCGACGCCTCCGCCCGGCCTTCCCATCTCCCCACGCTCAGCAAGTCTCCCCCCGACTGACTCTACCTCAGCATTTCCGGCAGGGACGACGTGGCGGATAAGGAAGGTCACCAACATGAGCGAGGGAAAAGCAAAGCTGTCGTTCGAACCGGCTTCGGAGGACATGAGATCTCGAATATGAACGGGCACGTATTGTTCAGCAAAGTGCCCCTTGACGAGAGCTTGGGAGAGGACCGGATCCGTACATCTAAATATCAAAATCGGTCCATGTTAGCCTCTTTGTCATCCAACATGAAGGGGGAACATACGCAACACATGATCCAATAACGAGCGCAGTCATCTTTATAACGATTAGGCTTCCTCGTGCGGACATCTGCCTGGACATGGACTTACCCAGGTGACCTTCGGAATGATGGCGAAGATGCACACTGATGTGGACAACCACATCATGGTCATGACGGGCAAATTGCCGACCACTTGTTCTTTCCACCGGGTAAGCTGGTACTTAGCTGGGAGCTGGAATCCCACGATCACAAGTTGGATCCCGATAACGACTCTGCAAACACCCTGCAAGGGGTCAATATCAGTTTTTTTTTCCAACTTCGAGAGAAGGGAAGACTTACATGTGTGATCTCGTTTTGTTGGTCGGGCTCCGCAGATGCCCATTTTGTTACATCTATAAATTTTGCAACAAAAGGGCCAAATAATATGCCGATAACAGTGGCTGGAAGAACTTCTCCGAGGTACCAAGAATCCTTGATCTTGGAAGAAATGATGCAAAAAAGTATTAGGAAACCTCCAAGGACCGAAAGGATGATGTTGAGCTCCGTAATCTCAAGATCAGGCATTTTGTGAAGGAGAAGTTTTGTTAAAGGACTGAACAGGTTGTAAAGCAAAAAGCGGAAAACTCGCACAGCGAGTTGATGAGAACGCGAGGAGTAGAAAGAGGTTCGCAATGAGGAAAATATGAAACAGCGCCAAATGAGGGAATTCGAATCTTTAGAAACAACCACGAGCGAGCACTAGATATGTCTGCGAACACTAAGGCGCTCGTGGGACAGCATGTGGGAGTGAAAAGGCCTTACACTGACCAGACGCCGGGATGGTTCAAGAGCCACTCAAAGTAAGACGAGAACAGATGACCAAAACTACGCCCCGCCCCTTCAAGCGCCGGATCGCCGTTCCCCTGGATTCGGAAACGCGCCATGCCGAGGCGGTGCATCGCAGATGGCTAAATACGGCATGGAAACAAGTCATGATTGGCAGCCAATTGCGCACAGAGCTACTTACTGTGGGCCCTCAACTCAATCGAGTATCCACAACGGGGTTCAAGCCTTCAAGCTTTAGCCAAGCCTCGCATTGACTAGCGCTTTGTTTGGGCGCTTCGCCTTATCAACGGTTCTGCTCGTAGTCGCTTCTTGTCGTTGATTTCAATAACCATCTCGCCCTGTTCTTGGCAAAGTGTGTTGTGGATTGCTTTTGAGCCCGGCTGAAGGCGGATGAGTATGTTGAATGTTTTTGCTTTGAAAGGAGGTCAGCCATTACACGAGGGAACGTATGAGATCAAATATGGTCGGCCTCCTTTCTCGCAAATGAGACAGTCCACTTACCGGGAACAGGAGCCTTCTGCTGGCCCGTCTAGGCGCACGGGAAAAGCGATCTTCGCGATTCTTGGCGTGGTGTTGCAGGTTCCAGCTCCACCTGAGGCCTAGTGCGAAAACCGACCCTCCCGAAACAGGTCGAAGTATGTCACACAGCACTGCACCACGCCAATCGGATAATTCAAATCTCTGTTGACGCTTCAAATCTGTCGACCGTGAGATACCTACGCGCCTTCCCCCTGACCCAGCCTCCCCACAAACGGTGAAGCTTTTTCGGGGTGTGGGGACTGATGCTCGGCCACGTATTCGCCGTCAGTGCGTCACTCTCTTCACTCACACCCAATCAATCATCACGCACACGCGCAGCTTACGCTTCAACACGTAAGCTTTTTATAAAATACGACGCGTTGGACGCGAGGACACGAGATTTGGAAAACAAAAACCAAAAAGGAAGATCCAAGGTCCAATCGACAACCTAAGCCCGCATTGCTCATCCAGTGTCGATGCTAAGGCGAATGAATTCGACAGCATGTATCGCAATGCGTTGGTGCTGTGTACGCGGTAAGGCGTGCAGATCCGTCCCGAATACATCCGAAAATCTGCGATTCTGAAACCGGCGCTGCCGGTGATCGCACCGCAGCCGCAGCAACACAGGGTGCCTAGATTATGATTCGCAATGCAAGTGCCTCCTTCACATGCACGTTTTCTTCAGCCAGCAGGCCTGAGTCAGCCTGAAGTAAGTCTTCTTGCGGTTGGCACGACCACCAAAAAATCATGCTGCTCGAGTGCGAGAACATTCGCTGAGAGACGCCCATGGCCAGAAGTCGGATCGTTTTTTTGGTTTAATGCAATACATGCGTGACGCGTAGCAATGGCTGGAGGAGTTATCGTACTTTCTGGGCGTTTGCAAGCCTCCGGTGACAACCGGGTGGACGGACTACCACTTTATTGCAAATCACGTGTATTTAAGCTTTCAGTAGTTATTTCACCCACACGAGGTGTAATAAGACAGCCCCCTTACCTCTTCGAACCTCGTGCCAATTCATTATTGCCCAGCTCATTACTCATTATAAGCTCAAGTTGAAATGTGTTTCTTCATGCCGAGGAGGACGGAACTGGTTCACAATGTTCCTCGTGAAGCGAGCCCACTTACCGATGAGGTCGTTGTTGTCGCCTGTGGACGAAGATGACTTAGTCAGCCCCACGGAGCCTGCTGATGGCGGCGAAAACCGCAGTTGCACTTTATACAAGCAGCTGGGTCTCATATGTTTGTCTGGATTTTCGGCGGTGATGTTCACTTCTGTACCTTGCTAAGTTACTCTAACGCACGTTTTCTACAGGCTTTGGGCTCTCTTTCTCATATAGCTAATTGATGCACTTTCGTTAAATCTGACTTTATTGTATTATTACTCTGCTACTGTTTCTAACTTTCGTTTCTTTTTCTTTTTTTTTTTTTTTTGCTAGCATTTTCGCTCCTTGTATCATTGTGTAAATGACGCCTGCACTTTTATTTCATTGCAGTTGATTCGGTGAATTGTTGAGAGCGCTACGTGTACTGCGCATCATTAGACAAATTCATCAAGGAAATAGAGTGCCTCGACAAGATCATGCATAAGCATTCCACGATTCTTTAAGTATTGCTGCCGAATTATTAATAGTGCAGTGATTCAATCAACTACCCCGCATCTCCGAGACCGGTACGAGCCTAACCCGATGGAGGAGGCATGGAACGATGCCGGCAAGGATTTCCACGGGCCGCGACTAGTCAGCGGAAGGGCGAAATTGACACGATTTTGTGGGTCCTTCCTTCCTTCCCAGTCTACAACATGCATTCCGCCCATTCTTCGACAAGATGTCCGGAATCCTCCAAGCCGTGGCCGTCGCACCAGCTTGACCAGCCCGTGGGCCCACTCGTCGCACATGATGCAGCATCTTGAGGACGAGCCCTTTGACGAGCTAAACGCCACTTTCAATCTCGACTTGAGTATTCCAGCTTTCAACCATGACCTCGGCCTCGACCTTCACGCCATGAGCGGCGGGCGCGAAATTCTTCCTCACACGCTCGATGGCAACGAGAATCTTGACCGATCAACACTGGCGGATGCTTTATCGCGGCGGCGAGATGGCTCTCGCTTCGATCCGGTCCTTACCGAAGCTTCGAGCCAGCCGTGGCAGCCAACTAGTTCCGACGATAGGATGATGCAACCCTTCCAACCAGCCATCGACGACCGACCCGACGCTCTCTCAAGCTTGGATGCGGGGGATTACCAGTCGACGCAATTTCTCTCTGATCTGCCGGATAGCGATGTCAACGACAGCAGGCCACTCCAAAACACTGACCAGGACCAGACGACCC
Organism: Neoscytalidium dimidiatum; assembly: GCA_037367355.1. Lineage (NCBI taxonomy): Eukaryota > Fungi > Ascomycota > Dothideomycetes > Botryosphaeriales > Botryosphaeriaceae > Neoscytalidium > Neoscytalidium dimidiatum. The sequence continues at coordinate 2,077,345 of CM074704.1, read as the reverse complement.
CTCCCAAGATCGGAAAGCGATTCTCTTCGGAGTCCATCAAAGTCTTGAAGACCTGGCTATGGGATCATATCCAGCGACCCTATCCCAGATCGAAAGACATAGAGATTATCGAGAAGCAGACTGGCCTTAGTAGGCAACAGATCACAAACTGGTTCGCGAATGCTCGCCGCCGGACGAAGTTCCGACGTCAGCAGCTATTGACACTAGACGCACCGTCGACACCCAGCCCATCTCTCCCAAGGCCCCGTCGGTGCGATTCTCCCGCGCCCTTTGAGGACATGAACCCTCTACAGCGGTGGCAGAATTCTCCTCCCGAAAGCGAACCTGCCAGCGTCTCCGCCATTGCACGCGCAGTTTCGGGGTTTTCAGCGGATCAAACAAGCTTACAAATCAATCACTGGAATGACGACGGCCTTGGAGCGTCCCTGTTCAATGCCTCGTCTGCCAGCAGTGCAGGCACTTCGCACTCTAGTAGAAGCACCCTCTCCTTCGCTCTCTCTGACACCTCTCGAGCCTCGAACAGATCCTTCGATCGCATCAAGAAACCCATACAGCGTAGAAGGCGCCGGGTCCCTGCTAGACGTCCCAAGGGCAACGGAATGAGCTCTCTGTCTCAATCCTGCTATGTGTTCCAGTGCACCTTCTGCACGGAAACCTTCAAGACTAAACACAACTGGGAGAGGCACGAGAATTCGCTTCACCTCTCCCTAGAGCAGTGGGAGTGCTCGCCGTGCGGCCCTACCATTGCGAACGCCAAGTCGGAATTGGTATGCGTCTATTGTGGGGAGGTCAATCCAAGTCAAGATCATCTCATGAGTCACAACTACGCAGCCTGCCAAGCGCGTCTGCTGGAAGACCGGACGTTCTATCGGAAAGACCATCTCCAACAGCACTTGAAACTGGTACATGACGCAGAATTCATGAGGTGGCCGATGGCAAGATGGAAACGTGAAATCAAACAGATCCGGTCGCGTTGTGGCTTCTGCGATCTCACCTTGAATACATGGGGCGACCGAGTAAGCCATTTGGCCGAACATTTCAAGGCCGGAAAGACAATCGCTGATTGGAAGGGTGACTGGGGTTTCGAGGCCCCGGTACTTGATATGGTAGAAAGCGCGATACCTCCATGTATGTGGTACTGGAAAGCATTTCTTAAAGTCTGCTAACGAGTGGTCGGTAGATCTCATTCATCATGAAAGGAGTACCCCGTTGCCGTTTACTGCCAAACAATGGCCACAAGAGAGTCCGATCAGTGCGTTTGAGCTGATTGAACTGGAGCTGGAGTATTTCATATTCAATCACCCCAGCGCCAGCAGCGAGATGCCTTCACATCAAGAGCTCCAGTACGAGGCTTGTTGTATTATTTTCGGCGCGGATATGGTTTCGCAGGATCGCGCGAAGCCAGAGCCATCCTGGCTGCGTGATCTTCTGATGTCCTCGGAACATATCACCAAGAAAGCGCGAATACGTCCCGTGAAGAGCGCTGTCGAGTCTCGTATCACCCAATTGAAAATCCGTGGCAAGGACGACATCTTTGAAGGGTGCAAGATGGAAGCCCAACTACACAAATACGTTGACACACTTAGACTACTTGACCTGGATGTGGGAGATGGTGACCTCCAGCAAGAGGCATACAGTATGGTGCGGTCTATGGAAGCAGCATCGCGAAATCCATCAGAGCGGTTCGTCCACTTACTAACAAGCTTGATCTACGGCTCAACGCATTGGCTTGCACCTTTTCGCCAACGTGCAGACCTAGCACCGGTGGAAAGCGCACCTGCGCCCATACTTGCGAACCCGGATAATGACTGGGCACTTCCGAATGATCAATTTCCAGCCACGGAGATGACCGCCATGACCTCCGCTAATATATGGGCCATGGATGCTGTCCCTTCCGCCTCGAGTTCTGAGAATAGCCGCAAAGTCGAGACCGCCATGCCGTTCTTTCTCAATCATGACAATTGCTACAAACGTCTTTCCAGAGAGCTGTCTCGATTTGTGGCTAGCACCATGTCTACAAGGAATCCGAACAGCCATGTGCCCACTGATGAGGAACTTCAACACCAGGCCCGATGGATTATATACGATGAGTAAGCAAAAGCCACCTTCCGCATTATGCTCAAAGTTTGCTCCCAAGTGAATTTGCTGACCCACGCTTACCTTCATCAGCGGTGACCCATGGAATCAGACTCCAGCCGATCATGCCGACTGGCTTCGAGATTTCAAGCGCGACGTAGGCCTGCTATGAGATTAGGCTATACCTGCTATTAATGATACCCCCATAAGCTGCGAGAAAACGAAAGATGGAGTTGGTAGATTCGCGTAAATCGACTAGGAGTAGAGAGTATTGATAATAGATGCGTACGAGCCACGCTTAAGCATTAGTCGAATTGTAGAAGACTTAGCCCCCCCCCTTTTTTTTCTTTCTATCTAGAGGCTGCATCACAGTGATTCAAAGTTTGCTCGAACCAAACCGAATATGTAACACTTCATGCTAAGCAATCAGGCATGCGTGTCATTTTAGGGTTCACGGAGTAGTCTCTTTGAGAAACGTATTCCGGGTATGCTAAGGTAGATGCGGACAGGGTACAGCTCATGCCGAGCCGGCTTATGTCACTTCTAAGGTGCACGGGGCGGGGTAGCTGAGGCTCCAGCCCCGACCCGCCCACGATGATGAAGTCGAGGCCGGATAGGAGAAGTCTGAATAAACTGCACTGCAAACCTCGGTTACTTCAAGGCACGCGCAGCAGCGTCAATTCCACCTTTTCCTTCTGCCCGTAAGGCCCAGTGTCGCTCGCAGAAAACCGCAGAGCAGAGATCACCACACTTTCCGACCCCTTGCAACATCTGATCGCAGACTTCAATCCGTACCACCAAAGCCATGGCAGACACTGAGCCCCAAGCCGTCCAGGTCGACAAGACGGCGGACGGGGATTGCGAGGCGGCTTCTGACGTTTCCGCAGGCTTGTATGAACGTGGATCGGGCGAGTTGCTATTATTCGGCTTATGGTGCTAGTTCGTTTGAGGACGCGCTGAGGAACGAGTTTGATGAGGGGATCAAGGTGATTGCGTCGGAGGGCGTCAAGGGGGCTGCGAAGTTCAGTCGTGGAGCTGGCCGGCACGGTGCTTTCGTGGAGTCCAAGTTGTGATCGGCTTTTATTGCACGATCCATACTTAATGTAGCTGCTTCAATGATAACGCATGTCTAACATGTGGGGATGAGATTGGGGATCTACGCTTTGCCGCAGGGACATGGACATGCAGATTTCCTTGCTAGAGAAACTGTAGGAGCTCCTGCCGGTCCTGTTCCCGGTGACAAACGTACGTTCTGGAGTGTTCTAAAGCTCATACTGTTCGAATCCGTATAATTTCTGTTGCGGCAATATAATTCTTTGCCAGCGACTATCAGATTTGACGCATGAGTGCCGATGGGACACATACAGTTCTCCAGGCCAGACAAGTGCGAGACTCGACAGATTCCCATCCAAGACCGGTAGAGTCCATTGCGATGTCAGCCAAGACCTAGACCTTGTAGGGTTCGTGGGATTGTGGGGTTGTCGCAGAGAGGAGCATCAAATTTAGAACGCATCAGTGACTTTTAGGGCTTGAGGGTAGCCGAGGTAACAAACGCAAGTCAATCACGCTCCTTGCTCTTCGAGAGTGCCAAGGCGCGAGTATCTAAGTGTGTAGAAGTTAGAAAAGCGTATTGCTTCTATAAGTAATATAGACTCCCTGAATCAGGGCCCAAAAAGTAAGGCTACTGTTTCGAGGCTTCTTTCAAGCCCCCCGGTACCACGTGTTCCGGTAGTAGAGCATGTGTTGAATCCGTTCTCTTATGTATTGAAATAGAGCTGGACACGTCACTGTCGAACATGTAGAAATCCGCAGTAAAGCTATTTACGTAGGTTACCCTGACGTACCGTGGTACGGCGCCACTGTGGATAAGATTAATCATCCGAGCAATAGTGATGATAAGATCTGTGCAAGCCCTCGGCGCCTATCTTTTGAAGATAGATTATTCTACTAGGTCGATCGAGGGCTAAGTGCCTTTTTTGGTAGAACAAAGGCAATGAATACAAAAAGAAATTTTTTTTTTTTTTTTGGAAGAATGCCACTCTCGTAGAGCCTAAACATAAGCACTAAAATGTCTTCTTCGTCCTCATTTCAGGACTTTTCCAGAGTGGGCCCCTGGGTTTTCAGTCGATGATACGTTTTACGCATCCAATATACCACGCGACACCAACGATATTGAGTGAGCCAAACATTGTTGTCATATCCTTTTGGAATATTTGAGTTGACTTGAATTATGGAAGTCATGGAGGAACCGATATCTATAAGTTCGGCTATTGTGAAATTGACCACCGCCTCCTTGCAGTATCTGGAGTATATCTCCCATCACAGTCCTATTAATATTTATCCTTTTTGCATCGTATTTATGAATATTTTCGAAGACTGCAAACAGGAAGTTCGACGTGATATCAGCAAGACCAATATAGGAAGAAGATGAGCAAAGACTATGAATAGCGTCAGACGTATTAATGATGGAACAGAATGTGCGCTGAAGTACTGCTTGAGAGCTAGCATGCATGCTGAATGAGCACTGGTGGATAAACAGCCCGTGTATATGAATAAGCGAAAATGAGCTTGAGTTCGGCGGTCGGCATAAGCCAATATTGGGCCAAAATTGTCTGGGTAGCATGCGCAGATATAGCCGCTTAACACGATCGCGATACCGTTCAGGTGCTGCTGGTCGTCTAACATAATCATGGCACGCCCCAAGACCTCTTGATAGGATGCTTTCTGCTCCCTCATCTTGCGTTGGAGGTATAGTCAGAGCCAAGAGTTGATTTCGCTCGGGAGAATGCCACCAGGACTCGAAATAGCATCTTGAATTGCTGCACAAAGCGAAATGACGACAATGAAAGAGGCTGTGGCTACGAATGCTGAGCGATCTGGACTCTGGATTATTGTTTGTTCTCTTTTCACAATAGCCTCGTCTGTTTTGTCAGCTTCATTGTATATCGAAGGTCCCGGAAGTACATAGAGAGCTTCAAGTACTCCGAGAGGGTATAATTGTCCACTGTTGGATTAGGAGTGGTGTATACGTCAACATGGGACGAAAGAGCTGCCGGGAAAACGCCGGGTAAAGACTTAGCTTTTTGAAGTTCACTTGGATTCCAGCCGTGCACGCCGCGCTGATCTTTACAAAAATGCAGAAAGTCGCCCTTACGCTGGTGCAGGAATTTGCCTTGACTTCACATTATGAGAAAGGAACTAGAGGTCGTCGGAGCCGATTATCACGAACGGAATAGGATAGTTAATGACAAATCCCACCTCGGATTTCGGATTTTCTCGGTCACCGATGACTCCGAGGAACAGAGTGCGAAAACGGGCCTCGAGATTTTGTAACAGCGGATCTCTTTTACTAAGCTTTGAAATCACCTAGTAGGTCCGCATATCCGAAGGATTTACTTCAAGAAATAAGGGAAGGTAAAGGGTTGGAGCTATGGAGAGTACTTCCGCGATGAATTGGTGCACAATGTACGTCAGGCTTGATAGCCTCTAACAAGTCTATATTGGGTCTTTGAGCTTACTACGGGAGTCAGAGTTCTATCTAAAAAGCGTATTCATATACAATGGATAAGGACGGATAGTAATTCAGGTGGTGTGGGAGGATAGTCGTGATCCTCTATTATCTGATGAGCCTCGTGGACCTTACGGAGCTCGGACAATTCGAGGTCCGATACCCTGCTTGGTAAGTGGATACTACATCCCTGCTGACTACTATCTTGCAATACTTATGTTTTGTCGGTTTCCCGGAATCTACCCTAAGTTATCGCTAAAGGAGTACTAAAACAGTGAGGGGTTTCTCCCCTTGGGGGGGTTCATCCCTCCGGGGGTTTCCTCCCGTGCGAGCTTTCCGCACGAACGGCCATGAATACCTTTTGCCTTGCGGCTCGTAACATGCACCAGGGTTATGTTAGCCAAGATTACTTTGTACTGCTGTAATATTAAGTAAGGTAGCTTGGCAACGCTACTAAACGTAATCAATTTAACAGTACAAGAGGAGGAACGATGCTTGAATATTCGAATCGATTGTTGATTGTCCTAGCTTACACTTGATCATCACACAGATGAGATGACGACTGAGCTTACGTTCGATTAGATTATAAATCAGCTCTGAGTACTTCCGAAGGGCCCGCTTAAGTATGTCAATTCGGTGTCGCGCTGAACATATCGTCCAACCGCCATCATCACGACTTATAAATGGTACGACATTCCCACCATTTTCCTGCAACCATACTTGCATACTTTTAAAGTCTATACACTTCCTCCTTTTCCCCATCTGAAAGAGCGAAAGAGTCAGCTCGCCAAAACCTTCGCTATGTCTAAGGACTCCTTGATTCACTACACTACCGTCACCCGCGATATTGACGCCCCCATCGGAGAGGTCTGGGGCATCGTAGCTGGCTTTGGGGCTGAAAAACCATGGTACCCGGGCGCGAAGTCTGTGTCTCTTGAAGGGTTCGGGCTGGGTAGCATCCGCACCTTCTCCTACGTCTATCCCGCCGGCAAAAACAAGGGTCAAGAATATACCTTCTCCGAAGAGCTTACGGAGTACGATGCCTCTAAGCATTCTATGACCTTTCGAGTCCGGAGGCCTGACTACCCCGACATGGTCGCTTTTGGAACAACTGCCTTGGATTCTCTCGGGCCTAATAAGACCCGTTTCCGCTGGATCGCGGAGGGCTCCCCCCTGCCGGATGAGTACAAAGCGGCTTTGCGAGATGATCTCAACGAACGCTTCGATGGCCTCATTGTCGCCATAGCCAATCAGCTGGTTTAAGACTACTGGGGTCGGTGCGTAGGGAATGTGTTACGGGACCAGCTGAAGGAAGCGGAGGAGGAACGAACCCGTTCGCCAGAAAAGGCCCTGGCGCCTCGGAACAGAGAATTCTCAGCCATTGTTGCGCCCTAAGTAGCAGGAGCTCAACCTGCGACTCCACGTACTGACCCTGATCACTTGGATCACTGGCTCATGGTGAGCCAATCGGTCATCTATCGCGATCCAACCCAACACCCTATGTATATAGATTACGCTCGTTTACAACAGATAAGATCATCATACTTAATTTGTGATTATCTCCTATCCTAAGACTTTGCATGCCTTCATTATCTACTACAACAGCCTTTCGTAAGCCTAAGCTATCTGACGATACGTTTAACTTCTCTGAAACTGAGTGTCGCGTAATATTTGCACCACCAGCTTTTGACACTGGAGGCAACCTCCATAAAGAATAAGAATGCGAATTTTAATACTCCAGACTAGAGCCTAGAGATGTTTTCATGTTAGAAATAGAGTAGCTCTAATCTGTACTATGACAGCTACATAAAAGATAAGCTTTTGGATAATTTAAACGCAGTTAAAGGACTAAGGGAGCAGCCTCTTGCGGCGCAGCTGTAGGATACAGTAGGCGATCATCCGCTGCTGTAGCTTCCTGCAAGTGATAGGAGATTGCTGGAGCCCAGGGGTCGCATTAAACCGTTATAGCGATTGTTTCCTGAAAACTAGACTGATTAGTATAAGGAGGAGGAATGCCTAACTCGACTAAATTATTAGATTTTAGCAAACGAGTAACTATTAAATACGCACTTAATAAGCGTAACTACTTTACGATACTTAGTATAGTATTAAGGCTCTTTTTATCCTAATAGAATTAGTGCGGCTCTTATATACGCTCTAGAGTATACTCTAGTACGGGTTCTAGAACGTATATACGTCCTAAAAGGATAATTTCTATAGTATTATAGTTATTAAGTATATTATAACACCCCGTCGCCTATAAGGGCGTTATCTACGTCCTTATCGCTAACGCTAAGAATTCCTCGCTATAGCTATACCTTTATATATTCCTCTACTTCTATAACGTCTACTCCTAAGCTTATTCTATCGTATATTATAACTCTTTCTATACCGCTAAAGAGTCGTTCGTAATCTACTAATATCGCTAAAGCGCTAAAAAGGCGGAGCGCGAGCTATAAGAGTATTAGATATATATTAGTATAAGCTAGCTACTACTAAATAGAATCCTTTACGCGCCGCTCTCGTAGAGTAGTATAATAACGCGTATACTCGTTATTAACGGGGCGAGGTTTCTTCGAAGGCGGCTAAACGCGAAGGTATTACTAAAATAGTATAAGAGGCTTCTTTAGAGGCTTCTACTCCTCTTTTTACTAAATAGCCTCTTTTATACGCGACTCTTACCTAACTCGCGTAACTAAAGCCTTATAAAGTAGCTAGTACTCTATATATTAACTTCTTACCTAATTATCGTTAGTATTTTTATCCTAATACGTTAAGGCGTTTATTTTCTAGTCCTTATCTTCTTAACCTAGTCCTTAGTCTATTTTATCTCTAGTAACTCCTACTTATATTATAGATAGAGTATAATTACTATTATATAGCCGGGCGTCTTATTAGACTCTTCGTAGTACTTCTTAAGCTTTATATAGCTAATATTAACTACTCTTCGTATATACTAGTCGTATAGCACCTAATCTTCGCGTAAACGAGCTTCTATTACCTCGAGGTATAAGTATAAGTAGTCTAGTACGAGTAATAACTCCTAGAGGCTTCTATAAGTACTAGTCTTACCGTCGTTCTCGACGAGGCGTATAGCCTCCTTAAAAGGCGTAAGAAGCTCCTTAAAGTACGTAAGTTACTTCTAGTCGTTATCTATAAGGGCGAACTCGTATAACTTACGCGTTTAATAAATTATAAGGTTAAGAGCGTCTCGTAACTACCGTACGCGTCTAATTATAGCGAGTACTATATTCTAGCGAATCTCGTAGTCCTTAATAAGCGAGTAGTAGAAGACTTCGTCGTCTATAAGACGCGCTAGATAAGTCTATTATTTTCTTTTAAATAACTTACGCCTCTCTAGATTTAAATTAATCTATATATATATACGACGTAGCTTACTAAGAGGCCTAAATTACCTCTATAAGGCGTACTTCTAAAGGACTTCTAAGACGTTAAGCTCTACTTCTTTTAGCCTCTATTTAAGCTTCTTTACTATATTTTTACCCTAAATAAGCGCCTTAGCGACGAGATTAATAATATAGCCATGTAGCTGGCATGAGTCTTAGTAATATCGAAGCGAAATTTATCTATAAGAACGCGTAGAGTAGTATCGTTATTAGTAGCGTTATTATATATAATATAACTAAGTTATATAACTATACTAATACCGTACGCTTTTAAGACCTCTATAATTAGCTCTACCTAGTTCTTACCTATATAACGTCCGATAAGCCTTAGAAGGCCTAAAGGTACTAAGAATAGCTCTTCTTTAGCGTCTAGAAAATAAGCGTTAATAGTAATAAGGTAAAAGAGCTAGCTAGGCGACGTCTAGCCGTTAAATAAGATATAGATTAGTATACTCGCGGAAGTAAGAATATTCTTTATAACGCTCTTTTTTTACTAAAAGAGGTTTAGTAGCTACTTTTTTAGCGTATTCGGTAATATAGGTAGTATTCTTTATATTATTTTAGTCGAATTAAGAAGTAGAAAGAGCTACTAGAGGGAGTATACCGTTACTTATATAAAGATAACGTTATAGAGGATTTATTTATTTATTTATTTATTCGTTTAACGTCCTTATATAAGCTAAGCTTATAAAAGACGGCTAGTCTACTAACGTATCTAGTCTAATATTTCGACCGGGGTTTTTATTCAGGTATTCTTCGGGAAGGAGTCTAGGAATAGTAGGGGCTAAGCCGGTGCTTTTTTTAGAAAGAAATAGGAAAGTAAGTAGGGAGATAAGAAGAGGTAGAAGATAAAAGAAAATAAGAGAGAATAACTTCTTTTTAAAGAAGAGACTAAAGTTAGTTTTTCGAAAGTACATATTTAGACTTCCGTCGAAGTAAGTTCTAATAGCTACTTTCGGGTAGCTATTTTAGTTATCGATAAAAAGCTTAGAAGAGCCTTCTATCCTTCTTCGGTATTAAAAACGAGGTCTAGGGAGGGGTTTTTTATTTCTAGACTAGTATATATATCTTCTCTTTTAAGTTAATACTTTTTATAGTCTAGAATTAGGTACCGGGGGGTTTATTTAGCCGTATTATTATACGGGTAGCTATTAGAGGGGTTTAGTCCAAAGCGGTTTAGATAGAACTTAAAGTATCCGTATCCTATTTTAAGCTAGTAAAACGCGGAGCTAGTTTCTCTCTCCGTAGAGAGGTCTATTAACTTTCGTTTTATTTTCTAGTTAAACCGCCTTAGATAAGACTCTTTAGAGGCTATTTCCGCTTACTTATTCGCTATTTTTTACCACGAATTAATAAAATCTACTTGCGTTAGCATTCGAAAGAATACGTAGCTAGTTAATTCGTTATTCGGGTTTATTTTATAGGCGTATTTAGCTAGGGAATCTACTTTCATCACGATATTAAAATAGCTGGGACCTATTCTAATTAAACTAAATTTTTAAAGCGTTTTAGCTGCGTTTAAAGCTCGTATTTACGCTAGTTATTCTAGATTTCCGGATAGTATTTTTAGACGGTAGAGCGCGGCCTAGTTATCCGCGTAGACTCTAATATCTTTATCGGTATATTCGTTTTTAACTGCGAGTTCGAGGGCTCTCGTAAGAGCCTCTAGTTCGCTATTATAAACTAGGTTATTATCCCCGATATTTCCTACTATAATAGTAGTTTCGTCTTTAAAGATAGGGTCGTTTCTATCTATAAAAACTGCTAGTCTAATTCCGGTTTTATTCGAAATTAAACTCGCGTCCGTATAGATAGATATTAGGTTATCCGGAGGGTTTTCGAGTTCGTTTAGATATTTCTTAGCTTATTCTTCTTTTAAGAGTTTAGAGACTTTAACCGTATAGGGGGTAGATAGCTCCTAAGGTAGAAAATAGAAAGGATTAACTATTTCGAGGTTATACGGCTTATCTTTTAGAAAGTCTCTAATTTTTCGAACGAGCTTACTTTCGTATTCGTTCTCTCTTTCTAGAAGGCTTCGAATTAGGTATTTTCGGTCTAGTTTAAGACTTCGTAGGGCGTAGAATCGGAGGTTGTTTTCTAAGCGAATTTCCGAGGGTGGGATCGCGGCTTCTATTTCGAGGGGAGTAATTAGAGCGGTTTTAAAAACGCCTAGTATTTTTTATAGAGCTAGATTCTAGAGTATCGTAGCTTTTTATTTAAAATTCGCTTAGTTATTCTAGTATAAAACGAAGCCGTAGTTGGAGACGGAGGTAACGTAGGCTAAGTATAACTACCGTACCGCGTTAGGTTTTAGTCCGTTTTCGATATTAGCTAGTCTGTTTATCCTTAAGAGGCTCGAACGAGCTTAGCTTATTCTAATATTGACGTGTTCCTTAAAACTAAGGAGTGGGTCTAAGAAAACTTCTAGATATCGGACTAGATTCTTAGGCTTTATAACTAAACCCGTAGGTAGTTTTAAAGTAGAATCCCTTACCGTTTTTTCTTTAGAAAAGTATATTAATTCGGTTTTTTCGAGGTCGAATTATATAGTATTTTCCGCGCCTAGTTTATAGAGTCTTTCCGCTTCTCTTTCTAGTATCTTAATATTCTTTTTCTAGCTTTTCGAGCTTGCTATTAAAGAGATATTATCGACGTAGAATAGATAGCTAACGAAGTTCGTTTAGAATAGATCTCGAATATAAATTAGAAATAGTGTCGGCGAAATAGGGCTTTCTTACGGTATACCCGTTTCTATATTACTAAACTCTTCTATATTTCCGTCGAAACTAAGGCGTAGTTATCGGGAATTTAAGAAAGTTCTAATCTACGCGAGTAGATTAGTTAGAAGCTTTAACTTTCTTAGAATTCCTAGAAATATTCTGACTGACAGTCAAGCGCCGCAAACGCCTAGAAATAGCGTAGATATTTTTAGCTTTGCCTTTCGGTTTTCCTCTACTAAATTCGTTAGAATAAAGCAGGCGTCTATAGCGGATTTTTTAAGTCTTCCCCCTATTTATATAGGGTAAATTAGGTTTATCGTTTCTACTAGAAAACCGAGGCGTTTAGCTATTACTCGTTCGAGTACTTTTCCTAGGCAATTTAATAGAGAGATAACCCTATAAGTCTTTAGATTCGCGGGATCCGGCTTATTAGGTTTCTTTAAAATTACCCCCGTAGCTTATCTCTAGCACTTTAGATAGTAGCTATATTTAAAGAGGTTCGAATAGATAAAATAAAAGACTTTCGGAGATACGTTATAGGCCTAGATTATTATTTATTAGGATATTAAATCCGGCCCGGGCGTAGTTCCTTTTATTAGGTTCGAATACGTTCGTTCGAGCTCTTTTTTATCTAGAATTAGCTATTCCTAGCTTAGATCCGGCTAGTAATTTATCTAATTATTTTCTATTCGTACGTTAGGAGGGGATAGAAATAACGTTTCTTTTAGCGCGGAGCTTTTTCCCTTCTAGCTATCTTATAGTAGGCCGTTTTTAGCCCGAATCGGTAGGATTCGTTCTATCGGGCGGTATTTTATATAGGCTATTGCTTTAAAGATAGTTTCGGGGGTATTTTTACTTAGAAACGAATTCTAGTGGTCCCGTTTAGCTTTACGAATAGAGGAGAAGTATTTGTTTCGAGTTTTTAGGAAGTCTTACTTATTTACGAGCTCCGGCGAGCGTCGTATAAGTCGCGTTTATCGTTTAAGGTTCCCTCGGGCCTCCGTTAAGATAGAATTCTACTAGGGTTTAGCTTTAGCTAGCGGGGTAGTTTTTAGAATAGCTTAGTCCGCTACTTACCGTATAAGGTTAGTTAGGGATTCTTCTAGTTTTTCTAAGAGTAAGACTTCTATCGAACGGTCTTTTAGAATCTCTAGGCTAAGATCTTTATTCTCTTCTTCTAGAATAGCTAGCTGGGGGCGTAGCTTTTCTATAAAGTTTAAGGCTTTTTCTTTAAAGATCTTAGAGAATTTATCCTAGTTCGCCTTCTCGTAATTAAATCTAATTTACTTAGATTTCTCCTAGTTTATTCGTTTATTTAATTAGATTTAAAATAAAATAGGGAAGTAGTTAGATCCGATAGATTCGAGTATTTACTAGTCCGTTATTTTATTTATTAGCCCTCGGCTAGCAAGCGTTAGATCTATTACCGTAGGTCTATCTAAGTTCGGTCGGTAGAAGGTACCTTCTCCCGGCGTATTTAGTAGGTCTAGGTTATTAGATTTAATCTAATTAATTAGGGCGGAGGCCCCGTTCGAGTAGAGGAACCTTAGGTCCCACTATAGGTAGTAAATATTAAAGTCCCCGGCTATAATACTAGGGAATTCTAGCTACTAGTAGCCTAGAATACGTTCTAGCGTATAGAGGGAATTATCGTTTTCTTATTCCTTTTAGTTATATAAATTAAAGAGGTAGAATTAGCTATTTTCCTCTATTATTTTTAGAATTATTAGGTCGGGGGATTTAGTTACCGCGGAGTTATAGTTAATATCTATTCCCGTTAGATAACGGGATATATATACTAACGTACGCGGTCTTTCCGTTAGAGAACAATCCGGTAGAATTTAAACGAACGCGGGGTGGTTAACCGACCGCCTTTCTCTAGGATTTTCGGGGTTTATTAGCTATAGTTCTTATATAAGAATTAGGCTAATTTTAAGATCGATTACTTTAGATAGAAGGCTCTCCGTAGCTAGAGCGTTTCTATTTAAATTTGCTTAAAATACCCTTAGTTTATCTATAGATAAAGGGGGTTAGTTAATTCGGATTAGAGTAATACTAGTACCGTATACCTTTAGAGGCTTTATAGCCTATAAATTTACATTTATACTCTCTCGTAAGGTACTCCTTTTTATAGATTTCGTATATAGGAGTCCTTATATATTTAGCCGTTTCGTATCCGTTTTTAAGGTAGTTACGGTATTAAATTCCCTTAGAAATTACCCGTACTTTCTCTACCTTATAGCTTATTTCGTATATAAAAAGGCGGCTATTAATAGCCTTTTTCTATTCCTTTTCGGTGCGAAACGAGACTATAACGGATCCCGCGGATTAGTTTTCTCTTTTCTCCTTAGAGGTGGCCTAGTAGGGCTTACCGATAGGAGAAAGACCTACGTTAAAGGTCTCTATTTCCTCCTTAATAAAGGAGTCGATTAGAATATCCTTAGTCTCCCGCGTAGGGATTCCGTAGATAATAACCTTATACTAGGCCTCGACTGGTTTCGGGTTAGAATTAGGAAGGACTTTCCTAATAATATTCTCTTTTTCTAAGAGAAATTAGCTAGTATAGTCTTCGGTGCCCGTAATTAGGATATTTCCCTTAAACGAAAGGGAAGTTCCTTAGATAACGGGTTTATTTACGAAACCGGCTCCCGCGAACGCGAGGTTTAGCTTTTATCGGAGTCGGATTCTATTAAATTAGTCTCGTACGCCGTCGTAGGAGATAGTAATTTATCTATCTTTAATAGACGTTAGTTTTACGAGCTTCGTAGTTGTTTTTTTAGTTGGTTTTTTATACGATACGGTTATAAAACCGTCGTTTAGAACTAAACCTATCGCTACTAAGGCGTAGAAGGTAGGTTTTTTAGCTAGGACTAGCTAGCTCGGCTGGGGTTTTCCCGTAGGAGCTACGGAGGTAGCTCCGAGATTCCTCGTTTTATTCGAAAGCGTACGGGATACGTTTTCGAGTACGCGGACTTCGGTTACGAGAATCGACTTAGTAAAGTCGATTTTTCCTTTTACCATATATTCGCGGAAGACGGTAAGGAGTTCGCTAAGATTATTTACCTTAGACCGGTCTTCTTCGAGGTCGATCGCCTTAATAAGGCAATCGAACGTAGCTTCGATATATTCCGCGGAGGATTTTAGTTTTAATCCCGGTATATACCGGGTTCTTTTCTCGGGACGGAATTCGAACGGGTTGGTACTCGTAGTTATTAGCGAGAAGGAAAGTCTTTTTTCTAGCGTTGGCGTAGGCTCTACCGTTACCGTTACCTTCGGCCTTCTCGATAGCGGTATTACTTCGTCGTTTTCTATCTCGATATCTTCGATACTACTAGAACCCGTAGTATTCGTAGATTCGATAACTACTAGCGTAGTCGATAGTCGAATTAGAGTCGAGGGGCGTAGAGGATCCGGGGAATCCGAAGGATTCGGGGGCGGATATCCTTAGTTTTCTATACTCTTTCTAGAAAGGAAATAGTAGGAATAGGAGATTAGACTAGAAAGAAATCGCCGGCTTTAGTTTCGTCTAAACTAAGCCGTAAATAAACGAATTCCTAGCGAGCGCGGGGAATTTTCTTCGTTACTTTCTCCTAAAAGAACGAAGCGCTATTCGGTCTTTAAGCTTTCGCTATTTTGGTTGTTCGCTTAGGTGTAAGGAGGGTAAAAACTCTACGTATACGGGCCGTAAAAAGAGGCAGAATAAAGAAGAGGGGAGAGCGCTTCTTCGCCTTAGATTTAGGTACGTAAACGCGCTCTAAATCTAGTATAACTTCGTACGGAGGTACGCGTAGGTATTTCCGGTAGATTCCGAAGATTTCGTGCGTTTTCGGGTCGATTTAGAAGTTTCGTAGGGGTACGGAGGTCGAGAGAGGCGATTCGGCCTAACGAGGTCTTTTTTCTACGCGATAGCGTAATAGCGCGTATAGCTACGAAGCTAAGATTCGAGAATCTAGCTAAGGGAATCGAGAGCTTTCGATAGATATTAGTCTTAGCGCTTTTTCTCGAGGTCGAATTCGGAGGTATATAACTAGGTTTGTTATAGAGGATAATCTATCGTATAAAAGCGCTCCTCTAAGTAGCTAGGCTAAAAGAGGTAATAAGAGTCGTTAAGCGCCGTAAGGCCTATAGAAGAGGCGTCTACTAAATCCTCTTACTTTATTTAGTAATACTATACTTCTCTTTTAAGTATCGAATAGTATTCGTAGTCGATTTTAACGTAAAGCGATAATTATATAGATTATAGCGGACCTCGCCTATATAAGTTAGCTTTATATAAGATAAGAAAGAAGCTTTTATATATAAATTTTATAGAGCTAAGCTTTATTCTTATCCTTCGGTAAGCTTTAGTTATATAGGGCTTATTTATAACGCTAAATCTAGGACCGACGAGCCCTCTAACGCTATAAGAAGCCCGCGCTCTATCTAAAAAGAATACGCCTAGGCTTAAGAACGTAATCTAGGTATTCTATAACTCGCTTATACTCTATAGAGGTAGCTAAGAGGTTCGTAGCACTAGAAAATAAAGAGTTAAGCGTGCTAGAGGCTTCGTATATAAAACTCTCGTTCTCGCTTATATTAGAATTAGAGGTAACGATTATAGGAGTAAAGTTATTTATAGGCCTCTAAGGCTTATTACTATATACTTACTAACGAGAAGCTTACGAGAGCGTAGTAGAGGTAGTAGAAAAGTCCTTATAAGGCTTCTAGACGATAGAAAGAACGTTAAATAGATTATAACGCGGGTTATTACGGCGGGCTTCCTCTAGGCGCGTAGAACGATAGCTAGAAGGTATACTAGTAGCGCTAATAGTAGGAGTTACCGCTCGCCTTAAAGTAAAGCGAAGCCGGCGAGGTATAATAAGAGTAAAATCTATAGAGAAGATAGTATAGAGAGGTACTAATACTACTTCGCTATAAAGGCTTATCTAAGCTTATATACTACTAAAATATAGTATAGGAAGATCTTATATAAATCGCTTAAAACTCGAAAATTCTACTAAAACGCGTCGGAAGACTTAGAAAGATTTCGTAAGAATATAAAGAATTAACTAAGTCGCTAAAGAATATAGAAATTACGCTATATTATTATATATTTAAGGTTATCTTATAGAGGAGCGAGGGTTATAAGGTTTAGCGAAGAGGTACGGCGAGAAGTAAGATACTAGGTACGTCGGATACGCTAAGCCTAATTTAGTAAATACTAGACTACTTATAGCCGTACTAGCCTAGAGTAGATACGCTAAAGCTTAATACTATAAAATATATCGTAAACTTTCTAGGCCTCTTTCCTATAACCCTTACCTCTTATCCTATTTTTAAGGTACGTAGGGACGTTTAATACGTTCCTATAGTAAATTCTTATATCTTTTACGCGTGCGCGACGCGTCTTCGCCTATTAGTTAATAAGAACTATTAATTTTACTTATTATTTTCCTAAAACTAATTGCTTAGCTCGTCTTAGTAGTTAACTAAATTGGTATTGGTTTGCGCTATGCTATAGCGAAAACTGTTTGCTTGGTTTGTTTGTTGCGACCCCTGCTGGAGCCTATTTGCCCCAGCGAGCGAGTATTTAGACACTCATTCCTGGGCAGGCATGAGTGTCCCAGGAACCGGGAAAGTTAACCCCTCTAGGGTCAGTATGACAGGCGAGCCGTACGTATATCTCCCCTTATCTCGGAGAGGTGGAAAAGGATCGAACCTCTCTTCGGAAGCTATCTCTATACCGCTGTATTCCCAACAAGAGAGTATCAAAGTCTAGATAGTAAAAATATATGAAATTCACCTTTATCTATTAAAAGAAGATTAAAATGAGAATTGGTATTAATGAGAATTGATATTAATGATTTAATTCCGGATGAACTCTTTCGTGCCCCTGATGATGCATATTGAGCTATCTGGTGAGAGCCGCTCATAGAATGGGCGCGCTATGGAACTGTAATTATATCAGAGACCATGTATGGCCCTCAAGAAGTAAGAAAAGGATGTCCCCGATTCTTGGGGTATCTTCGAGTGAATAAGATGATTATCACGAGAAAGCATCCCGAAGCACAGAACATCAAATGTCAGAGATAAGCCAAATAGCTTTTCAAGGGCTTGTAGCCCATGCGTTCGATTTTGCACATTAACTATTGTTAACATCGTATATATGCGTCCTTATGACTTAGTTGTAGTAGCAGCCAACAGGGTTGTCGTTCTCAACAACGTGCGCCGCAAAGCTCAGGCAGTCCGTCCGCGAGGAGTCGATCAGGCCAAGCGACACGACCCAGGACTCGCCGTTAGGACAAGCGAAGAAAGACTCCTGGCCATCGAAGTTCAGGTGCGTGCCGTTGACGGTCCAACCCACGGTCTCGAAGTTCCTGCCCGTAACGGGGACGTCCCGGTAGCCGAGGACGCCCCTGCCCATGCCGGAGCGGTCGGTGAAGACTGGGGTGTTGTTAGTTTATCGTTCGCGCTGCTGGCGGTATTGGGATTGGAATTGTGCTTACATTGCTGCTTGGCGTTCGCATCGGGCAGGATGCCGTAAAGGAAGAAGCTCTGGCTCTCAGGCGTAACGAAGAAGGTAGTCTGCGCGGCCGTGGGGTCGGACAGGGCCGGGTCGCATGTCGCGTTCGTCTTGTGGTTGATCCAAAGGCTGCCACCCTGGGCGGAAAGCGCCTGGTTGTGGATCACAGAGCCAGACTGGATGGCGATGAGACCGAAGGGCTTGGTGAAGGGAGTGGCGGTAGAAGCAGGAGCGGGAGCTGCGAGGGTGGTGGCGGCGAGGGCAGCGCCGGCGAAGAAGGTCTTGAACTGCATTTTGATGATGTGGGTTGTGGTTGAGGTGAAGAGAATTAGGTGCGATTAATTATCTCAATGTACGATTGCGTTGTTGTAAAGCTGTGTTCTGCTCTTCTGGAAGGATTCTCAGAGCAGCTTATATACCAAAGGTCTGTAGAGGGGTAGTGGCGAAGCCGTGTGGAATACGAGGTGCGCGTGCGCTAGGACGTCATTGCTCTGGGGAGCACAGAAACTGGTGGCATCAGTGCTCGGAACGTGCGGCAAGCTACAGCCAGCCGGTGCACTCTCGACCCTGCTAGACATTCGAGGTCACGGTATCTCCTCGAAGGCTCGGCGACTACGAGTTATCTATTTCACAGAACAGAAGTAGCATAGACTCTAGTTAGTAGGATGATTATTTTCGGAATGACCACGGGATATGGGTCCAATAAGGATTAAGCAATTTCGACAGACAGCTATCCAATCATATGTCTCTAAATTCTTCACCTTTTCTGTAAAGGAGCCAATTGCGGGGATGTGCTGCCCCGCGAGGGCCACGCTGCAGCCTTCATCATCGGCCGAGGATGTTTCTCGGTGCCCCTTTACCACACTGGGCATGGATATCCGGGCGCCACTGTCACGTTCAAGCCAGTGCATACTCCAGTGCTAAGCTGTGCGAACTGACCGCGTCCTGTTCAAGCAAGCCGGTCACCGCTGCTAGATCCACTGTGAAGTTTATTGTACCTCCCAAAATCCACCTCGACTGTGTTACGTTGTGAGTTGTCATGCCATGCGTGCGGTACGAGTAGTCCGATCTGCGGCAGGCAAAGCCCCTATTCCCCACAATTTCTCCTATGGCCGTGGAGAAAAGGCCTACCGCGTAATCTGCTTTGGGAATGGTTGTGCTAAATATAGTTTTTCGACGTGAACTGGCAGAGCCGCTATTTGTCCGGAACTCCACGGCGGTAGGCCGTGGCCTTCCAAGAGGTCTACACAGTAATCCAAAGAGAAACCTTTAGAAACAAGGCGCGCCCCACGGCAGCCACAGGACAGGTGATGGGTCCAAAAATATATTGAACCAACGCTAGACGAAGCCGATGGGATCTGTCTTCGTATCGCATCGGTGAGGCATCGTGATCGATGATCAACGCCTGACTACAAGCCCGAGCTGAAGCCAGTATTTTAGATCAATGCACTCTGCAAACATGACCAATCATTATACCTAAAGTCGATTAATGACTGACTGGAGCTATGAAATATCGAGCAACACCTCTCCTTTGCACGCAATCCGAATCACCTTTGCATTTGTACATCCTAAGTATAGAGGAGAGAGCTTCGAGCTGGCGGTGAGCTTAGACATGCATTATCCGCGCGACAATGTAATAATGTTTTCCTCGGGACTTGACTCCTAGAAACTTCTACGAGTTTCGCCATCCTCACTCAAGGACCGGAAATGGTTCTATGTGATTGAAGTGACGACGGGCAATTCAGCTTTTGTTTGGGTTTATAACCAATGTATATCTACTTAATTGTATTGAAAAGCACACAAGTCTCTGAGAAAGGTAGAAGTGGGATAATAATAGATCAAAACTCTTGTGGGCCATAATTTCGCTCCAGGATTTCCAATCACACCTGCCTATGTAACATTAGCCATCCCTAGAGCTGTTAATAGCCTTCGGACGTACTGCAGGTCTGAGTGCTCATAGCTTAAATGTAGGATTTTTGTATGTGCGCAGGGACTGATAGGGTCAGCAATTTGTTCAACTGCTTATTAATTCTAATAAAGCGTATTTCAACTATTATACTTCTTCCATACATATAACACATTTGACGTTGCTTGTGGTCTGCGGTATTGAGTGACACCGGCCTGTAGAGATTCAAATTCGCGTCTATTCTTTTCTGTTTCCTCTTCGGATTCCCTTAAGCTGATCTTTATTGGCTAAGCTGTAGTTTGTAACACCGCTTTCTCTGAGCTCTCTCTGTAAATTCGACTGAATTCTCCTACGAGTAGATAGTTAAACTACTACGGCGTACCAGCGGGTGGCTGAACGGGTGGGATCAAGCACTCGGTTCATGTAACTTTCAATATTTACACCATGCCGCAAGTATGATCCAAGCATCTGCCTATAATGCTGGTCAGGATCATAAACTACTATTAATTGCACATAACATTGAACCCGCGGCATTCTTTGTGTCTACATACGAGAAACATGGATCGTCCACCAGATCATTTCTATAAGGTCTCGACATCATTTTAAAGCAAAAGCTCTATCAAATATCGTATCCTTTAATCGATCATGCAGCTCAATAAACGGTCACATCTACAACTCACTTTGTTACCATCGACTGCCAACATTCCAATAATACCAGAAAAGACCAATGCGCTTATCCGCTACAGAGACTGACATCATTGTCTACGAATGGGGGACTCCATGAACCATGCAGGGTCAAGCACTGTCTCTTACCTGAAAATCGCCGCCTTAGTATCTTTTGAGTGCTTCTAGCCTCCTCTATTTCCTATAATTCCGCGTACTAGCTCTGACTACTTGACTGCTCGTTCCGTAAGTCAATCGACAGACCTGGGTAATACTCGTCAATACAGATGGCTATACTAATAATACTCTTTAAAGAAGGTGCGTGTGAGCGGAGCTTGAGAAGTTTTGAAGAAGTTCTTGAGATCTTGCAAATATCATCAGCTGCACTGTAGATGATTGGTATGAGAGACAAAAAGGCGAAATGGGGCTACCACGAGTCAGACAGAATTATTCGGTTGTGCTGCGGCGGCCATGAAGATGCCGCACATTGTGTAGATGGCTGTATTCGCAGCGATTGTGCTCGCATCATCGCTTGAAGCGTAAACGAGCAAGATTGTATAGTTATGTCGGGTCGCATTTGGAGGCTGTCAAAAGTTATACTCCATAATTATTACAATTCACATTTTTAGCAAGCTTTCATATCCGATCAAGCCTACTTTTACCGGGTCAGTTGAATACGAAGAGGTGGACGTCCCGCACGGAGCCGACTGGACCGTGTTGCAACCTTGGCTCTTTAACGTTTCAGGGGCAAGTAAAATCCCAGAGAAGCACCGCGACCATGACTGGCTGAATATTTAAAGGCTACGGAGGCAGCAAGAAGTATTCTTCGAACACCAGAGCCGCTCAACTCCATTCGTTTTGTCCGAATCCTCGCAATTTTCTCTTCGCAAACATGAAGACCGCCTCCGTCCTTGCGTCAGCGCTTGCGTTCTGCGGCGCCTCACTCGCCGCACCAACCCAAGAAACATACTTCAAGCTCGTCGCTTCGGCTCCCGGAACGGCTATCGACGGCCAGCCGCTCAAGCCCAACGCCGGATTCTGGTTCATTGGGAAGGAGGCGAACTCAACGTGCGGCGACGTTGTCCCCGCTGTCACGGCGACATCCTCGGGATATCTGGCCTTTTACGCCGACGGACGGCAGAACCAGCAGTACTGTACGTTTGATGCCCCGAGCGCAGTGACACAGTGCACGAACTCACATAAGACTCAGCGTACGTCGATGGCTCCGGTGGTGGAAAGGGCATGTTCGGCTTTACGCTGCCGGACGAGGAACAGGCCCCGTGGCTTCAGGTGAATGTTTTCAGTCTGGTCGGCTCGGAGGAGGACAACATCAAGCTGGTGTACGATAAGGACAGCAGCACGTGGCTGGCGTGCCCGACTGATGTCGTGGATCAGTACGTTATCTACTCGGACAAAGCGTACAATAGAAAGGTTCCGAAGGAGGAGTGCGTTGCTTTCGAGGCTCGTGCAGAAAAGGTGGAGACGCCCACGGAGGTCTGCGTCTACAACTGAGTGGCTGTTAGCATTGTAATGTTGTGATCTACTAGATGCAAGCATTTTTTAAGCTTCCACGACTTGCTTGATATACACCTGTGCGGGAATGTTGCCGTGTGACTTTGCTCGAGATGGTGAAGATTTTAGATGTGAGTCTTCTTCGATGTTTCTGCCGATCATCTTTGATTCTAGAATTTAGTACGTTGACACGAGAACCTGCAATGTTACATGCACATGTTCTGTGCAGCTGAAGCTGAAGCTCGAATAAAATAAGGCTCAAAAACCTTGCGAAAGCCTGCCCAAAGCCAAGTTATTGAACTGGTTAGTTGATAGGGTGCTGTATTGAGCAGTAATAATCAGTAGAATGAATAAATTGGCATGCTAGTAAAAAACACCGAATAAGGGTGATTATATATATTTAGTATACGCTAATAAGTAAGCGAAATTAGTAACGGAATTAAGTATAAAAGGAACGTACTATAATAGAAAAAATAATAACTATAATACTAGTATTTAACACACCCCCTTCGTAAGATACGTAGAGTCTTACGAAAAGACCGTAGGGAGCCTTATTAAAAGCTATAGAGGTGTTACTTTACTATATTAGTATAATAATAAGTAAAATCTTTCTTATAACTTACTAAGCACGTATTAATAATTAAAATTAATAATTTTATAATTTTCTAGGTAGTTAGAAGCGTAAAGAACGAAAAAATAAAGAGTATAGTAGTAGGAAGGCAGTCGTATAACGTAATACCTATATAGGGTACTAGTAAATAAGGTACTTATAACCCCTATAGAGGAAAGAAAGTTAGTAGTAGAGCGAGGGTAGCGAGTATATATATAGCGTTTTCTACTAGGCGGTCGGCGAAAATATAACGTCCGAATACGGTAGTAAGCGTAACGTTAGAATAAATAATTCGCTATATCGTATAGAACTAACTAGAAAACCTATAGTATTAAATAGGTTTACCGGTAGATAACTACTAATTACTCCGTATTTAGTATATCGTATAAATTTAGTAACTATACGAAAGTAAGGTATTATTACCTTATAAGTACTTTCGTTATACTATTAGCTACTATTTTAGCTATCGGCGTCTATTTTAGCTTAATTATCTATATCTATACTTTCTAGCGAAGCTAGTATTAGTATATATTAATATATCGTAGACTAGTATTAAGTTTTAGTCCTAATTCGTTTATAAGCTCTAGTATTCGCCTATTATCGTATTATATTTTAATTTTATATTCTAGATTAAAGCTTATATTCTTAAAGAACCTTTTCTACTAAATAGTATAGCGAGTAGTTTCTAATAGTGCGAGGAGTTTAGCTTTAGTAGTAGAAGTTAAGACTATACGCTACTTTCTAGCACTCTAGTCTACTAGTATACCGAAAAGGGTAAAGATAAATCCTTAGTAGCTTTTTCTTATATTTATATTCGTAGCGAATAAGATATTACTACTAGCTACGAAAGTACTTTTGCCTATATTAGAGCCGTCTATAAAGAGTACTCTCCTTCGTATATTTTCTAAGTATATAAGTACTTACTTCGCTAGCCTTTAATAGTACTCTAAAGGGTTTTATAGGTATTCTAAGAGCTTAGACGTTATAAAAGTAATATTAGGGCGTATAAATATAAAAGTAAAGTTAATCGAACTAACTTTACTCTAGTACTTATAAATTTAAGTAGAAGTTACCTATCTAGTATTCTTCGCGATTTACTTCTAGATAGGTAGTAGTATTAATATCTTAATACTTTTATCGATATAAAAACGCTTAATAAGTATCTTTATATATAACTCTTATAAGAGCTATATATACCTTCTATTTCTATTCCGTATAATCTATACTATAAGGAACTATTATACTTTACTAATTAGGCGCATTTCGTAGTACTAGAAGAGCTTCTTTTAGAAGCTATTAACGTACTTCTTATAGTTCTTACTATAGGTAACGATAATATCGTCTACGAAGAAGAAGACGATTAGATATTCGTTTTTAAATAGATATAGAGCTTCTAGTACTTTCTAGAGCCTAAGCTCTTAAAGAGTTTTATAGAGATACTTCTACTAGAGCGCTAATACTTATTTAAAGCCGTATAGTACTTATAGTAGGCGTAGTACTTTTCCGGGCTTAATATTTATACCGTTTAGTAGGTAATAGTAGACTTCCTTATCTAGAATAACGTAGGGGAAGGCGTTTACCACGTCGTACTAACGAGTTTCGAGGTCGAAGGCGGTAATAAGTACTATAAGGGTTCTAAGTATACGTAGAGCTAATATAGTAGTATACGTATCTTAAGCGGTATACTACTTATCCCCTCTTATATATATTCGTATCTTATACTTCGTTAATTAGCCGAATTCGTTAAGTTTATATTTAAACACTTTAGTAAGTAGTATAACCTATTTCTACTTATTAATAGCTTTAATAATTAGTACTTTCTTCTAGACGTTCTTTACTTAGAGCTTCCTTATTTCCTCTTATAGAGCTTCTAAGAACTACTCCTTATACGGATAAACGAGTAGCTCTTTATAGTTACGTAGTTTAGAAGGGAGATCGTATACTTTAGCTTCTAGCCGTATTATTTTCGGTAAGATAGACTAGGCTACGTAAAAGGCCGTCTTATACTAGTAGTTTTACTATAATAAAGCTACGTAGGCCGTTTTTCTAAACCTAGTGCGGCGTCCTTTAATAATATTAGAAGGGTTAATTTTAGAAGAGATTTCTACTACTCTTAAGGCCTAATTACCTCTCTATAGCGATTTCTAAGCTTCCTATATTATTATAGTCTTACCCCCTACTCTAGAAGTGCTCTATAATAGTAGTTAATTTTCTACTTTAGGTAAGGCTTTAGGAGTCGGTAATTAACCCTAAGAAGGGTATATTTTAGGGTCTTTACGGAGACTATAGCTAGGTAATAACTATTTTATATAAAAATTTAGCCCACTATCGTTTACGGAGGGCGTAGTTCTCCGTATAGAGCTTTCTTCTTCCTTCTAATTACTCTTACTTTTAGAACTTAAATCGATTATATTATTTAGGTCGAGTATAATTAGTAAGTACTCTATTAAAGGTTCTACTACTTCTTTAGGTACCTCTAGTATAAAGGTTTCTTTTTCGTAAGGCTAAAACCTTATTATTTCGTCGAAAGTAACATCTTATATAATAATAACCCTTTAATCCGGTAGGTACTATATTCGGTAGATATTTCTAGAATTATAGCCGATTAAGTAGCCTACTAGGGCTCTATCTAATAGTTTATCGGATAACGTAATAGTTTTATTTAATATATAGGCCTTACTACCGTATACTTATAAGTATACTAGCGAAGACTTACTACTATATACTAACTTAAATAGAGTTTTCTACTTTAAGCGCCTACTAGAAGTTCGGTTATAAATATAGGCCGCTATAGAGTAGATTTCTAGCTATAGTTCTACTAGAAAGTTACCTTCTACTCGTAAGGCGCGAGCTTTAGTAGTAAGGACTCCTCCTAACCGTTCTAAATATCTATTCTATTTAGGAGTATATAGTATAGAAGCCTCCTAGATAATTCCTTACTTTCTTATAGAGTCGTAAAATATATAAGTTAAGGAGGTCTCGTTATTAGAGCGAAAGAATACGACTTTCTACTTAAAACGGATTTAAATTAACTAGAAGAACTCCTAAAGAATATCTACGTATTAGTATTTATTTATATATAAACGAACGAGTATATAGTTCGTTACTATATATTCTAGGTATATAATATATCTATACTTATTATACGCGTCTATTATAATAATTATATTAAATAAGACGCGAAAGAAGGGTTCTAATAACTATTCTTCCTTCTTTTCTAAACGTAAAATAATCTAGTGCGCTTTCGTTCTTATATATATATTATAGTACGATTTCTAATTCGATTAAGGTTTAATTTTAGCTTCTTAAGCGGCTTTAGGAAGGTAAGTTATTACTCCTCTACCTATATAAGCTATAATCTTATACTAGTAATTAATTAGAAGCTTCCTAGTAGTTATAGTAGCTAGAGCGTAGCTCGTATTCGGTAAAGTTAACTCCTAGTAGTATTTAATAAAGTAGGTATCGTTTTCTACTATAATATCGTAGAAGGTAGACTAATCTACTATCTCGTATATACGTCTTTTACTAGCGTCTATTAAATAGCCTAATTTCTTAATAGTTCGGATTAAGATAAGGTTCGCTAATATATTAGGTACGTAGTAGATATTCTTAAAGAGTATTTTAACTTTCTTACTATTTCTTTATATTATAACTAGCACGTCTACGTAGCTTTTAATTAGTTAAGGTCCGCTATCTAAAATAATATATTTACCGTTTACTACTAGGCGAATATTCGTAAGTTGTTATTTTATATATTTATAGTAAATATAAGCGTTTAAGCTAGTATCTATAATCTATAAGAGCTATATCGTAGTAGAACCTTACTTTTAAGCTAAGAAAGCTATTAGTACCGTCTTTACTATAGCTACGAGTAACCTAACTTCTATAGTTAGTACTATAGGCTTCTTTTAATTAAGAATTCGTTTATTTCTTACTAGTACTATATCGACTTTCGTCTTAAGTTTAGGGTTTCTAAGTACGTTATTAACTTTCTCTACTATCTCCTTACGTGGTTACTAATTCGTAGAACGAATAGATAGATTAATATAATAGTATATAGAGTACTAATAGTGCTTATTATAGAGGTATTTTAGCTTCCTCTATTTTAAAAAATAGCCCCTAAATTCTACTAAGAAGGCTTATTTAGATTACTTATATAGGTTCCCTTTTAACTCTACCTTAGTTCTATACTATTTATATATTATAATAATACTATAGTCTAATAAGAGGTTATTCTTAAGTAGTATTCGTTAGTTTAAGGCGTAGATTTCGTCGTACTTCTAAAGTATTACTAGAAAGGCTATACTAGTATACTTAGTAGTTATAAGGGTAAGGTTATTTACTTCTATACGAAATACCTATTCTTCCTATTTATCTATCTATAAGAGGACGTTTTAATAAGTAGGTAGTATCTAAAGCTTTGTATATTCTATATATAGCTATTCGATAATACTATCTTCTAGTAGTACTACTCGTTTCTAAAGGGTACGGAGTAGCGTCTATAAATAATAATCCTTAACTCTCCTAAGAACTAGTTAGTATTAACGTCTAATTAAGTTAGTAATAACCTTAGATAGCTATAAAATATAGTCCTTAGCCTTTAAATATAACGACGGGGCCTCTACTACTAGGCTTCGGAGTCACCTAGTAGGTTCGGGTTTATCGAAGGGTTTACCTTAAAGACGAGGAAAGGGGAGCAATAATAGAATAAGAAGTTACGTAATATAGGAGTTCGATAGGCCTTATTACCTCTAAGTTAATATAGTATTAAATTAGAACTTTAAATTAACTACGAGGGTTAAAATGCTATCTAACGAGCGTGTCTATATACTATAGTAAAGCTATAATAATCTAGATCTAGGTATAGTAGATTTATCGGGGGTAGATATACGGTACTTAGATTTATAAAGATCTAAAGTAGGTCGCACGTAACGCGCGGCGCTTAGATTCGTTTCCCAATTCCTAACTTCCTTAATCGTACGAGCGGCTAGTATTATCGTCCCGCCGCGCTTCTTCTTATCGACTTCCTACTCTCTACCCGTGCGGGTTTATACCTTTTATAGCTATAACGCCCGTATATTCTAGAGTTCGTAATACTATCCCCCTCCTTAGGGATCTTCGGCCCGAAGATTCTTCCTTTCTATCTATATCTCGTTTCCGTTCTCCTTATCTTTCTTTTCTATAAGTCCCTTCTTACTATACCTCCTAAGCGTAAGCGCTCCGCCTAGCGTACTAAATATTTAGTTTTAGGCGACGAGATTAATCGTAACGGTTTCCCGATATCTTTTTCTTATTCTTCCTATCTTCTAGCTAACGCTAGTAAGGCCGACTCCGATCCTTCCTTCGTAGTATATAAGATAGATAGGGTATATTCTCGTTACGGTAAGTACGCTCGCCGGGGTAAGTCTACTTATAACGCTAGTAGTTTAGATAATTCCGACTATAAGTCCTTTTTATCTTCCTTTTTCTCGTTATTCCTAATTTTTATTCGTAGTTCTCCGAGTTCGCTAA
Source organism: Neoscytalidium dimidiatum (assembly GCA_037367355.1). Classification (NCBI taxonomy): domain Eukaryota; kingdom Fungi; phylum Ascomycota; class Dothideomycetes; order Botryosphaeriales; family Botryosphaeriaceae; genus Neoscytalidium; species Neoscytalidium dimidiatum. Next base: position 2,048,930 of record CM074704.1, on the reverse strand, counting down.
GCCTTACTAAAGATCGAGCGGGACGAATAAAGGGCTCGTTAAGAGTTACGTACCTCTATAGCTCGCTTAGATCGCGTTAAAAAGTAGAGGGAGTTACTTCGTCGTCGGGCTTATTTAATAATTTCCCGAAAGGTTTAAACGATCGAGGAGTTAGAGGAGCTAGATCGCCTAGAGTCGGTTCGTAAGGCTAAGGGTCCTACTAACCCTAAAAATACCGAGGAGTCGCGAGTAGTAAAGCGTATACGTAGCGACGCCTTAGCTAACGCTACGGGTCCGTCTCGTTTCGTCGGGTCGCCTAGTATTAGTTCTATTACTACGCCGCCCGAGAGCTCCGAGCCGGTTAATTAGGCGCGGTAGTCTTCGTTTCCTAATTTCGATTTTAGGTCCTTTATATTTAACGAGTCGGCGGTATTAGTCGATCCGGGTTTCGACGATAGAATTTATTAATAAGTTGTCTATATCCGTCGTAATTTTCTAGCGGTTCCTAGGTATCGTCCTATTCTTCTTTCTATTTAAGGAGATACCGGAATTAACCGTCGATATAGCCGCTATTGAGGACTTTCTCTACTTCCTAATCTCGGTTTTCGTCGGCGTCTAGATTTTCTAGAAGTATCTCTTCCGTATAGGTTACGGTTTTAGCGTTCTTTAGTGCTAGTTCTAAGAGGGATACGTAAAAAACGAAGTATATCCGCATCGTTTCTAGTAATTTAAGGCGGAAATTAACTTTCCCGATTTTTTCTTCGATCCTAAATAGTCCTATTTTCTTAAAATCTAGCTTATTATTTAGCCGCCTTATTCTAATATTTTTTCTAAGAAGATAGACTTTATCCCCCTTCTTTAGCTGCGGTGCCTTCTAGTGCCGCTTATCGTAGTACTTACCTATTCGTAGGGCTACGAATTCTAAGTCTAGGTATAGTTATTTATAGAGTGCCTTTAACTAGTCGGCTTTAAAGATTTCTTTTTAGGCTAGTAATTCGCTCGGTATAGGTTCTTTATAGGCTAATAGCTTATAACCGTAATTAGCGTAGAACGGTAATTCTTATATTACCGACGCTTTAGAGCTATTATACGCGAACTAGGCTAAGAATAGTAGTTCCACCTAGTTGTCCTATACGTAGTTAAAGTAATAGCGTAGGTATTATTCTAGCGTCTAGTTAGTCCGTTCTATTTATCCGTCTATCTACGGATATACTATAGTTAAGAGCTTATACTTTACTCCGAGTTATTTAGTAAGAGTCTACTAGAATCGTAATATAAATAGTTTATCTCTATCTAATACGAGTTCTTCTAGTAATCCGTAGTTACCGAGAACGGTTCTTAGGAACGTATATATAAGATCTTCCGCGTTTACCCTCTTTAGGTAGGGTAAGTAGTACGCGTATTTCGTTATTCTATCTACGATAACTAGTACTAAATCGTACTTAACTCCGGTAAGTAGTTCTTCTAACTTAGGTAGGTCCGTAATAAAATCTAGTAAGATAGATTACTAAGGGCGCTTAGGTGCCGGTAGTAGCTAGAGTAGTCCGTAGAGTACGTATCTCGCCGCCTTACTTCGAATATAGAGGTTGTATTACGTAACTATCCGTTAGACTATTCTTCTAAGCCCTAGAAAGTAGTAATTTCTCGTAATCCTCTCGATCGTCTTCTTAGTTCCTTAATAACTATATACTGGAGCCTCGTATATATTCTTTATAAGTTCCTCCTGTAGTTTTACCGGAACGTAGATCAATCCTAAAAATAGAATTATTCCTTCTACGTCTCTAGTTACTCGGGGGTCGTTTTCTAAATTTCTAATTTCTTATACCGTAGCGTCTTCCGCGTAGGCTTCTCGGATTTTACGATCCTATTCGTAGCTTTCTAGGCGTATCGCTAAGGCTACTAGCCTAGCCGGGGTAAGCGACCTCTCGGGTTTCTCTTTTCTCCTATATATAGCGGAGATCTAGCGTTTATTAGGTATAAGAGACCTATCTTCCTATTCTACTAGTATTGCCGGTTATAGTTCTAGCCTTTCTTCCGTATAGTCGGCTCTTCTACTTAGCGCGTCTACGCGAGCGTTTTCTAATTTCTTCCGGTAGATAATCTTTATATCGTAGGACGCTAGTTCTTTAGCCTACCTAATCTACCTTCGGTTTAGTTCTTTCGTAGTAGTAAAGTATAAGAGGTTCTTATAGTTATAGTAGACTATAACCTAGTACTTAGCTTCTTTAAGATAATATCTCTATTCTTTAAAGGCCGTAACGATAGCTAGGAGTTCTTTATTATAGACGTCGTAGTTTCGTTCTAGTCCTATTATTTTTCGGGAGTAATACGTAATAGGGTATAGCCTACCTTACTCGTCTAGCTAGCTTAAGACTACTCCGATAGCGTAGTCTAATACGTCGGTTTCTATCGTTATAGGTAGGTCGGGGTAGAATAGTCCTAAGACCGGTACTTCTATAAATATTCGTTTTAATAAGTCGAAAGCATTCTACTATCTTTCTCCCTATACGAATCTATATTCTTTTTTAGTTAAGTCTATAAGCAAAGCTAATACCTTTATATAGTTTAGAATAAACTTCCGATAAAAGTTAGTAAAGCTAAGGAAGGATTATACTTCTTTAACGGTTTTCGGCGTAGGCTATTCTCTTATCGCGTCTAGTTTCTTCTCGTTTATACTAATATATCCTAGAGTAATAATAAACCCGAGGTACTTAGTCTTCTATATATACTATTCGCTCTTATCGGGGGCTATCCGGAGGTTCCGTTCCTCTAGTACCTATAGGACTTTATATACGTACTTAGTATATTCTTCGAGCGTTTCCGAGTATATTAGGATATCGTCTAGGTAGGCTAGTATAAATACGTCTAAATACGGTCGTAGTATATCGTTAACTAGGCTCTAGAACGTAGCCGGTATATTAGTAAGTCCGAATAGTATTACCGTATACTCGTAATATCCGAATCTTATTTGGAAAGCCGTTTTCTATTCTTCGCCTTCTTTTATCCGGACGAGGTAATAACCTTCCCTAAGGTCTAGCTTAATAAAGTATTTAGCTTTTCTTAGTCTATCCTATAATTTATCGATACGTAGTAACGGGTATCGGTTTTTTACCGTAATGTCGTTTAATTACCTATAGTCGATATAGAGGCGGAGCTTACTATTTTTCTTAGATACGAATAGGATAGGGTATCCGGCTAGTAACGTAGAGGGTCGGATATATTCTCTTTCTAGGTTCGTTTTAAGATACTCCCTTAGTACTTCGGCCTCGTTTTCCGAGAGGGAATAAATAGGCTTAAACGTAGGCTACGTCCCTAGTAATAGGGGTATCTTATAGTCCTATAGCTTATACTCGGGTAATAATCCTTTACCTCTTTCTTAAAATAATTCAGCGTATTTCTAGAATTCCGGAGGTACCTTCTCTAGTCCCGTAGTATTTTCCGTTACGCGTATCTAGTTAAGGATTCTACCTAGCGGGCTATACCTCTCGTAGATTCTCCTCGAATAGTCTCCTCCGAGTAGCCGGGGAGTATCGACTTCCGAGATCCGTTTTCTAATCTATACTATAATTCGGCGTTCTTATTCTAAGCTAGGCTTAATATAGACGATATAAGCTTACTCTCCTCGTTTTTTTATACGTAGTAGGGTATTAAGGGATATTCTTCTAGTCTCTACCGGGTACTCTCTAGACGGCTCTAGCTCGTAGCTCTTTTAGCTCTAGCTCTCTAGCTCTAGCTCTCGGCTCTAGCTCTCTAGCTCTAGCTCTTAGCTCTAGCTCTCTAGCTCTAGCTCTTAGCTTTAGCTCCCTAGCTCTAGCTCTTAGCTCTAGCTCTCTAGCTCTAGCTCTTAGCTCGGGCTCTTTAGCTCTAGCTCTTTTACTTCGAGGTTCGCGAGGTATCGCTTATAGTTATCTCTAGGAAACGTTATAGTTTCTATACTCTAGCTAATATACGGATCGTAGGTTTTTAACTAAGGTATCCCGAGGACGATATCGTAGTTCGGGCTTATTATTACGTCTAGGTTAATTCGTTCTTTATAATCTCCGAGGGCTATTCGTATCTAACCGGTCTCGATCCTTATCTAACCCTTACCGTATTCTATCGATAACCTATTAAACGTGCTAAGCTCGTAGGGCCGTTTCTTAGATTAAAATAGTAAGTCGTTCTTCTTAAGAAATTTAGGATCTACGAAATTTTCTTACGTACTACTATTAATTATTACTAGCGTAGTAGTTCCTTCGATTATAACTAGTACTTCTAGTAGTATTCTAAGTTCTTCCTACTTACGAGATATTCCGTTCGATATTAAGTATATAACCTAGTTAAGGGACCTTCGTATTAGCCCCTTCTAGGGTTCCTAGCTAGGGGAGCTATTTAGTTTTTTAATATCTCGTAGCGTATATACTCGTCCTATTCTTCGACTAGAATCGGGGTATCCTTCTACTAAGTCTATCGCCCTTACTTAATCTTACGCCTCTAGTAGATCTATCCGTTACGCACCTAGTACTAGAAGGTTAGTTTACCGTATTTCTTATCGGATATCCACTATAGGGTACTATAGCTTCGTATAGCTATACCGTAACGGTAGAGGGTATAGGCTATATCGCGTAGATACGTAAGGTCTCGTTATTACTATATTTCCTAGGCTTCTCCTTTAAGCTAGAATACTACCTTATCGGCCGTTTTTAATAGCGATTCCTTCTAGGGGTACTATACGTCGTTCTCGAAAAACCGTAAGCTAAGTTTTCCGTTCTTTATCTAGTACTATTACGGTAGTAGATCTATTCTCGATCTAGGGGTCTAGTAGATCGTAGGGGTATAATCGAATTTAATATTCCTTATATCTCCGTACCGGTTTAGGTATTCTACGATCCGACTAAGTATAGCCTAGTCCTACTATTACTCGATAGTTTCTACCTTGCTAGACTCCGGTATACTATCGTATAGTTCTCTAGTTTTACTATTTACGAGGTCTTCGTCGGCCGGGAAGTACCTTTCGATATCTTCCTTTATAGCCTCTTCTAATTTTCGGAGTATTATATTAAGTCGTTATAGCTTACTAGGGTACTACCCCGTAGCGTTCTTATCGCTCTAGTAGATAGTATAATCGTCGTTATAGTACGCTATCTAGCTTAGGGCTATATAGTCTACTATCTTTATAGTGGCGATTTCTCGTAGCGCCTTCTATTTCTAGATAGCTACCGCTACTTTCCGTAACTCTTTCTTCGAGTATTTATACCCTACGCTCTATTTATCTCTATATCGGATATATAGTCCTTTCTTATAGAGCTCTTTTTCTTTCTTACTCTATTCCCTTTTCTTACCTCTATTATTACCGTTCTTCCTATTTTTACTTTTATCCCGTCGAACTATATTATCTATTTCTATAGCGTCGCCCCCTTCTTAGATATAACGAGGCCTAGCTTACCTCGAGATATTAGCGTTATACCCCTTCTTATTAAACTACCTCTCTATACGACGCTTATCTATAAGTAGGGCTAGCTTAATTATATCGTTAAGGGTTTCTAGTTCCTTATAGTACGTTATAGCTTCTTTAATCTTATCCCTTAGCCCTTAGTAGTAGAAGGTACGTAACGTAAGGTCGGAGTACCCGTCTATAAGGTATACTACGTCCTAGAACTTAGCTATATAATCCTATACCGTTTCTTTCTACTTTAGGCTTATAAGGGTCCTAGTAGCTAGGCGGTTCTTATTAATACCGCTAAAGGCTATCTTAAGCTACTTCGTAAAGTTTCGGTAGTCGCTAAAAATTATCGAGGTTACTTCGAACTATAGATATACGGGTTTCTCCTAGTACTCCCGCTTAAAAGGTCGGAACTATTATTCCGTCGATTCTCTAAGGTAGATACTAGCGTATAGGACTTATTCGGCGGGGCCGGCGAAGTTACCGTGCGTAAAGTATATATAGTTATTTAGCTACGTAATAAAGGCCTAGGTCTTCTTTCGGTCTCTATAATATAGGTCTAGTTTCGGGACCTTAACCTTAGTAGCCGGTAGTAGAGCTAGTATCTAGGTAAGCTAGGTACGTAGGATTACGTTCTCGTTTCGAAGTTCTAGGATTATATTAAGTAGCTCCTCGTTAGTCGGCATATTAGGGTATTAGTTTCCTACTACCGTTCTATATTACGGCGGTTACTACGAGCCTAGAGTATTCTACGCTTCTAATGCGTACTTACTACTAGATACGTCCGCTATAATAGCTAATACTATAAGTGCTTTTTAGGGTAAGGAAATACTTCCTATTTTCTAATTAAATCGCTTTCTTTCCTATAAGGATAGTAGTTAAAGTATAACGACGGGGCCTCTACTACTAGGCTTCGGAGTTACCTAGTAGGTTCGGGTTTATCGAAGGGTTTACCTTAAAGACGAGGAAAGGGGAGTAATAATAGAATAAGAAGTTACGTAATATAGGAGTTCGATAGGCCTTATTACCTCTAAGTTAATATAGTATTAAATTAGAACTTTAAATTAACTACGAGGGTTAAAATACTATCTAACGAGCGTATCTATATACTATAGTAAAGCTATAATAATCTAGATCTAGGTATAGTAGATTTATCGGGGGTAGATATACGGTACTTAGATTTGTAGAGATCTAAAGTAGGTCGTACGTAACGCGCGGCGCTTAGGTTCGTTTCCCGATTCCCGACTTTCTTAATCGTGCGAGCGGCTAGTATCATCGTCCCGCCGCGCTCCTTCTTATCGACTTCCTACTTCCTACCCGTGCGGGTTTATACCTTTTATAGCTATAACGCCCGTGTATTCTAGGGTTCGTAACATTAAATAACGCGAGAGATTCCGTTTATATTCTACTTTAAGTTTATTATTCGACTATAGATTAAGATTTAATAACGAGGAGCCTTATATAGCTAAATTTAGGCTTAGTATAGGTTCCTCTAGTTACGTTAGCTTATTAGGCTTACTAGGGTCGATATATTCGAATATTTTATCGGATTTCGCCTTAATTCTAATAGTATTAATCTAGTCTTCCTATTTATTAGGGCTAGTTAGTATAACTAGTATACGTAAGGCTATTATAGCGTATATATTAGTATTTAACTAGCCTTATATAGCGTAGTCCGTACGTAAAGGAAGCGTTCCTTAATAAAATAACTAAAGAGCTTCGTGCTTTTAGATTCGAAGAAGGCGTACGACTCTTAATTAAGTACTTAAATACTAGGTAGTAGTAGTAGTAGAATATACCGATACTACCGTATATATTATTATCTAGATGCTATAGGTTAACTTATATATATATATTACTCGGAAGGTATTAATACGCGGGCCGGGCTTATAACTATTAAACTAGTTAGTTAATAGGGTACTATATTAAGTAGTAATAATTAGTAGAATAAATAAATTAGCATACTAGTAAAAAATACCGAATAAGGGTAATTATATATATTTAGTATACGCTAATAAGTAAGCGAAATTGGTGGCGGAATTAAGTGTGAAAGGAACGTGCTATAATGGAAAAAACAATGACTGCAACACCAGTGTTTGACACAAGTGCAGAGATCTGGCCCGCGTGACCTTATTTCACACGTTTCAACCACTCAGAGGCACGAACCTCAACCGATACCCCATCTTCTTAATCCTCAGCGTCAACACCGTCTCCTCCAGCTCTAATGGGCCGTCATCTCCCTCGTTCACCACAACCGTCTCAAACATCGAAGGCACCATTCCGAGACGCAATCGCATCTCGACCACCGAAAGACTGCGCAAAACCATCAGCACGTATCGCAACGAACAAATGAAAAAAAAAAAAAAAAGGCTAATCAAAATCAAAAAGCGCACTCACTTCTCCCCCCTCGCCCAGGCCTCACACGGCAAGAACCTGCCGCCCTCCTTCCGCCCACCACCCTGCACCCACCTCTCCGGCCTGAAAACCTCCACATCCTCACCGCCACCAAAGTGGTTTGGGATTCGGGTGTGGAGTTTGCCTTTGCGTGCGCTTTCGTCGCCGTGGGCGAGGGCGTCGATTATGTGGCGTTCTTCGGGGTGTTCGAGAGCGTGGGTTCCGTGCGGGTGGAAGACGCGCGTGATGCAGTCGGCAGCGTAGCAGTGGAGATATTCCTGTTGTGTCCGATGTCAGACGAGTGTCTTTCCGTTCTTTGATTGATTGACTCACGTATACATCCGCAATCATGGAGGAGGGGAGACGGGCCCCTTTGCATGATGTAAGTGTTGCTGTACATATACCCCAACCGTCTCTTTACGTTGGTGTGCTACAGGAGATTTAGCACAGGCACGGTGAACGTTGAGGCTGCTGAACAGATCTCATCACCATCGGTTGTCGTGAACAGGTTCCTGTTTCGGCCGAGTGAAGAACGTATCGAGTGAAAGCGTGGACACGGCAATGACTTACTTGTGCCCTAAGCGCTCAGACATGCTGTAATGCGATGTCTTTTGGTAGCTGCCATTCTTGAAAGATTAACGGCTGACGGCAGCGGTGCTCGCGAAGGAGGTCTCATCTCGAGCGAGACTGACGATGTGGCCATACTTCGCATGCAAACCATGAACCCAGACAGTATTTGGTACGCTTGAGTGCAAATAGCAAAGTCATATGTGTCTTGATGCCGTAAAAGCCCGCGAGCAACCAGGGACGATGCGTACGGAAGAACTTTCTCTCTTTCATTGACTTGTTGGAGATATCTTCGTAGTTGGGCAGCTCGTTCATCGAGTACAGAAGGAGACGAGTGACACGGTCCGAACAGCTCGGCCTGAATGGTGGGATGACAAACACATAGCTAGTGAAGCTGTCGTAATGAAATGGTGCAATGCCTCATTCTTTAGATTCTGTGAACAAAATTGTACTAGCGTAGTCAGAGCCCCGGGTGATGAAGTCTGCGGCGAGTAATAGGTCGTAAAAATGAAGCCTCCGCAGCTGTCTCCCGTTGGCAGCCCTCTGAGCGAAGCCTGGGAAGGATGGGTAGAGCGGCTAGCTTACCGGAAGTCTGTACTGCATGCGCTAGAAGCCTGCCAAAGTTGGCTCTCGATAACTTCCATCCACCCCATCGGAAGGTGCGCTCATAAAGACAGACAGCTGATCCGGCGTCTTCACATCGGCCACACCTGGGCCTCCGCTTGTCGCATCTGTTACTTCGCTTCTTGCGCCGCTGGCAGCCAAGTCGGGACCGAGATGCGGACTTTTCAATCGCGTGTGTGAAGCGGATTGTGAACTATCGGGCGTTTCCGGGGCATGCCGTGCGCATGGGGTTGAGGGGTGAATGTGAGGTATGGATGATGTGAGCATCTTGGGGCCGCTTGCTGCGCCTCGGTAAAGTAGGTAGGCACGCTCGGAAAAGGCGTCACGGAGCCGAGAGGCGCTACCTTTACTCTGTCCTTATTATAATCTCTATGCTTGGCTCCCTTCCTACATCGAACCTTTATTTTGTGGTCCCTGCTCATTCCAGCAGTCCATTAGTGACAAGCTGCCTTTTTTCTTTTTTTTAAGCTTTTAGATTTTGTTTTTACAACCCGCTTTATCGCAACCGGTCAACAGCATGGTGCATAGTTGACTGGCACTGAAATCTGAATCACGCATTGGGTGAGTATACGGTACAGAAATGGACAAGTCATTGGAGTGAGTAGAGGAAAAGACCAACGGTATTATTAATTACTTAGTCGTCAGCTCCGCGTGATTCCGATAAATGAAAAGATTTCTGTCAAGAGAGCAAGTCCAGGTGCAGCCATCCAAGCGTCTACGGTCCTGAACCTCCAGAAGGCCACGTTCAGCCAGTCAATCTTTTAACTTGCTGAGGTTCAAGAGCCAGTAGTTGTGAAAGCCTTTCAATACAATTCCTCCCCAATTAACAAAGAAAATCTTCTCGCAACTTATTTTTGCTTGGTGCCGAGTCACAGGCATCTCGGAATGGCTGACTCATCCGACAATACAGAGCGAAGGTAATTGAGCTCATTTTCCAGTGGCTTGGAACCCTTCAGGCCTAGTATGACCAACAGGGTGGAATCCCTCAGGCATTGTATGTCCGCTAGGCTGAAATCCCGCGGGTCTTGTCTGCCCAGGAGACGGAAATACTTCCGGAGTTATATGCTCATCAGACTGGATTTCTTCATGTTTTGGAAGGCCACCATGTGTCCCGGTGACCCCGGCCCTCTCATGATTGGCAACATGTGGTTCATTGGATCCAGCACCACCATAGCTGCCAACGTTGCTATGTGTTCCATCTGTGTGGGTCCCATCACTGCCGCGCGCTTTCGGGTCAACGCTGCGCTTCGACTCCTCATAAGGCTTGCCGGTGCTCTCAGAATCACCAGTCGCCGTTGTCCTCTTGCGGTGTCGGTCGCGGATTTCGTGGAAGGCGGCAGTAATGGCGTGCAGGACGCTGATGCGATTGATAAGCACTTATACGGGTTTCGATGCAAGGGTTCGATCACGCTTACGTGCTAATAATGGCCAAGATAAAGGTGCCCCAGATCAGGTTGCAGCTGGTATCTCTCCGTCCCGCCCGAACATTTCCGGTGCTCGTACTACCATTACCTCGTAAATTGTAGCAGTGTCTGGGTCCGGCTGGGCCTCCATTGGGCCTCGTTAGAACGGCCACGGCGATGAAGGCGCCGACAAAGGCGAGGTCGAACAAGACCCAGACCCAACGCAGCCACGTTTTACCACGACCGCGCAGCAGGAAGGAGAGCAGCATCGAAATGAGCGTGTAGAGCACAGCAGCAGCAAGGATGCCCTCTACGGCGCCGTAGGCGTGGTTGATGCCGCGGTGTCGCTTGATGGCGTTGACCAGCCGGTATACCCTATACACGCGCGAAGAGAACAGGCCGAGCGAAATAACAGACGAAATGAATTGGAGAACGTGTACAAGACGCAGGAACCAAGGGTACAAGGCAGAGTGCTTGAGCTTGGAAGGAACGAAGCGGGTGAGAAGACCCGTCTCGTCGCTGGTGTCGGTTCGTGCCATTATTCGGAATTCACGTAGGGAGAAATGTGAGAAAGGCTCGATGCTCTGTTTTGGAAATGGTATGGCCGTGTTTTCCAAGGAAAAGTGGTCTCCTGCGGATGGATCTTCCGTGGCGGAGAAAGTGCGTGGTGCTTGCGAAACAAGTTTATAAGTTATTATGACGATTGCACGTGGTAGGGTATTAGCTACCTACAGGCGGTTGCCATACGGCGTCATCGCCGCTTAATGCCTATTTACACAAGCCCACTACAAGCAGGGGATGCATGTAATTCATCATTTTGTCAATTTTTATCCTTGTCTGAGATTTTTACAAAAAATATTCACTTCCTCGTCGCGGACGGTCAAAGCTGGGGGTTGCTTTTTTGATGGTCAAAATATTTTTTGTTGTTTCATTCCTTAGCTTTCAGCAACTACAAATAACGAAATGTTCCGGTACGTGTATCGTGTGAAGCAGACTAGAAGTACACCGATGGCGATAGCGGTTGATGTGGTAGGCTTGCGTATCAATGACTGCCTGACACTCCGTAGCGTTGCCCCTTGCATGTTGTTCATCCGGGTCGGAGGAGGGGTAATTGCGTTACTCGGCGGTCATCCCGCCCACTAGTAAAGCAACCATACATGAGAAATCCTACAGAACAAACTGACCATAGTTTCATTGGATGGCAGCATTTTGACCAAATGCTGCGCTAGGAATACTCTAAGTCCTTCATGAAAACCGCTGCAGACATCGTCGGGCCTAAGATTATCTAATTTCACGAACGCAAGCTGTCATTCAGCTAGCTGGCAGAAAATACTCACCATTTTAGCTCTGCTTATCGATTGGCCGATTGTAGCACGTAACACTCTTTCCTACCACGTCTGTCTTACTGCCGGGCCTAATTCTTTCGTGAGAGAGAATAATATATCACAGATCGTGCTGTTAAGCTCTAAGAGCCCGAAAGGCTACTCGTCTGTACGACTACCTCACTACTTCCCTGCGGCCTCCGTGAACTACCACTCGAGGTTGTAAAACGGCTCAATACTGCCCTCGATCCAAATTGAGATCTTCTTTTGCCCCCCATGATCTGGGTCATACTTGACTAAGATCTTCCCTATGGCTGTCCTACGGTGCCTTTCATCCTTTATGGGAATGGCATCGTATCTGTATTCCATCCATTTCTCATTTGTCTCATGACCTTGCGCGTCCAGACTGGGTTTGAGGGCTGGTATAATGCTGCCGACCGTATCCTTAATCTGGTTCCAACGATTTCTATAGCCGTCGTCGATTCCGTCGTGAGTATCCTTTGGAATCATTAGAATACCAAGGATACTGTCGTCATCAATCTGATTTGCGACTCCTGTTAGAGACGCCTGTTGGTCGCCGAATCCTACTCCTCTTGTAAGCCCTCTGATAACTGTCTGTTGAAATGCTCTATCGGGGTTTCCATATATCTTTAAATACACATCCGCAGGTGCGAAGGCGATGTTCTCCCAGTAATGAGCAACATAAACCCCTTTTTTACTTATAAGGACCAGGACTGTGCAGCCGCAAAGACCTCGGGTACCATAGCTAACAGCGACGTCTTTGAACGCCGAGAAGTCCGCTGTGTTGATATCATCAGGGTCGTTGTCGGACCCGATTTCCCAAATGATGGGCGAGGCTCGGGAAAGTTCTCTCATGTAGAAGGCCGCCATAGATCTAACAGGAAGCGTCATCGTTCGTTTACGAAGCATAAAATTTCGTTCGGTAACAACGGCCCTGGGGATGTCGAGATTGCCTCCTTCCAGCTCTCCAGGCCCATCCTCTCCGTTCATGAACCAAGGATTGCATGTTTCGCGAGTTTCTCTTTTCTCATGAAAGTGGGACGGAAGCACTGCTGAGTCTGGAGGAGCCCTGCGGACACCCCATGCGTGCGACACATCGTGAACAACTAGGAGACCTTAGCACCACTTCGGTTGTCGAATCGATGTTACAAACCAGGGAAAAGGTCGGCAAGCGCTGCGGAGTTTGCCAGAAACGGAAGGAAATAGCAGATCTTCATGGTGCAGGGCGATGCTTATTTCGCCGATATGATGGAGTGAGAAGACTATTGATATGGGACCTAAAAGCACGAGAATGTCACCTGTATTTGAATTGCTAAAAATCAGGAATCAGTCATGCCCATTTTCAAAGCTGTTACATCTATTTCAAAAGACGCCAGATTATCACTGAGTTTTCAGCTGTATTCCTGAGTTTTGTTGACCAACACCAACAGAATATTCTCATCGATCGATTGCATTGTATTTTTGGTACTTTTATTGTTAGTAACATCGGAGCTACATTGTTTCCCGCGGAAGGCGAACGTATGGCATTGGCGATTTCAGCAGCAGGGATGTCGTCGGGTTGAGTGCGTTGGGCGGCGTAGCCGGTCTAGATAAGCTGCGCCGCCCAGGCAGCAGCGCGCACCGGACTCTGTCGCATCCAGCAAAACTGTGCATCTCTCGTCCAACTGTTTACTCTTTGTTCATCTCTTCAGCTATGCCTACCCACGACCTAGTTGCCGCTGCCGAGCAGGGTGAAACCGATCAAGTCAGGGTCCTCTTGGACTCGTTCGCCAAGTTTTCCGCAGACGAGCTTGCGGACGCCCTCTCCTCTGCTGCCACAGCAGGCCATGCCCAGATCGTCGGCATGCTACTGTCGCATGGTGTCCCTATAGATCAAGAGGCATTTCTGAGCGCCTGTGAATCCGAACAGCCTGCTGTGTTCGAGGAATTCATCAAGCATGGCTGGGACGTCAACTCCACTGAGTTCGGGGATCCCGCGTTGAGGTGACTTCATCTACCCGAGTCAAAGATACAGGCGCTAATCATGTGCAAGGCTGGTTGTGAACAGTTATGATTGTACAAAATTTCTTCTCGAGCGAGGTGCTGACCCTAATTTGCGCGGAGAATGCGGCTTTGCTCCACTGGAGACGGCTGCGCTGGAGCCATCGGTTGAGGTACTCGACCTTTTGCTTTCATATGGAGCCGAGTTGGACCCGCAGGCTCTGTACTCTGCTATCTCAAGACGTGGAAGAGGAGGAATTCCCGCAATGAAGTTCCTAATCGAGAAGGGCATTGATGTTAATGCGTTTGACAAACACTGGACATCGCCGTTGCATTGGGCTGTCCTCACGGGAGACAAGGAACGCGTCCAACTTCTGCTTGACAACGGAGCAGATAAAACCAACAACAAATTCGCAGGAAGGACCCCAGCAGACTTGGCAAAGGAACGAGGCAAGGCTGAGATCTACAAGATGCTTTCCAAGTAGAGGTCATATATCGAACCACCCAAATCTCCTATATTAAGCGCTTTGAAACAACATGTTCAGAACAAAGTATGCTTGACTATGCCTCCATCGGTCCAGCTTCAGCCGGTTGACGCCGCTTGACAACACTGGCTGAGTTGGGATGCAGCTGGAAAATGGGCTGGCACTGACACGCTAATCGACTACGCCACCCGCACCATTTCTACTACGCCGCAACCAACAATGCCTGACCTCAAAATCGGATAATGAAACATTGTGCCACTTCAGGATGCCCAATCTTCATCTGCCAAATAATACCTAAGGCCAGCAATAGCAACACCTAGGATATTCTAGGCCCCCGCTCTATCGCTCAGCGCAAATGTTGCTCTAGATTCCGGTATTTTTAGCAGCTTTGAGCGATGCCAAAATGAAATGAGCGGACCATTGTCTTTCAATCAAAAGGCATGTGACCCGATTGTAAAACAGAAACACAAATGAGGATTCCTATATGAATCGTGGCTAACGCTGGTCGAATCCTAAGTTTTCACATCTTCTTTCAATACTTGAGGCAGGACAGAAGGCGCCTGCACACTGGTTTGGCAACTCACTGCACCAGAATTCTGCTTTCCCGCCGATAGGCTAGTCTTAACGCAGCAGTGCCGGTTGACTTGCCATTTCGACTTTTCCCATCAAACACCGCTCAGTCTCCTCAGCCACCGTTATACAACATCTCCTAGTCAGCATGCGGCAAGTTCTGACCGCATCCTTTGTCAGCTTTGTGGCCTCATCGCTAGCTGGCCCCGCTACCTTCTCATTTGGAGATGTGCACCAGTACGTTGGATCTGGAGTAAGTTCTGTTCTCAACATTTTTGAACTACGTATCACTGAGTTCTGGACTCATAGACAACCACCCCAGCCATGACCGGGGCTATGCTTGCCTTCTCAGCAGCAGGATCGATCGAACCCACCGCCACCCGCGACCGACTTCGAGCAGCAGCAGCAGCAGAAGAAGAAGAAGGAGAAGGAGAATAGCAGCAGCCCGCTCCGCCGCCGCCGCTTTGGCGACCTCGCCGCCGTCATCTGCGCCGCGGAGAGCCTCCTCGTCAACGCCGGCCCGGGCTACGGCGGCGGGCGTCGGCGTCGGGGTCTTCGCGGTCGCGATGAAGGTGCTGTACATGGGCGAGCCGCTGGGCACGGCCAACGAGATCCCTGCGTCCATGTTCTCGGCGGGGAGCGCGTGCTGCGAGACGTGCGAGACGGCGAGCGCGGAGGAGTGCTTCGTCGATTGCCGGTTCATCGGCGCGTGGGAGAAGTGCCGCACGACTTGCACGGATGTGAAGAGCTGCGAGGCGACGAGCGGGATTACTACGACGACGACGACTCCGTGGGCGTATCCGACGGGGGTGGATGGGCCGGCGCAGACGTCGGATGTGCCGAGGCCGGAGTGCAAGTTGGATGAGGCGTCGGGGATGCCGTTTAATGTGTTCAATGGCGTGTTTGGCGGCTTTTGCGAGGAGGTTGAAAAAAATGACAAGGTTCAGTTAAAGTGGACGGTTGACAGCCGTGGTGTTCAGGTGAAGGTTGCTCAGCGTGGAGATAAGGCGCTGAAGAGGACACCGCCGCCGAATCCGGAAACGTACAAAGATTATAAGGTAGAGCTGACATGGACACCCGACAATGGCGGCTCATCCTGCGCAAAAACCTGTGCAGATGCGTATGCCCTGATATCTAACAGCCCATGTAAGTACTTCTCCATGCCGGGTTCTCCAACATCACGTTCAAATACTTACCTTTGCAGGCGGCCACGTAGCAGGAGAGCAGAATATCATGGCTCAGTCTGGAAAACTTGACGTCGGCTGCGGTGCGTATTCGTGGCTCATTCATCAACCACCCAAATCTGAGCCTCCAACGCTTGGTGACCAGAACTGCCATGACAGTAACGCGTTTGGGAAGCACAAGGACATCGACAAAACTTTTCAACTACAAGGCATCACCTTCGGCGCGTGTGTGGGATCGAGCTTGGTAAACATGACTGCCAATTCGGAGCCTAAAGACTGGCAAACAATGACTAATGGTGCACCATATCACTACATCATCAGCTGGATCGATGGTTGTACCTCGACAGAGACGGAACAAAATGTGTGGAAACCACTCAGGGGTGACGACAAAACGACTTGCGTTAAGTTGCTGCAAGAAGACTACACGAAATGTAGGTTCAGGCCATAGTGAATAGACAGAACCCACTAATTGGAATGATAGGTAATAATGGAGGTGTGGGAGGCTGGAGAGACGCGGGCTGCTTACGTTACGAATTCAAGGCACAAGTCGATGGAAAATTAGGATAACAAGTACTGGGCTCGACCCTTCTTTATTTGCTTTTTTGAGTAACCACGGCGTCGCATGAGAACACTCATGGAATTCCAAGTGGTTCTGCGAGCCGCGGCTTGAAGCCCTCTATGAGTAGAAAGTACAACCACTTGACCGTTTTGCTTGATCGCATACACAGTGAAAGTCCCCAACAAGCTGTACATTCAATACACCATGCTGTCCATGAGAGCTCTATTTTGAGCCACAGAACTCGTAGACCACTTTCACGTAAGAAGATCCATTATCCATCAAGCAGGACGCAACCCTCCACAAGCGGCGGCGTTTCTGTCTTGTACAGACTCACAGACGACAGGTCAAAAAAGTTCATGGAGACCTCATCGCCGAGAGTAAGCTGATAGGCGACCCCGTCATTGCAAGCACTTGCATTCTGCGCATCATGCCGGTACGCCGCCGTGGCGTCGACAAACGGTTCATTGACAAGAGACAGCAGCTTCCGGAACTTAATCGGCGTGATCTCGACGCCGACGCCAATCGTCAACGGCAGCCCGAAACGCGCCTCCACGCCCACCTGGCCCGACGCCGCGAACGTCGTGTTCCTGAAGCTGGACTGGAAGCTCGGGACGGCGGCGTCGGACGTGTTGGTCGCACCCAGCTGCGCGCGGAAGCTGGCGACCTCGTGCGAAGCACCCAGCAGGATCTGGCCCTTGCCGTGCGCGCTCAGCGTGAGCTAGACGTCCATGGCGACGACGGGGCCGATGGCGATGATGTTGTAGATGGAGAAGCCTGGGAGGCCAGCCGACAAGATGGGCTGAGAGAAGGTCTGCGAGAAGTCGCCCTGCACCGAGATGCCCAGCTGGAAGTTCGTTTGCAGGCTTCCTTGTAACGTGATGTTGCCGCTGCGTATGGAGCCGCCATTTTGGAGCGTGAAGTCCAGGTCGCCGGCAATGTGGACCTGGCCGCCGATGCTGCAACCCACGCAGAACAGCTCCACCGGGTTGGGGGCCACGCTGCGGTAGATGTTGTAAGCTTGGCCCCAGTACTTGGAGTCGACCGTGACGTTGGGATGGAGGTTTATGGTAATGTTGCTGATGCTGTCGTTGGCGTTGCGATTTGTTGAATTGCTCAGGCCGGGGATGAGGTCGTCGAGGATGCCTCTTGTTTGCACGCTTTCGGTAGATTCTGCGTATCCAGAAGCGAGGCTCGTACCCCAGCTGATCTTGCCTCCAATTATAGCTTCTTCAACAGGAGTCTCCTGGGCGATAAGTTGGACGGTGAGAGAACTTTGGCTATAAGCTACCCCGGAGACGAGCCAGTATGTGGGCTGGCCGACGGGGGAACTCCCGCATGGTACACTGGAGGTGACGACCAGGAATGGCGTTGCATTCGCCCATGCATCTTGAGCGTGCGTGAGTGCATTGATGTCTGTGAAGGCAACGTGCAGACCGTCTGAAGCACAAGTGCTATTGGATATATATTGAGAGTTTTCCAGAATAACGGATGGATAGACGAAGTTGGTCGTCATAAGCGCGAATACTTGATCAACATCTGTCTCAG
This sequence comes from Neoscytalidium dimidiatum, assembly GCA_037367355.1. Classification (NCBI taxonomy): domain Eukaryota; kingdom Fungi; phylum Ascomycota; class Dothideomycetes; order Botryosphaeriales; family Botryosphaeriaceae; genus Neoscytalidium; species Neoscytalidium dimidiatum. Next base: position 2,030,875 of record CM074704.1, on the reverse strand, counting down.
ATGTAGTATTATTAGTGTAGTAGATAGAGCCGGTGTTGTTAGGGACCAAGTGAGCAAGGTCAGACAAGTCGTGGTCCGGTGGTAGAGTCGGTACCAGGGGTTGGATTTCATCCAATGCGATGCTTGAGGATGTGTCATCTGCTGGAGGCTGAACAGGAGACGTCTGAGGTTGAGGTATCGCAGTAGCGAGCCCTATGCAGACGAGGTAACAAAGGAATATTTTGTGGAACATTGTGCTTGTTGCAGGATTTAGAGAAGGAACACCTCAAGTCAAAGAAAGTCCCACGTTACCAGGTCCGATTTATAAACCGGTTCACACGTTATTCAGTTCGTCCATTTCATGCTAAAGAATTGAACTCCACCTTCTCAAAGCTTCTAGGCCTATTCAGAATCTTGAATCTGGGTCCGAGAACTCAAACTTCTTACTACCTTTTATTGAAATGAATAACAGCTAAGTAACGCTAAACCCTCATCGATTATCACTGTGCCCCATAGAAGACGCCCCATATAGTGTCACTTACTCATTGGAAACGTTCGCCCAAAATGGCATGACAAGAGGTATGACTATTATCGTATGGCGAGCGTGTTGAATTATTACATAATTTAAGCAGTTGCTGTCCGCACTGCCGGAATGCAACGCCACGAACTTGTGAGCTCGCAAGCTCTCTTATGAAAAAAAGAGGTGAGAAAAGAACATAGCGGCTATCTTGATTCGTGAATATTATAACGCTTACTCAATGACCTCAATATACCTAGCCAATCATTGCGCCTAAGTGGAGGCTCAATGAGTGAGCAAAAAAGGGCGATCCGATAAACCGAGAGTTCGGAGCGAGTACGAGAGAGCATCAAGACATAGTGTGCTAGCAGCCTTCTTAACATGCTCGATAATACGCCATCAAATTAATTTTAAACCTTGTGTTTCACAGTTCTAGTGTAGAGAGTTGAAACCGGAGTGGTCTAAGGTAGAGTTCGAATACATTTCTCTCATACTCAACAGCAATGTGCAAACGATGAAGTTGGCAAAAAGTCAAGTGTGAGGAGTGGTAAAGCAACACAGCATGGGTTCGAGAACCTGTACAAAAGTGAAGGCATTTAGATTTAGATCGGCTCAGCCTGCTTTTAAAAGGATTTTTGGCCGCAGCGGATGGTTTCACGGGAGGGATGAGAAAAAGAGTGTCAATTGGAGTCTGTGCAAAGTATCGGCATCAAACTTAGATGCTGCATCATCTTAACATGGCGATGAAAGCTTCGAACCTAACAAGTGGTGGAAATGCCACAAAAGTGGAACGCTTCATGTATTAAACCTGTCTAATGGACCTCTGTCTCGCCCCGGCTCGGATGATTATATTGCCGGATAGCTCGGGATACTGATAAACCGATGTATCAAATAATCCGAAAAATGGCGAAAACGGTTGAGACGGAATTGCTTCGGGCTTTCGAAGTGTACCTTGCTGCCTGCACTACTCGGGTTGACATCTTGGCGAGGGACCAAATGGTCCACTGTGGCTAGTGACGAGGTTTGTGATTGGTGCCACGCCCAACGAAGAACGAGCGGGCCAAGCCGGTACATGCTCAAACTGGTATCGGTGAGCACCACGTTCCGCTCGAATTGGCTGCGCACCCTCTGATCTCTTTCAGCTCCAACATCGGTTAAATGGCGATAAAAGCCACCACAAGGTGCTATGCCACTTACTGATTGGTGTTGCCGGCCATCCGCGCTGTTGTGGGAAGAAGTTGCGGCGTGATCAACAGCCTCACTGTACGCCCACCGACCCTTCATGGCGAGGCTGAAACAGTGAGGACTGTTAAATAGGTGCTGGAGCGGGCGCTGGGCTTTCGGTCTCGTCGGCCTGCCGGTCTTTCGATTCCCTCTGCCGGAGGCATGTCGTCAACAATTGAAATTTATCGTGGAGTCTGGAAAGACCATGCGAACGATGTGTGGACACTAACCCTCTCAGAGCGCAGTGGAGGTATCTTGTCTGCTGCTCTGATCATCTTCACCGGCTTTGCAGCGGTGCAAGCGTGGAATATTGTTAAATTCGTGCTTCACCAGGCTCTATCTCCTCAAGAGTCGCAGGACGGGTATCGCCACAACATCCGGACCGTCCTCCGGAACAGCAACTCGCACACTCAGGCGCTCTGGCTCTTCGTCCGGCTAGCAGTCGGGTGGCGGAAGAAACTCGGCTTGTCCTCAGCCCTAGCCCGGGGCTCTGTAGTGATCTTGTTGTCACTGCTATTCGTCGTCGCATCTGCCGTTATCCGTTTGTACATTTCACTCATCTGGACTGCAAATGGAGATCAGGTGTTGATTAAGAACTCTCAATGTGGGTATGTCTCTATAGCCACTGACAACCTACAATCCTGGGGCGTCTACTGGACCGACCGCATGGAGTCTGCAACCACCTATGTCCGGCAGTGTTACAACGGAACGGAAGGCTCGAGCTTCTGCAACAGGCAGCCCGCTCCTCGCCTCAACTGGACGTCCAGCGATTCCGCCTGTCCCTTCACTGACCAGGACCTCTGTGTCAGGAACAATTCAGTGCCCATTGCCATGGACACGGGATACATCAACTCGAACAGTGATCTCGGCATGAATGGTCCGGAGGAAGACGCCATCGACTACCGCAAGGTCGTCACCTGCTCCCCGATGCGCTCTAATTACGCCGAAATTGTGCAAGAGAACTCAACACGCGACGAATATGTCTTGCACTACTACTACGGCCCCAACATCGCCTACGAGTCCGTCTCCACTTTGAACTACTCGTCAAACTCTCTGAGATATGTCAATGGCTATACCCTAACGTGAGCATCCCTGCAGGACCAAAAAAACAAAAGGAAAGATCAAAACTAACACGCCCAAAGCACACTTGGCTATGACCCAGCCGGCACCAACAATATGTGGTTGGCCAACAACTCAATCATCGATCGCACCGATGCCGGCGCCTCCATATTCTTCCTCTCGGCGAACTGGATGTCGTACCTCAGCCCCGTCTCGGACCCGTGGTTCGAAGTCGAGCCGTCCGACTGGGGCACCGGTCTCTCCGACAACACGACCATCTACCTGCAAGTGCGGCCCGTCTCGGTCCTCGGCTGCGTCGAGCAGCACCAGTTCTGCCGCGCCGCCACGTCCGCGTCCGACCGCGCGTGCACGCCCTTCCGCTCCGCCCGCGGCATCCCCAACGCCATCGCCCTGCTCGGCCTGCCCGCGCGCCAGATGGCGACCGCCTTCCGCCTGCTCGCCGCCGCCGTGGTCTTCCAGCCGGACTTCGGCTTCGTGGCGCGCATGATGCCGGGCGACCGGCTGCTCGCGTCCAAGACGGTCATCGACACGACGCAGTACGGCGAGCTGCCGGCCGACCAGTGGCGGGCCGAGGTGTCGCGCTGGTTCGCCATGTCGCTGGCCCTGATCCAGGAGGGCGTGGTCGAGTACGTGACAGGGCCCGCTGACGCGGCCATGGAGAGGTTCGTGGTCGAGCAGACCGACGCGGATTCGCTGGACGATTGCGCTGCGCAGCGCATTCGCGCCGGCTCTGGGTACACGAACTTCCACCTGCCTGCTGTGATCGTAGTCGTTGTGGTGGGGTGCGCGATTGCGTTTGTGGGGCTGTTCGTTGATACCGTCGTGGGCTTGGTGCAGGAGCGATTCCATGTTTGGGAGTATGCCAGGCTGCAATGGTTGCTGGATGGGTCGTTTCAGCAGCAGAGATTGGTTTACGAAGCCGCAGGCGTGGGGAAGTGGGGCGATGCTAATACGTATGTGCCGGTTACGGACGACTCGAAGTTTCCGTTGATTGATGGAATGGATCGTGGGCACCCGCGTTTGCATCGCAGGAATAACGAAGACAGCTCGGAGGAGAAGGATTGAGTTGCAAATCGGACGGACGCGCAGAAGTGATGAATTTATCTACATTATTTCAAACAATGACATGTTTTGTTTTACTGAATACAGGGAGGCTAGTGGCTTAGTTGCAATCAGCCACGGTTCCCTGCAAACCACAATCGGGGCCTGCAATCAGTAAAAGTCTGGGAAATTATATTGGACTGCGCTGGCGGCGGCTGGAGTTTCCACTGGTGTTGAAATTACCCTTACTAGCTGTCTTTGGTGCGGACTACTGGCGGATGGAGACTTTGAATCGATAGAAGCAAACCTAACCCGTCGTATCGACAAAGCCGTAGCTCACATCAAAGCGAAATCAGTAAATTCAAGAAATACATTTCCCGGTATGAATGTGGAAGTCGGGTTACAGATCCTCAGTGGAAAGAAGGAAAAAATTCATATTGCTTGAAGATGAGCAGGGAATGGCCTCTTTTAGAATATCGATCATATCCCGTAGTTGTGAAAGTTAAGATGCATTAGAAATAACTACAGCATACATTTTGAGTATACCTACATGCATGAGCTATAAATAGCTGTGTTATCAACCTCAGGTTGGAAGCTCCGCAGCAAGAGCCTGGCTATCTATCTCACGCACTGAATCCTTTTTTGTACTTTCCAGCTCCCCCCTCGCAGAACTGCCTTGAAGCTCTACAAACTGATTTCCTTCCGCTTCAGCTACAATTTGGGGTTTCTCGCCGCGGGTTTGTTGTGCTCTGCCCCGTTCTCTTCGCCGCTTCTGCATGCAGAAACAGACCAGAACACCTGTGACTATGGCTATGCCCGCAACACATCCTATCACTATTCCTGCAATGGAGCTAGAACTGAGAGAAGGTTGCGATTCATTTCCAAATGCTGAGGGGCTGCCGCTGTTGTTGTTGTTGTTGCTCGCGGTATCATTGCTGACAGTGAAATTCCTGATATCGAAGACCGCTTTTAGCTCTGTTGAATTCCAGTCTGCATCCTGACTACTTCTACCTGTCAGCACCAGACTGAATTTCGGATGATAAAACTTACTTCTGCGCATAGAATGAGCGCACTGTATCTCCTTGTACGTACTGTCCCTCATCCGCCGTGTAACGATCCGCCCAGTCCAGATTCGTCAGGTCGAACACGCCGAGCCCTTGCTCAAACCGGTCTTTGCCCAAGAAAGCCCCAGTGTAGAGAGTCGTCCCGTTAGGAGCGCTGGAGGATGTGTTAAGGCCGCCGATGACGAGAATCTGGCTGCCGCCGACAGCGTGGCAAGTGTGAGCGTGGCGCGTCTCCACTGATTGATATCCTACCTTGATCCAGTGGAATGCCGGTAACGTAAGAATATAGATTTCATCGAAGGGGACGCTCCTCGGACCCAGGGATCCACCCCAGCCTGCATAGAGAAAGATCTCGACGGATTCGCTATCAGACGCAATGCTGGTGACACAAAACTCCTTACGGGCGGTTGGGATGTTGCCCGTAGTTGTCTGATCGAACCAACTTCCGGATGCGGGATCAAAAATAGAGACGACGTCCCAGGATACAAGATCATCAATGTTGTTTGAGGTATAAGACGGCGGGTTGGCATGGAGGCGGTCACCCCCAAATACAAGGAAAACTCCCTGGCTGCCAAAGTTCTTCACATACAGCATTGACGCATATTGGATGTTACCATGCCAACGAGGTCCCTCGACTGTCAAGTTCCGCACCGTCTTCGATCCGAAATCGTATTCGAGCATCCCTGGAATGTTGACAGCCAGCGTGTCATTGAACGGGCCCGGCGGGGAAACTTGTCCGCTCAATGCGTATCCTTTACCGGCTCCGCTCGCAATGGCGCAGAAGTTGGGCCTGCCGATCGAGTCTAAAGCCTCGTCTCCAGGTGCCAGAACTGTCTCCCAGTTCCCACCGCCCACGCCGTCGGGCGTGAAAGACCATATACTAGTCTCGTATTGGTTTGACGAATATGCAGTATTGTTGAAAAAGGATGCGATTCCAGCGAATCCAGAATACAGCTTGTTGGCTGTCTCGTCGTACCATAAGCCGCCGTGCACCAAAGATGGTGTGCCTGAAGGTTTTGACGATGACTCAATGACTACGGTGGAGTTCGTCCAGTTTTTGGAGAGATCTATGGAGAGAAGGTAGGAAGCTTTCAAATAAGTGTATCAGTAGGCACTTCTCTCCAATAGAAAGTTGAGTACGTTACAGTACGCCCAATAAACATCTCCGGTGGTGTCAGACGCGGAAAATTCTCCGCCATCTATGTACACTCTGCTGCCGGCAACGACCGCTTTAGGGTGGTCAGTGGGCAGCTATTTGTACGTATTGGAATATCTGGCTTACATGCGTGGTACGCTCTCCGAAGAAAGGTGCTGGGAGAGACTGCGCCATTGTCTTGTCGGGTCGCAAGGCTGACAAGGCTGGGTACGCTAGCAGCGTTGGTACAGGATATACGAAAGAATAATAGGAGACATAGTAATAAGTCAGCTACTGGGTTGCTGGCGACATGAAATGACAGTGCCTTCACGGGATGCAGCAACATCGCCAGGCTTTAGAGGGAGAATCAGGAGCGAACAGAGTTCGGAAGAACCTGTCGGGGCGTTCAAGGCTTAAATGGGTTATCCCTTGTCTCATCCGTTGCACAGAGTAAGCCTCAAATCTGAAGAACGAAGGGCGAACACAGCCCCATCCTAAAGGTGTTCGTAGAGGGAACACCGCATGCCTTCTGCAGCCTGTTACATGCGTCGCTGCATCAGAGCCGACGCACTATGACGTTACATCAGGCTATATAGCAGTAACACCGGCTTTGTCATAGGCTAGTGCACAAAATCGTGCCAGCTTCCAGCTGAAGGTGACACAGGGTGGATATTGGGGGTCAACGGGCAACGGGAGGCCGCACTGAGAGCGCGGCAATCTTACATTGCCAAACAGAAAAAGGTATGCAGATGGTTAATCATTTCCGAATGTACATACGCCTGCAGAGTCATCTTGCATGGGTTTCAGGAGAACGGGCCGAGACACGCCGGGCATGACCCGAGCGTCCTTGAAGCCGCTTTGTGTCCATCCTTCATACGGAGACTGTTTACGGATCAACCACCCAAACCACATCCCGGCCTCCAGAGAATCATGGAGTTGCAATAATGTAACTTTTGGGAGTTCTGGCTCAACCAGCATCAGCTTCGACCTATCAGATTTCACCAACAGAATCTGACCAATGCCCGCTGCGAGGAAGCGATGGCCATAAACCCGGCATGCACCCGGAATAAAAGGTATCGCCAGAATCAGAGGATTACTACACAGAAATACCTAAGGTAGTTCCAGACAGATTGGCCTTATACAAGCAGACTATTTTCTCATGTTCAGATGTCCTTCCGCATTGCGGTCACCGATTTCTCTTCTTACTAAGTTATTTGCCTTTACCACAACACCGTATCGTTCCGTCCCCTAGGTCTTGCCGTCAGGTTCTTTGAATCCAACCATCCGATAATAGTCTGAGCGAAATCGCGAGGTTGCTCAAGTGGTAAGAAATGTCCAGAGTCCAGGACAGTCTTCGTGAAGTCCGCGAAAATCCCTCGTAAATGGGCCTCGTCATACAGCTGAGGCGGAGCAAGCGGGTCTGTAGCTCCTCCGACGAACAACAAAGGCGCCTTGACGACATCCACGTCATCGGGAAGATCCTTCTCCACCTGGTAGTGATAATTCTCAACATAAGCCCGATACCACGTGAGGGGAGACCTATATCCTCCACTCTGAAGATTTTTCGCATTAGCTTCCAAGTAGGACGATGTATTGAGAGCCCATTCTTGGAGTTGTCGTCGTTTGTCTGCCAAGAGCCAATCCCGAAGTCCATCACGGTAGCAGAATGTCTGCTTCAGCGCATTGTCCACGCCATATCCTCCCTGTGCGAAGCTCTCCGGGTGTCCAGACATAAGTTCAGCGGCATCAGGCCCGGCAAAGAACTTGTAGTATGCTCGTAGTGGGTAGCCTAGCCTCTGCTCGTTTATTGCCGCTTGCTGATCGATGTCAATTGGTGCGCGAATTACCGGATCTGTAGTAATAGAAGATATGACGACGGCGCTGACGTTTTCGGGATGCCATAGGTAGTATCTGTGTGCGAGAAAGCCGCCCCAATCATGGCCGATTGGAATCACCTTTGTCACGTTCTCGCGAATGAGAATCTCAGTGAGATCATCGGCCATAGCCTTGGAGTTGAGGATGAACGGGTCCCACGGTTTGGAAGTACCAGCATAACCCAGGAGGTCGGGTATCAGGATGCGGAGACCTAGTGTCAGGAGGTAAGGTACTACGAAGCTCCATACGGTTGCAGAGTCGGGGAAGCCATGCAGAAGCAACAAAGTTGGTCCTCCTGCGGTGGAATTGGACGATAGTGACGAATAATAGGTGTATTGGAGAGATCGCGAGTTTATGAACTGGTGCGCAGTGAAAGAATCCATGTTATAGGTCAACCCTAGCTCGATCTATCGGTACCCTGTACTTTTCAAGTTTCGACACATTGCCAGCAGCTTTATACTTATACTCAATCTCTAGCAATCAAAAACTTCACCTGGGTGACAAATACACGCCTCGCGTCTTGCGACCACGTGAGATGCAGGAGCAGCGGTGTCTATATCACTAATCTAGAAGTTCATAGGGCCGGTAATACCGTTCTGTACATTCTTCCAGCCGAAATTTGAAGTGTTTATTAATCGAAATATGATGAAGGACAGTGCGCACTTTATATGACGTAAAGGACACCTTGATCAGTACGGCACCGCCGTGAACTCTGCCTGGGCAAATAAGCTATCCACGGTGGCCGTGTGTAGTGTCTCCTAGCATACTGAACATCCAGCAGCCAAGTATAGGCATATAAATCACTCTAATGGCCATAGGGTCCCTTAATCTTTCCATCTCCGCAGGATTTCCGTTTTCCAACTTGTGGCATGTTTTGGTTTTCAGGGCCGTACAACCGAGCCCAAAAGCATAGCTGTATGTGTCAGATTAACGTCAATGCTGGATAGTGTCAAGGAAGGCTTGGTGACAATAAATATAATTTCGGGATATAGAATTTTGAGAAAAGGCTTGGTTAGCTAACTAGTCTAGCAGCCAAAATCTCTTATATACGGTAGCGCCATCTAAGTTTCAATCTTTACCCGAGAGATGTCATACTGGCAATTCACGTATTTTTAAAATATGGGAATAACTAAGTGCTTTAGACATCCGTTGGAATTTCGAAGCCACTCAGATGTTGGAGCGAGTAATGACATGGCCGTGATCTGTGAGAAGGGGTGAGATCAAGGCTCTTGCGGCTACGGCCCGAGAAAGACCACGAGCTGCGCCCCAGCAATGTATAAGATTAGTGGTGATTAGAAATTACGGAGACGATGCATTTTGCTTTATCAGCAGGTCCTATAGAAAACGATGGAAGCAATTGCGCTTGAATCACTGCATTGAAGAGAATTTGCTAAAGGAATATGATAATACACCAGATGAAATCATCCTGCTTTCCCGTCAATTTCCTCATTAAGAAACACTAATTCTCAAGCCTTCCTGATAAATATATGAGCGCAACGTGCCTCATCTTAGCGTCCAAGCTAAAGTGTTTGACAAAGCATCGCCAACACATCGTTTCGTTCTGACAAGATAATTGTTCACAACGCACCCATCTGCACGTTGATAGTAGCAGTTACTAGCTTTGCTACCCCGTTTTCTGTATTTTGGACATGCTTAAGATTCTAGATGCATCCAAAAACTCGTGTTGGCTGCCAGCAGCAATATAATGTACAGGTGCGTGTTGTATATTATCTGACAGTAGACTATCCAGCAGTATGTCCCCGATTACATACCATTCAAAGCTTTTTGTAGATTGAAGTAAATGATCCACCAGCGAAAACCATTTCACATGGTTCGCTCCGGTGCTGCTGCCAACCCGAAATAGCAGAAGCTCTACGAAACCAATCTCATAAGCCCTTTTGGATTATTAATTCTTTTTTTCAAATCGATGCCTTCAAACTCTTTCTTTGACTGCCAAGCTCTTCTCTAACGATGAAAGCTCTCCGCTGCTGATTAATATTCCATCGCCGGGTATATTTCCACGCTAATCTCCTCGGCCCACCGAGCCTTCAGTAAAAGAACGTCGAAAATCCAACGACAAAGGCCCTCGCCAACTCCTTACCACCTCTCCCGCGCAGCTTCTTCTTCGAATATCCTGCATGCGGAGAAACAGCAACGAGAAGATGCATATCAACAACGCCACAAACGCTCAGCTCTCTAACACAGCCTTAACCACCACCCAACGCCCACTCCCCCAACCCCGCCTCATCACGATTAATATATATCCCCCACCGCTCGTGCTGCTTACATAACACAGACTCCCCTTGAACCGAGTCAAGGCACTATGGCGGAGTGGTTAACGCGCTGGCCTGCTATTGGGCTGATGGCATTCACGGTCCAGGTCTCACACACCCGAGACCTCAACCATCAGAATCGTCCCATTAGCTGCATAGCCAGTTCCTTCGGGAGCGCGAGTTCGAATCTCGTTGGTGTCGCATCAAGCCGAAAATATTTTTGGTTGGTTCTGGCTGTGGAGTGTTAGAACCCCTTTTTTTTTGGGTGGGTCGGGGGGAGGTTGAGGTGGTGGGGCCGGGACTCGGGGCGGTGGCGGGTTGGTAGAACGAGGGGAAGAGAGTTGCGGCAGGCGTGGATGGAGCGGGAGGGCTGTTTTGGGGATTGAATGGGATGCAGGGGACAAAGGGAGGAGGAGGAGGTGGTGGTGGTGGTAGTGGTGGACAAGGGCTGTGAGACCCGGGAATGGTGACATTCGGGAGGTTGAACACCTTGAACTTTTCGCAGTGTCACCTGATTGCGATTTCTGGGGGACTCTAGCTGAGTATCCTATTGCAGTACATGCAATACTTCGGACGTGGGGAACTCGAATTCCAAATACCATAAATATATACAGCGCTGCCTCGCGTTGCACCATCATAATCCACCCAAAACGCAATCGCTGCAGTCCATCGTCCCTCCTTTTATCAAACAACAGGGCCGGACAAATGAGTTACGCCGCCAGCCATGCTAGGATTCAGAAATCGACTTGAAGCGAAAAGAGAAGATAATTTCCATACAGCCGAAGACCTAAAACCGCATAAAACACCATCAGCATATAAAAGAATCACTCTGCATGGAGTTTCTAATATCCGTTCCATCAACAGTGGAAAACCAAATGCACCTTATAACCCCGACCTCATGCTCACCAGTAACCCTATCAACTACCTCCTGTCCGCCTCATTCCCCGCGGTCAGCCCTGTCTTCTCATCATACTCCTCCTCATCCTCCTCATCCACATGATCCCTGTACCCATCCTCGCTCTCACTAAACAGCTCCTCATCGCTCTCGCCCGCAAACGCATCGTACAGCTCGCCCGCCCGTCTCTTCCCCTTACGCCCGTTGAGGGCGCCGGCCGCGCCCCGCGCATCGTCATCGTCCGCGCCATCGACCAGCTCGAACTCGTACTCGCTACGAGGGTTCGCCCGGAGACGCTTGCGGCGCGCGTACCACAGATAGACGGCCAGGCTGCAGCAGAAGATGGCAATGAGGGCGAGCGAGCCGTAGATCCAGATCTGGGTGCGCTTGCTGACGCCGAAGGTGGGGAAGGGCGAGGGGAGGAAGTTGTCGCCGGGGACGGGGGAGGTCTCTTCTTCCTCGCCGCTGGCGGGCGCGGTGGCCGTGGGGACGGCGGAGCCGGATGCAGGTTTGGAGGGGGTGACGGTGGCGTCCGAGTTGGTGGGCTTGGGCTTCGTGGGACGGTCGGGGATGTCGGTCGGAATGACCGTGGCGGTGGAGGTGCTCGTCGAAGAGGCGGCGATGGCGGTGGTGGTCGGAGGGGCGACAATGACGTCGTGGTCGTCGTCGTCGGTTTCTTCGGGCATGGGGAGGAGCTCTTGCTTGCTGGCATCGATGCATTCGCCCCAGAGGCGCAGCTTCCAGTCCGTGAAGGTCCCCTTGTGCTCGTTGACGTTGGTGTCTTTGACAATAACGGTCCAATTGCCGACACCCTTCTCGCCCCAGTGCGCCACCGACATGAAAGTCCAGTCGACGTATCCGCCCATGTAATTATCGTGGCGACGTGCGGTCGAAAGATGGCTGACGATGCCGCTCGGGCTCCGGAGTTCGACGCTAAGATCTCCCCGCCGGGTGTGCTCCACGTTCATCGTGAGCGTAATGTGCTCGAGCCTCTCCAGGTTGGCGTCCTTCAGCATGTCTTCGGTCACTTCAAAGTGACTCGCAAGACCCATCTCGCCTTGCGGGATCTCGTGCTTCACGTGCATCCACGGGGAGAAAAACCAGGCCTGGGGCTTGACGAGATCCCAAGTCTTAGCCGCATGGACGAGAGTGTACGCGTCGACCTTGCCGTAGCCAAATTGGTGGCTGTACTGCTTTCCGTACGGTGTTTCCTGCCAGTCGCTCTGGGTGTCGAGCTTGACAGCCGTATTGACAGTAATCCATTGGATGTCGCGCCAGGTAAGTTCGGGCCGAGCCTCTAGCGCAAGTGCATAAATACCAGCGACCAGGGGGCCAGCAGCAGAGGTTCCTCCGTGGGTGGTACTGCACTTGTCAGTTCCCACGTCCGTCGTGTGGATGGAGTCGCTCATGCCGCTGCTGTAGGTCACAACAAGCTGCGCCGAGCACTTCTCCGAGTAGTAGGGGTGGTTATTTTGCTTGTCAACAGCGCCAACGGTCACGCTGTAGATGCTGTTGGTGTAACCGTCGAAGTTGCAGTTGTCGTCGTTGGCCGCTCCATTTCCGGCAGCGAAAACATAGATGGAACCTTTACCGTCTCGGCCTTTCTGAACGCCTTTGACCATGGCCTTCCGGATGAGAATACCTGGGGCATCCATCGATTTTCCATCGTCAGGAGGCCCCCAAGAGCAGGAGTAGATCTGGTTTTCCTGGTATTCATAGTTCATAGCGAGCGCTTCGTCGGCATCGGTGATGCCTCCAGAAAGAATACGCACTCCGGAAATGCGAGAATTCCACGCGACACCAACGCCGCAAGCATTGTTTTTCGCAGCCGCAACTTCGCCAGCACATCTCGTGCCGTGCCTATCATCCGAGAGTCTCGGCTTGGGATCCTTGACATGGTCATTGTAGTCGTAGGAGCCTTTCCTGAAATAGTTGTCCCTCAGATCATCGCTGTCCATGTCCAAGCCGTCGTCAACGATGCACACGGTCGAGCCCTTGCCCGTGATTCCTTCCGACCACAGGCCCGACACGTTCAAATCGTTTCCCACCTCCAGAGTGTTATACAAGTGCCACTGGTCCTTGAATATGGGATCGTGGATGTCCAAGGAGTCCATCACGACCTGGCGGGAGGCAACAGCAGCCTGGTCTTCGGGATTCGGCTCCTCTTCTTTGCCCTGAGACACCGAGCCGGTGACGCCTTGCGCAATTGGGCCCCTCTTCACCAAGCGCTTCCGCGCCTCTTGTTTCTGGTGGAAGCGGATAGCGTCCAGGGGAGTCGCATCGAATGAGCCGTCTCTTCTCCGTTTCCGACGCTTCAATTCTTTGACCGCGTCGGCAACGATGTCGTCCTGGTGCTTGGTGGCGCGAAAGAGATGGTGGTCGTCAAGCTCGCCGAGCGGGCCCTCGTACTCGAGGCCGAGTAGCGCAGCTACTTCGGTGGGCTCGGCAGAGGCGTCCAGCTGTACAGCGTAGAAGTCGTGGGTATCGTAGCTGCGCGGGCGGAGGTCGCGAGCGCCGAGCACGGAGGCTGCGGCCAGCAGCGAGCAGAAAAGAGAGCGACGCATGGCGATTGCTGGGTGCCAGGAATTACGAGAAGAAGGACGGAGGATTATACAGCGTAGCAACGGTGATTCTGTGGGAGCGAGGGGCGTTAGCCAGGGCGAGGCGCAGTCGGAGGCGAGGTCGACGAAAGCGTACAAAGCGACAAGGTGTCCGCAGGGTGCAGGCAGAAGATGAAAGGGCGGCCGAGGGCCAGGCGGTCGGAGTGAGGCCGCGCAGGGGCAGAGGAACGAAGACCGAAAGAGCACGGTCAGGACATGTGTCGCACGGATTGCGGTCGAGCCGGCGGGAAAGAAGACAGGTGGTGGTGTAGGTGTAGGAGGCCTGGAGCGGCGCAATTACGACGCCAGGGAGAGTCAGACTGGGGGGAGATCAAAGCCGCGCGCCCAGCCGACCTTACCGCCTTAGGCAGGCCTGCGCGTTGCGACGCTCTCAGGGTTCAGCAGCGCAAAGCACGTGGACTCGGCGGCCGTGGTCCAGCTCAATGGCCCTCTGCGAGCATGTTTAGTTTGCACGAAAAGCCAAGCGCGCATTATTCCACGATACTGCTATCTCCATGGCTCTAGTCAGAGCAAGGCCTAATCTGGCCAGTTCACGGTCGTGTCGCGCTAGGGAGCCTTGGGGCCTCGGGCTCTGGCAGCGCACACACGCCGCCCTACCGCCCGGAGCAGCATAGGGCCCAGGCGGTCGGATCCGCGTGGCTATCGCGATGCGCCCGCAGCCCGCAGCCCGCAGCCCGCAGCCCGCCCAGCTCTTTCCCGTGTGGGTGCCGCCTGCCGCCTGGAGGTGGTGGGTAGTGAGTGGGTGGTGGGTGGGTGATGTTGTGCATCCTTGTCAGCAGCTAAAGAGTGGCTGGCATCAGATCAGCCACGCCATTGTGCATTTTCCTGCTCGCACCGCTGCCCAAGGCCGCTCTTCTCTCTTCTACGGAGCTGCGCGCTCTTTTCCTTGCCAATATTATCCATACATCTTCTCCGCCAGCATTGCCAGTCGCCAGTCCTCCCGCGCCTCACCTGCGCCAATTGGCTCTGAGATCCCAGCTGTCGCCGCACCTTGATCCTCCGCCATTGACTCTCAAGCTTCACGCATGTCTTGCCGATAGCATCCCGCCGCCCGCCTTGTTCCCTGCGCGTCCCGCGACGTCCATCTGAAGCTGCCTGCTGCTCCTACTCGCCGGCCCTTGCGCTCCTGTGCGTGAATCAAATCGCAAACTCTCGCGGCCCGCTGGCGACTGATGTTTGCTCTAGAAAATGGATCCCCGGCCCAGGCGCAACAGCGGCTCCTACGCGCGACCTCCCCCGCCCAACTCCCAAATCCCTCCTCCAAACTACAATCCTCAGCAGTCTTCTTCCTATCGTCGCCACCCCAAGCAGCTTCAGCCGGGATATCATCCTCCAGGTGACCCAGCCACCCTGTATCCGGAAGAGCTGGACTACGCCCGAGACTACCCTCCCCATCCTCAGAATGGCTCTTTCGGCTCCAACTCGCATCGCCGCAGAAGTAGTCAGTCTAACCAGCCGGTAGGAAATGGCCAGCCTTTGCCCGCTCCGGACGCCCCGCGCGGCCCTCCCGTTTCCTACAAACAGCCCTACATGGGAAGCTTTGCTGCTCCCGCCCGTTCGCGCAGTCACAAGCGCTACGAGCCTGCACCCGCCGCTGTGCCTAGAAACTTCCAACCGCCTCCGCCCAGTGTACAACCGCCGCAGTTTTCGCAGCCACCGACTTCGAGAGACTTTGAGCAGTCTCCCACCGCGACCACTCCGATAACTCCGAATACAGAGTACTCTGAGCGGAGGAGAAGTTCGTCGGGAGCCGCTGGTGTGCAACGGAGCAGGACCGGGTCTGTTTCCCACCGTTCTCCGCTACAAAAGCTTGAGGGAGCGTTGGACGGCATCAGGAAGGAAGAGCTTCGAGCCAGGGTCGAAGAAGCTGAGGCCGCTGCTGAAGAGAGGGCTGCGAGCAGGCGAGGTTCCGAACAGGCTGCACCGGCTGTTCAGCAGCCACGCCATGCCTCTGGTCCGGCGCAACCTGGCCCAGGCCCGCAGAGAACTGGCAGCGGAAGGCGGAACTTCTCTCTGCCTACTGGTGGTCTCGCAGAGCCTCGCCAGGCTGAGAAGGCTAACGTAGAATTCGGCCAGCCGTGGCAACCGGAGCAGCAGCAAGAGCATGGCCAGCGAAGAGCTCGGATTCCCCAGTCCGATGGCCCGATTGACCCTCTAGCAAAACGGAACTCACAAGTTGATCCCGATGTGGTCCGCTCCACCAGCTACCGTGATCGTACAGCGAGGACTGAAGTCGCTCGTTCACATCGAAACTCCATGGGCGGTGGTGCTGCCACAGCAGCTGGAGCTGCAGCCGGTGCTGGCCTTGGCCCACCAGCTTCCGGCGATCGCGGCTATCACGAGCAAGAGCAGACCACAATTGGCCGAAGCAACAGTAAGAGACTTCAGAAGCGCGCACGCCCTGAAGTCTACCAACAGACTGGAAATCGAGATCCAGCGGCTATGCCAGATGCTCAGAGACAACTACAAACCGACCGTGTTGGCCAAGCCCAGGGCACCCGAGCTGCCGGCCGATACCAACCACCGGATCCCTTCCCTGCGGAAGCGGTACGTAACCATGGCCCTGGTCCGAAGTACGAGGTCCCTCCGCAGACCACGAATGGACAGCGTGCACATGACCAGGTTGGTTTCAATAGGGAGGATGCCCACATGGCTCCCGCACCTCAGGAACATCGAAGTCATCACCTCCCCGATCTTTTCCATCGTCATCACCACGAAGAGCGCCGCTACACTTCATCCAAGCCTTTAGACGAATGGAAATCTGCGGAAGTTGCCAGTCTGACGGCAGATGATTTGAACATCGATGCACTTGACCCCGAGACAGAGTCAAAGCTTCCGTGGTGGGAAAAACGCAATTCACAGCAACGCCGAAGCAGTGGGCCCGGCACGGCACAGTTCGACGGCGCGTATGAAGAACCTGCCGGGCATACAATTTTTACGCCTCCGTTGTACATCAAATGCGGTCCGTTGCTGCGGTACGCTGGAATGAGGCGTGAATCTCGCATGGGACGTCCAGACAAATGGATCTGGAGGGGAAGCGTCATGATCGTTACCATCGATCAGCATTCGTCTTACGAGAAGCCTCCCACGTTGAGACTTTTCCTCCAGCCGAAAGATCTTCTGCCGCCTCCGCCCGCCCAACTCGATGAGTCAACCGGCCAGAAGCTCGCTTCGGAGTATGTGGATCCTCTTGCTGGTGAGATCAAGATGTCACGCACTGGAAAAACACTATACGTTAGACCCGTGGAGGATCTAGACGAGGAGGTCGATCTGTCCAGACGGGAGGATGATTCAGGATTGTACGAAGAATCAAAGACGGCGTCGAGCCATAGATCCCGGATCAGGAAGAAGGACGGGGAGAAATGTGGCAAATATCGAGAGGTTAAGGGCGTCAGGTTGTACGCTGAGAGAGGCGTGACTTTCTGGCGCTTCAACCTGGAGGTTGAGCTCGGTAAGGATCAAGCCCGAGTTGCTTACCGGATCAACCGCGGACCTGCCATCGGCTTCTGGGTTCCTGCCAGGGGAGAGACGATGAACATCATGTTCCACAGCTGCAACGGGTTCAGTTTGAGCGTCAATCCGCACGAGTTCTGCGGGCCCGACCCCCTTTGGCGAGATGTCTTGAACAATCATCAAACCCGGCCATTCCATGTCATGATCGGCGGTGGCGACCAAATCTACAACGATGCGGCCACGAGGCAAACAAATTACTTTCGGGAATGGCTATCGACGAAGAACGCAGCGCACAAACACTCGGCGGAATTCACGGACGAGATGCAAAACGAGCTGGAAGAGTTCTACCTCAACCGATACGCAATGTGGTTCTCCCAAGGCTTTTTTGCAATGGCAAACTCACAGATCCCCATGGTCAACATGTGGGATGACCATGACATCATCGATGGTTACGGGTCTTATCCCCATCACTTCATGAAGAATGCTGTCTTCTGTGGGTTGGGAGCCGTGGCTTTCAAGTACTACATGCTCTTCCAGCATCAGAGCGTCCCTGATGAGACTGAGGTTGACGAGCCTTCTTGGCTTCTGGGCGCAGCTCCCGGGCCATATATTGACCAGCTGAGCCGCAACCTTTTCATGTTCATGGGAAAGAACGTCGCCTTTGTCGGACTGGATTGCCGAACGGAGAGAATGCGTGATGAGATCCTCAGCGCTGAGACATACTACCGCATTTTCGATCGATGCCGCAAGGAAATCACTGAGGGCGAGACGAAGCACTTGATTGTGCTGCTCGGAGTTCCCATCGCGTACCCCCGGCTCAATTTCCTCGAGAATGTTCTGACTTCTCGTGTTATGGATCCCATCAAAGCCCTCGGCAGGACGGGGATGCTCGGAGGATTCGTCAACAAATTCGACGGAGGAGTTGAAATTCTCGATGACCTTGATGATCACTGGACTGCCAAGCACCACAAAGCAGAACGCAACTGGTTCATCCAAGAGCTGCAGGAACTTGCTGCTGACAAATCTGTGCGAATCACCATCCTCGGCGGAGATGTCCACCTTGCGGCGGTCGGTCAGTTCTACAGCAACAAGAAACTTGGCATACCCAAGGACCGTGACCACCGATACATGCCAAACGTCATCTCTTCAGCCATCGTCAACACGCCGCCACCAGAGCTAATGGCAGATATTCTCAACAAACGAAACAAGGTCCACCATCTTGATGCTGAAACGGACGAAGACATGATTCCCATGTTCACCCACGACGTCGATGGTAAACCCCGAAACAACAATCACCTTCTTCCTCGCCGCAACTGGTGCTCCATCCGTGAATACAACCCAGGTACCACGCCTCCACCGACGCCTCCTACTCGAACACCATCTCCAGACATGCAGCCTCCGAAGCTCACTCGCTCGCTATCCCTCACCCGAAGCGACTTCAAACCAGGCAACCTCATGCGCCGCCTTTCCAAGCGCGACAAAGGCCCGCCCGTGTCCTTCTACAACCGCGACTCCCCTCATGGTGGGCGCCACGCCTCTAGCTCCGACTCTTTCGGCCACCGACGTGGAAGTTCAGACTCGCAGCGCCCACCGAGCGGCTACCACACGCCCCAGCGAGCCGCCACGCAACCCATGGCATCAGCCAACCGCTCCACTGACAGCTACCGCTCCAACGCTCCCGTTGCTGACCCCCCACGCCCAAACCCCTTCCACCGCCGGCCGACCGGCCTGAGCATTAAGGCGGCTCGCAAGGGCGGCGCATTCGACGATGACGACCCAGCGAACCCAGAGGGCGCGATCAACCTTGAGAACGGTCTCGACATCGTCCTCAACCTCGAAGTCAGCCAAAAAGATCCGGCGGGCATCACGACTCCCTACAGGCTTCTTGTTCCCGCGCTCTTCTACGACGGACCGCCCGACGAGAACGTCGTCGAAGCGCCTGCAGGCAGGAGGCCGAGTGCGAGTGGAGGACTGAAGACGCTTTTCGGCCTGCGACGGAAGAGGCGGCAGGATTTCGTCGAGGACGAGTACTACGACAGCCGCAGCCCCAGCCCGACCGCGAGCGAGCGCAGCGCGATCGAGCGGCTCAGCCAAGTCGGTGGCCCGGCGCCACCGCGAGGTGGCGGTGGTGCTGCTGCTGCTGCCGGCTACGACGGCGCGATGCTACCACAACAGCAGCAAGCGCAGCGCCAGCTGCCGCCCCAGCCCCGCCACGCGTACAATCCGGACCACGCACCGCGCGGTGGCCCCGTCGCGTACGAGAGCCCCCCACGCGGCAGCTTCCAGCAGCGGCGACCCGACCCGCCCGTCCAGTACGGCAGTGATCCGGTCAAGAGCAACAGGCGTCCGCCGGGTGCCGGAGCTGCGGCTGTCCCTCCTCCACCACAACCGCCTGCGGCGGTCGTGGCGGCGACCGGAGAGCGCAGGTACGCGCATCCGCCTCCTCCATCGTCGTCGGCGCGGGAGCCGGTGCGCGCGGAGTACATGGCGAGTGGTGGGAACAACGGCGCGGCGTATCCTGGTGGGAGTAGGAGGGGGAGTCGGTACGGGGACCGCTATTACGAAGATGATGACGACGATGAAGATTTGAGCGATGAGGATTCGTTGGGGAGCTTTAGGAGCTATGGAGAGAATGGGAAGGGGAAGGGGAGGGTGGGGCAGGGGAAGGGACAGCAGGGCGGTGGTGGCGGTGGCGGTTTGCCGGCGAGGAAGAAGTGGATGATTTGGAAGTGAGGACGCTGGTGGTTGGAGTAGTGCGTAGGTGATGCTTTTTTTTTTTTGGTTTTTCCTTGGTTTTTGCGTCGTGGTTCCGATTCCCCTCCTCTTATTTTTTTTCTTCTCCTTTCGTTCTTTTTTTTTTCTCTTTATTCGTCCCTCATGGCTTGCCTGGAGCGTGCATTTTCTGTGCGTTGCTGCTGCGGCTGGGTAATTTCTCGTGATGACGGGTTACGACGACATGACCGTAATGACTGTGGAAAAAAAACCGGATTGTTGGGTGGTTGGGTGAGTGAAGAGGTAATTGGTTGATTCCCCTTGAAGTTGTTTCTCTTTTATGCTCTTATTACACCTCATTATTGTGTTATTCTTAATGCCGTTCTGTAGCATGTGCATTTTTCCCGTGCGGTTGCGAGAAATTTCCGCTTTCTCAGTGGCCGACTCAGTATTTGAGCTCAGTAATGCTATTACGTTGCGCATG
This sequence comes from Neoscytalidium dimidiatum, assembly GCA_037367355.1. Lineage (NCBI taxonomy): Eukaryota > Fungi > Ascomycota > Dothideomycetes > Botryosphaeriales > Botryosphaeriaceae > Neoscytalidium > Neoscytalidium dimidiatum. Next base: position 2,010,522 of record CM074704.1, on the reverse strand, counting down.
CTTTTCGCAGTCCTCGGGATCTTCGGGGCTCCCAATGAGATAGCAGGCGCCTTGTGAAGGGCTGGAAAATGACCGTCTGTAAACACAGGGAAGCTGATGAGATGGTGGCTGGAAATAGAGACGGTTGAATAAGCCTACGCTGGTGGGGACGTCCCAGAGATTTGGACAAACAGTGTGCTATGGAGTCAAGGACTTAACGCTCATTGGTTGCCCGGAAATAAAGACTGAGGTACGTAGTCGAATCCGACTGGGGTGCTTATGCGATGGTAAGTCTTACAGCAGCCCCCTCACTGTCGTGCACGTCCCAGCAATATATGCATAGTCCTCTGTGTGACACCGAGCGGCAACATTTAGGGCTGACAAGCTGATTCATTGGGCATGGTTTCAGGACCTCCCTGCCGAAACCGCATAGACGTGCATGTAGGGGAGCTTAAGCTGCTGCCGATCGGTCTTAGCAAGTGCTTACCGTCACCTACCTTGCGCAAACGCTCTTTCGTCCCCCTACCCCGCCGGATCACATCGCCCATTTGAGACGCTTCCCTATGTCCTCCATGACGGCAGCAGCACCACGGCAACTGAAAAGACGCATCTGCGGATCCGCTGCGGTTCTACTCTCTTGCCCCGCAAATACTTATGGCTTACAGTCCCTCAGCAAGGGGAAGCGGAGGGATGATAGTTTCATAGGCAAGAAGGAACGCCGTCCACCATACTTACCTGACGTACAAAGCAGGATATAATGCTCGTCTTCTTCTCTCTTGCGATCTTGTTTCTCCTTCCCCTCGTCACCACCGCGCTCAATCTCTTCCCCCATACCCCCGGTAGTCCCCTTATAAGCAGCTTCTTCGGCATCCCCGGACAAAATGCTACCTACGACGTACGCCACCCCCTGTATGACAAATTAAATATAGGAAGGAAACAACGAAACTCATCCACAGAAACCAACTGTAGTACGTCATCGTCGGTGGCGGGACAGCCGGCCTGACGCTTGCGACACGTCTCGCTGCTTCCCCACGCAACCTCAGCGTTGCGGTCGTGGAAGCTGGGAATGGATTTTACGAGCTTTCGAACGGGAATCTGAGCGTCGTGCCTGGGTACGCGGCGTGGTTCACCGGCAACGATCTCCACGATTGGCAGCCCGGGGTCGATTGGGGGTTCAAGACTGTGAAGCAGGTGAGTCAATTTTGCTTGTTTCTCTTTTGTTTCGCGACTGGGGGCCAGGAACATGTTTCTGGCCCAGAATCCAGTCAGTTTGGAGACTCGGATGGAATTGATTGATGACAAGTGCGAAAGGCGTTCTCAAACCGAACGTACCATCTCACGCGCGGGAAAACGCTCGGCGGGTCGTCAGCGCGGAACTTCATGTTGTATCAAAGGTCAGCATGACTTCCATCTGCTTTTCGAGCTAGTCTGCGTTCTTTAAGATTTTCCCAACCTAACACCCTCCAGAGGGACGGTGGACTCCTTTACCAAATGGGCCTCCCTTGTCAACGACAGCTCTTACCTCTGGTCGAGCGTTCTCCCCTACTATCAAAAGTCACCGCACTACACGCCCTACAACGCCTCTCTGTATACAAACTCCACCAATGCCCAGGACCCTGCCGCCTTCTCCCAATCTGGTGGACCCCTCCAAGTCTCCTTTCCCAGCTACATCGACTCCTTCAGCACATGGACACAACAAGCCTTCCAAGCCTTCGGAATGGCCCTAATCCCGGGCTTCAACTCCGGGCGCCTCCTGGGCTCCGCCTACGCGACCTTCACGATCGACCCGACGACAGGATTCCGCTCCTCCAGCGAAAGCAGCTTCCTAGCCTCCGCGCTCCTCTCCGGCGAGCAGCGCGCGCCGACCATCTACACCAACACGCTCGCCACACGGATCCTCTTCACCAACACCTCCTCCACCAACGCCTCCTCATCCTCCACAAGCAACCCTCTCCCCCGAGCCACAGCCATCCACGTCACAACCGCGGGCACATTCGGCACGCCCTCCCTCGGCTACACCCTCCACGCCCGCAACTCCATCATCCTCTCCGCCGGGGCGATCCAGTCGCCCCAGCTGCTCCTCGTCTCCGGCATCGGCAACTGCACCGCCCTCCGCGCCCTCTCCATCCCGTGCGTCGCGCACTCCCCCGGCGTGGGGCAAAACCTCTGGGACCACCCCCTGTTCGGCACCTCGCACAAGCTGCGCATGCCGACGCTCTCCGCGCTCGCCACCAACGCCACGCTCGCCGCGCAAGCCGCCTCGTCCTTCCTGGGGGACGGCGGCGGCTCCGGGTCCGGCCCGCTCGGCTCCTCGGCCGGCGGCATGTACGCGTGGGAGAAGCTGCCGGCTGCGTACAACCTCTCGACGGCGACGCGCGCGCGCCTGGACGCCGCCTTCCCCGCCGACTGGCCCGAGGTCGAGTGGCTGCCGGCGGCGGCGTTCCGCGGCGCCAACGCGGCGCCCGAGCGCGGCGACCCGCGCGACGGCGGCATGTACGCGACGCTCAGCACGGCGCTGGTGGCGCCGCTGTCGCGCGGGAGCGTCCGGCTGCGCAGCCGCGACGCGGGCGTCGCGCCCGCGATCGACCCGGGTTGGTTCGCGGACGCCGGGGACGTCGAGGTCGCGGTGCGGGCGGTGCGGCGGCAGAGGGAGGTGTGGGCGTGGCTGGTCGAGCGCGGGGTGGCGGAGGAGGAGGAGTATTTTCCGGGGGGAGGGGTGGTGGGGGATGAGGAGGTGGTGGAGTGGCTGAGGGGGAGCTTCACGACGGTGAATCACGCGAGCTGTACGTGTAAGATGGGGGTGAGGGGGGAGGATGAGATGGCGGTGTTGGATGCGCGGGCCAGGGTGTATGGGGTCGAGGGGTTGAGGGTCGTCGATGCGAGCAGTTTCCCGCTGTTGCCGCCGGGGCATCCGCAGGCGACGGTTTACATGCTCGCGGAGAAGATTGCGGAGGGAATTCTGGAGGAGTAGGCAGGGGAGGTGTGGAGAGAAGTTGAAGTTGGTGCAGGAGCCATTGGTGGAGTTCTTCTCTACAACTGTTGTGGGGGACGGCGAAACACGAAGTCATAGTAGTCATCCCGATGTCAATTCATCCATGTCTTTGAACTGTCGTTGCAATCCTATGTCGGGAAGGCTGCCCCTACTGCTCGTAAGATGGTCTGACTTTAACTCATCTGGAATCAGTTCCGTAACCTCCTATTCCTGATTCTCCAGCTATAGGTAGTCCTGGCTAAGGAATATATTTGGCGCAGCTTGATGGCATCTTCACCTTTGGATGAGCAGCATATTCGGTGATGCTAATTACTCAATACTCCCTGAGGACTTCCTGGACGTTGTGCCCCCACTGTTCGCAGTACAGCAGTTCTTGCCTTGTCATTGAAATCTTGCTTTCATTGGACCGTCCGCAATCTGTATCGCTAGAGACAGTACTGGGCGTTTATTGGCTTCATCTTTCAGGACGTCTCTTTCGATAAAGTCGCCGACGAGCTCTTGCAATTTCTCATCAGGATTGTTCAGTTGAGGCAGTAGGTTCCCTTCCAGGTTCTTCACACAGTCATGCCAGCTAGCGATGCGTCAAGACTTGGTAGTCGACATGTTCGCGCCTTTTCCGACTAAGGCGTGTAAGTTGTTGCCGCTTCGCGCGACGCTCTCCCGCTTATCGGCCAGCGAGCGGGCGGAGAAGGGCGCGCCAATCGGCAACCCGAACGCAGCTTCCCGCATATCGCATCAATAACCCATCGACAATTCCCCACCTACCCTAAGCCAGTCCACCACTTCTGCCACTGCAGGTCGAGTCTATATAAAGATGTCTCGACCCGTTGCCCGACCAGCCTCGGTCTATGCCAACTCCTCCACTGCGTCCTCAGTACCTCAAACATCCGCACTCACCACCCTCCCAAGCTGAGCTCAGCCTCGCAAACCACCAACGATCACCAATCCCCTCATCTCCCGCGCTGAGATCTTGCCCCCCGCACGCGCACAGCTGGCCATGGCTCCCAAAATCGACTTCGAGCCCAAATACATCACCTTCGACTGCTACGGCACGCTGACCGACTTCAACATGTCGCGCATGGCGCGCGAGGTCTACGGCGACCGGCTCTCGGGCGAGGCGCTCGAGCGCTTCGTGCACCTGTTCTCGGGCTACCGCGTGGACGAGGTGCTCGGGCCCTACAAACCCTACCGCGACGTGATCGTCGGCGCGCTGCGCCGCGCCTGCGCGCGGACGGGCGTCGCGTACGACGCGGCCGAGGCCGAGTCCTTCTACGCGGCCATCCCGGCGTGGGGCCCGCACCCGGACGTGCCGGCGGGCCTGCGCCGGCTGGCGGCCAGGTACAGGCTCGTCATCCTGTCGAACGCGAGCGACGACCAGATCGCGCGCAACGTCGAGAAGCTGGGCGCGCCCTTCCACGCCGTCTTCACCGCGCAGCAGGCGCGGAGCTACAAGCCGCGCATGCGCGGCTTCGAGTACATGTTCGAGCAGCTCGGCTGCCGGCCCGAGGACGTGCTGCACGTGTCCAGCAGCCTGCGCTACGATCTGATGACCGCCGAGGCCATGGGGATCAAGCACAAGGCGTTCGTGAAGAGGGGCCGCGAGCCGTCGACGCCGTATTACAATTACTATGAGGTCGACGATATCGGGCAGCTGGCTGACCTGCTCGGCTTGTGAGCTGGGAAGATGGTTCGGTGATTCGAGAAGAGCAAGGCCAGTGGACCAGGCGTTGATAGGGTGGCTGCGGAGGAGAGGGCAACACTTCGCTAGATACCAGCCGGAAGGGGGTTAATCACTGCAAATCGAACAGGGACAGTAAATGTTAAGAGAATGCGTGTCGTGATTTTACAGAGATGTTAGCATTCAGGAAAAGTGAACGAAGAACGCAAGAGCAATGTCGTAATCAGAAGGTATCTCGCCGCACCATGAAGGCGGCAGACCTTAGCGCTGAACGAGAGGCAGCCAACAACACCACCCAGCTCCTTAGCAGAACGTCAGCCCTATCCTCAGCCGAAAACACCGTTCGAAAATGCGGGTTCAAAACTCACAGCATCGCGTCAAACGACCGTGACATTACGACAGAGCCCAAAAAGGCAGAAAAGAAATCCTACAGATTTCGTACACATACACCGAACATGGCCCCGTATGCTGAAATAAAAGAAAAGAAAAGGCAAAAAAATCCCATTGACATACCCAAACACCATTCTCCCTTTTCCTTTTTCCCACCCCCCGCAACCTCAAAACACCCCAACCACAACCCCGACCCCCAGCCCGAGCACCCCCATCCACCCACCCACAACATCGACCGCAGCTCCCCCACCCGTACTACTCGCGCTCGCGCTCGCCCGCGTCGCCTCCGCGCTGGTCACCAGGGTCGTCGTCGTCGTCGCCGCCGCCGCCGCAGAACCGCCCACATCCGACGGCTCCTGCCGACGCGCCGACGTCGTCTGCAGGGCAGTCCCGTTGCTCGGCCCGGCACCGGCACCGGCACCGGCACCGGCACCGGTGCTGGTAGCGGAAGTGGAGGAGCCGTTCTCCTCGGTGCCGGTCAGGATGCTGGCGTCGCTCGCGACGGCGCTGCTGGGCAGGAGGGTGAAGCGGGCGGTCGTGCCGTCGACGACGGTGGTCACGACGGTGGCGTCGTCGCTGCCGTCGGGCAGGTCGGTTTGCGAGCGGGTGGCCGTGCCGGTCAGGGTGACGACGTCGGCGGTGGCGGGGGAGATGGAGCCGTGGGCGGCGGTGGTGGTGGTGGTGGTGGCGGTGGATGATTCGGAGGAGTCTTTGCGGGCGAGGAGGTGGTTGCGGGCGGGGGCGAGGTTGCGGGCGGAGGTGAGGGTGGTGAAGAGGAGGAAGAGGAGGAGGGGAAGTGGTGTGTGCATGATGGTTGTTGTTGTTGTTGCTGGTCGTTTCGTTTCGTTTCGTATAAGTGTAGGTAGATTGGTTTCCTTTGAATCTTTTTTTTTTTTCCTTTTCTGTTTCGTTCCCCGGTTTTGTTATGGATGAGAGAGCGAAGGGATTGAGAGTGGGCGCGTGTGATCAATTGTCTTAAGAGGAAACGACAGGATTGGAATACGCGGTGGCGAAGGAGGAAGCGGCCGTAAGACCCAAACGAGTGACGAAATGGGAATTGAGGCTGAGAGCCGGGTCGGCTTGGACGGCGGGCCGGCGCGCGTTGGGGTGGGTTTGCTTGGATGGAGCGAGGCGAAAGAGAAGTGCCGGGTTGGAATAATAATAAAAAACGGAGGCGCAGCGGCGACGGGCAAGCGTTCGGGAGGTCGATGCCGGGGTTCAGGGCGCTAATGCGAGGCAAGGGCGACTGCTGGCCGGGGAGACGTAGGGCAGTGACGTATGCGGCCCGTGGCGCGGCCTGCGGAAAACGGCGAAAAGACGCGCAATTCGAAATGCAAAACACGTCGATCCTTCTTCTCGCCTGTCGGCTGCCAGTTGAACCCCTCCTGTCGCCAGCTCGCCACTTGGCCGTCAGCGAACGACCCCGCGAAGCCTGCGAGATGGGTGAGATAGCTGCTGCATTGAGCGTCGCGGAGCTTGCTGCGTCTTATAGGTGCGCTCCGTGGTTTCGCGCGCATCGTGAGCCCTGAATTTCGCTAGCAAACGAACAGAGAAGAGAGATTAATTTAGGGTGGCCCTGCCGCAGATTGATGGCTGTTTGATCTGCGACCCACTCGCACTTGGCCTGACCGCGCCCTCACCTGCTCGGCTCCGCTGCCCTTCCGGCTCCCATATTGCCCACCCATTTGGGCCTACGCGCTTCACTGCATACATTCTTGGACGCCTATAGCTGCTTTCCGTATCCGACGGTTGGTATTGGCGCCCAGACTTGTATCCTTGGAGACTGTAGTGTGACTATGTTTCAGCAGGGTATGGTGTCAGAAATCGCACCGCTGCAAAGGAAACGAAAAACATCGCTTAGTACTTAGTCCTACGTCCTGTCAGAGATGGACCCATATCCATGATTATCGCTTGGCGTCCAGGCATCCGCCTGCAATGCAGCAGACTCAACATCAGCTCTCAACAGCCAGACCCCAGTCCGCAGGCGCCAGCATCCTCCAAACGCAATACCCACGAATGATGCCCGCCAGACCCCCAACAACCCAGAAAACAAACGTCCATAAAACCTCCCTTCCTCCAGCAACACGGAGAAACAATGTAACAAAGGAAAGACCCAACTCGCAGCACCACTACCACTAGCACCATCACCGTCACAATGGCGGACCCCACAACCACCACGACCTCACCACCCCGCCGCCTCCCTCCCCACCATCGACCCCTCCCGCACCCACCCATCCTACAGCCCCCTACGCCGGCCTCCCCCATCCTGCCGCCCGGCTTCGTCTGGCACCGATAGCAGCTGCGTCCCGCCCGCTGCATGCGGCGGCGTTTAATGGGCGGTTGGAGTGCGTGGAGGTGCTGTTTGAGGCGGTGGCGTAGAGGGCGGCGGCGGCGAGGAGTCGTTGTGACGGCCCAGTTGCTGCAGGCGGCGGCGCATTCGGGGAACGATCAGGTGCTTCGGTTCGTTCTGGGGAAGGGAGGGTTCCCGCTACACGATGAGGCGGAATCGGCGTCTTGGAAAGGAGCAAGGCTCGACGCGGCGCAGAGAGAGGCTGTTGAGATGGCTCTGCGGAGAACGCAAAAGGTCGGCGCAGACGTTCTGCGGTTACTCCTGTCTTATCTGACTCCGCCTCGAGAGGACGGCCGCCTGCAACATCTTCAGACCTCGCCTGGGACAAAAGAGTCCCTGGTATCAACGGCCATCTATCCAGTCGACCGAGGCGATATCGAAGCTTTTGAGCTCGTGTATCATACAACCTTGGATGACCCGAATTCGGATAAAGGAACGATTGCTGCCGGACCTGAGCAAAATCTACCAAAGCAAAAGCTCCTTGGCGAGCTGCTTTGCAAGGCAGTGGAAGGTGGACACCTGGATACTGTGGAGCTGATGGTTCGACATGGCGCCAGTATTCACGATGCTTGCGGGCGCAGCTTTTCTCTTCCCCTCCACATTGCCGCTGCCAACAATCACACGGAACTCATTCAAGACATCCTGGAAAAATACACTCCCGATATCGATAGGGCCAGCGGACGCTATGGGAATGGACCCATAGCCTTGCTCATTGCTGTCATGGGAGGATTCACGGAAATCGTGAAGTTGCTCCTGATGGGTGGCGGACCGGTTGAACAGATCGAGCAACACGTCGAGCCTCGAAAGGCAACGAAGTTGATTGTCAGCGCAGCAAAAACGTATCGGCAACAGTTGAAGGTCGTTTTTGCAGATGACGCTCACCAGCCGGATAGCCAACCTGGTACGGGCGCTGTGAGCGTGGAGCTGGTCGATGGTAATACTGACTGGTTTCACCTCGTACGTAAGACAAAGGATGATGAAGAATTAGCGAAGGTATATCCGTTTGGACGCGAGTTACCGGTACCAGATGGCGATGTTGCTTCTTCTTAAATTCCATGACCTTTTTCCATTAGCACTTTTCGCTTAGCCTTTTTTTTGTTTTCTTCCTCGTTTGCCTTTTTGTCTAAATCTGCATTGGCCGCGTCCCTAGGGCTGGGGCTGAAGAAAACGTGTCAAATTTGATGACTTTTTGTCTCACTTTTGTTCTTTTGATCACATCCGAGGCTTCGAATTCAATGCCGCGCCAAAGCTTGACGCGCTTGCTAAACACTTAGACAGATAAGGAAATGATTACTGATAAAGATGGCGCTTGGCGCACTGGGCTCATGCAGCGGCGGTGATCCCGTTTCCGAGACCCCTGGGCTTTTTCCCCCGCACTTTCTGCAGAACTCCTCCTCTTCGGCATTATCCGATTTCGGTACCAAGCGCAAAGACACGCATGCCCAGGATTATGATATCTTGGATTCAAGTGAAGCAGGAGTATCTCTATGTTCCCTCGCTGCTTGCTGGAACAGAATGGCATATAGTGGAGCTGACCACCCGTATCCCTGCAGCCACTTCAACACCAAGAGAAGCCATAAGCAAATCGGCAGAATAGGACGTAGCATACTTGCGACATTGAGCTTGATTGCTATCTCGTTCTTACACGCGATCGCTCAACTAAAAATCCGCAGAATCCTAGAGGCCGTCACCAATGCAATGGGCACAGGAAATGAGCAATCTGCATGCTCTAACCTACAAGCGCTTACATCTCACTCCGCCACAGCGATGGCAACGTGGATCCAAAACTTGCCCCGCAGCGGGGTTATTTACTTACAGCTTTTCCAATAATGCTTCTTACCTCCACCCTTTGCACTTCTCTCTCCCTCAAAATCCAAAACAAATTTGAAGTCTGCAACTCATCTTTCACAATGGCGTCCAACGGTCTTCCAGCATCGTTCAAGGCGCAGCTTTTCATCAATAATGAGGTATGCTCCCTATTTTGTGTTATTTCTATCCTCTCATTACCCTTTGCCTTCTTATTCTTTTTCTAGTACTCACTAACAAGTTCTCCAGTACGTTGACGCCAAGTCCGGGGAGTCTTTTCCCGTCCACAACCCCCACGACGAATCCGTGCTCCACCCTGCCGTCCCCATTGCTGGACAGGCAGATATCGACGCCGCCGTCGCCAGCGCCAAAGCAGCGTACGACACCCCGTCCTTTACTTCGTCCTTCGGTTTCAACCACGCACAAACCACTCCCATCAATCCCACTTTTCGCCAACATACCCCCAACTAACGCGTCACAAGCTTCAAAACCGGCCCCTGGCGCACCTTCACCGGCAAGCAGCGCGCAGCCGTGATGAACAAGTTCGCCGACCTGCTCGAGGCCAACGCCGCCGAGCTGGGCCAGTACGAGACGCTGTCGATGGGCCAGCCGTCCTTCATCAGCGGGCTGATCGTGCAGTGGGGCGCCGACACCTGGCGGTACTACGCGGGGTGGACGGACAAGATTGCGGGGCAGACGCTGCCCGAGGAGGACGGCACCTACCGCATCGTGCGCTACGAGCCGCTGGGCGTGTGCGCGGGAGTCGGGGCTTGGAATGCCAGTCCCAGGTACGTTCTTCTCTTTCTAATTCCCCACTTCTTGCCTCCCAAGCGGGCATGCCAGGGGGGAGGGAGGAGGGGAAGCAAAAAAAAAACAAGATCATCGACCAACTGACCTCCACCAGCACCTTCGCGTGGAAAACCGCGCCCGCCATCGCCGCCGGCAACACGATCGTGTACAAGGCGTCGGAGAAGTCGCCGCTGGGCGCGCTCGCGCTGGGCGCGCTCGTCAAGGAGGCCGGCTTCCCGCCGGGCGTGATCAACCTGGTGTCCGGGCCGGGCAGCACGGGCGCGCTGCTGGCGGCGCACACGGGCGTCGCGAAGATCTCGTTCACGGGCTCGGCCGCGACGGGGCGGCGGATCCAGGACGCGGCGACGCGGTCCAACATGAAGCGCGTCACGCTCGAGCTGGGCGGCAAGTCGCCCGCGCTGGTGTTCGACGACGCGGACCTGGACAACGCGGTCGCGCACTGCTCGCTCGGCTTCCTGCTCAACAGCGGCCAGGTGTGCATCGCCGCGAGCCGGACGTTCGTGCACGAGGCCGTCGCCGACGCCTTCACCCGGAAGCTGAAGCTCGCGTTCGAGGCCACCGCGCGGGCGATGAGGGACCCGAGCCAGGCCACCAATCCGATGCAGCAGCTGGGCCCGCTGGCCGACCGCGCCCAGTTCGAGCGCGTGATGGGGTTCATCGAGAGGGGGAAGGCCGAGGCCGAGCTGCTGACGGGCGGGGGGAGGGTCGGCGACAAGGGCTTGTTCGTCGAGCCGACCATTTTCGTCAATCCGAAGCCGGATGCGGAGATTTGGACGGATGAGGTTTTCGGGCCCGTGAGCACGGTGAGGACGTTCAGGACGGAGGAGGAGGCCGTGGAGCTGGCGAATGATACGCAGTATGGGCTGTCTGGTATGTTGAAGGAGTTTCCCATAGTCCGGGAAGAAGTGTGTGTGTGTGTGTGTTTTGATGGGAAAAGATTCCGGTATGCTGACGCGTATGGATAGCGACGCTCTACACCAACTCCGTCTCCCGCGCCCTCCGAGTGTCGGCGCAGCTGGAGGCCGGAACAGTCGGGGTCAACTCCAGTTTCACCCCGAATCCGACAACTCCATTCGGTGGCGTTAAGCAGAGCGGGCAGGGACGGGAATTGGGATACCAGGGATTGCTTGCGTATTTGGACACGAAGACCATTCACATCAAGTAAGTATCATCAGATAACAACAATTTACAGAGGCAATGCACTAACAAATCATAGCATGGCCGTGTAGATAATGGGAAGACGTGTGGGTGGTCCAGCCGTAAAGTATTAACCGTACTACATATGAGGATGACAGAATAAACCCGCAGCCAGGACGCCGTTCCGAATTTCACACTTTCACTGAACCAGATCACAAATGCTTCCACTACGATCCATTTCTGTACCACTGATAATGTTCTGAAACCTGCGGGATGTTGCCAGGAGCGGCACCAAGTCCGGGTCTAGCCGTAGCTGGTCGTTCCTTTGCTCGACGGAGTTTGAGCTCTCTCTAGCCCCTGTAGCGGAAGAAGCGGGAATATGCTGGCCTAATGTTCTGACAAATCGTTCAGCAGATGAAATCAGGTTTCGCATGGCTCAATCTCCTTACTGATTTGTATTCTTCGGTGCCCAGTACCGGCTAGTCCAGTACCGGCTCTGCAAAGATACCTTTACGAAGTCAATGGAATTCAGCAATGCTATGTCTTAAGCGCTTGATCAATTGTATACTAACCAAGTTCTGCATGTTTTTGCCGGATGACACGGCGGCATTTGCAACACTCCCGGAAGACATGTCCTTCTTGTTTCTTAGCTTGTTTGCTCCGTGTGTCTTGTGTTGTGTAAAAGCATGCACTTCGCCGAAAGCTGTTTTCCCAAGCAAAAACAAGACTTAAGTTGAAGAGACAGAGTACAAGCGCGTAAGTGAATGGTATGAAAGGATACTGGTGTTCTCGTATACTAAATACTACTAACCAGTATGCCAAGGAGCCAACCTTTTCATGCACCCTTATCCCAAGAGTTGGTCTAGACCAGTTCGTCCGCGGTTAGTGCCGCATACAAGAACACCTCCGCTCGCCTTCCGAGACATCACATTCGCCCAAAATGGCAAAAATCGAACCGAATGCCTTTCCAAAGATAAGCACGGGGCGGATGCAGCGGAAGCTCTCGTAGAACGGTCTTTTGAGCAGGCAGCACCTTGTATATCTTAACAAGAAGGGTCCTGGAGAGGCGGCAGCGTTGGCTCAGGCGGTTCTCCCAGTACATGCAGCCATTCAGCGGGCCGCAGTAGAAAACAGCATTGCATCAAGTCGCTATGAAAACAGATACAGCACACGAACAGTCCTCGTGCACAATTTGAAGTGAATGTCATCCATATTTGAAAGCGTTTCCAACGAATCAGACCTTCCACTTCGTACAGCTCGACGTCTCCTCTGATCCTCGGCGTAAGGCCTTATCGCGCCAACAAGACAGCCTCGTATCAAACAAAGAAACCAAGGCCGCCATCCGACATCCCCGCGAACAACTTCAAACGTCTCTACTAATCGCGTCCACAATTTTCGCCTCAATTGCGACCGGCGGAGACTCTCCGGCCAAGCATCCGTGCATACGGTACGCGCCCTTAGCCCGAGTTAACCAAACAAATGAGAACCGCTAAACAGTAAGTAGCAAACAGTCTTGGACCGGGTCGTTGGAAACGGGCGGAGTCAGCGTTTCCAGTTAGTTCACGCCGCGATCTGGGCCTCAGCTTTAACTTTATAGCACGACATCCGCACTTCCCATAATACTGGACCCTGCAGTAGTGCTGTCGGCCGAGACAACCTCTTAGGCTTATATGCTCTCGATCCGCGCGTTCCTGGGAAGCCGCAACGAATGAGCACTCACGACGACGAGGCAGCACGAAGTCAAGAGTCGGGCTATCTTGTAATTAGCTACACTACATGCAACTGTTCCAGCACCAAGAAAAGTGCCCGCCCTATATACGAACCTTCTTTTCCCATCATCCGGAACGGTTCGTTTTAACCTTCTCTTATCTACCCGTCTCAGCCAAAAAAGCTAAACACATCTCATCTCAAATACACAATTTGCTCCTCTGTCGAATCATCCACCGCCTCTCCGAACATGATGCCATGCACATAACAGTCTCCGATGACGATATGATGGTCGTGCACAGGATCACCCTCACAGCTGCGTTTCTCGCAACGCAGATCCCGCATACGGCGGAGGATGAACGGTACGCTGCTTCCGAACAGCACCCACACCTCGTCCCCTTGCTGCATCCATGAAGGGCCTAGCCCGATGCGACCTTGCTTGGTAACGAAAAGCTTCCGTCCTGCGGCTGAGATGTTCAGCTCTTGAGCCAAATTCGTATCAACGAACTCGGTACTCGGGCCCTCCCCCATGTGCGACCGGACGAAGTCGTTCAAAGCCTGCTCGCTGAACCCCGCATAGCTTTCGTCAAGGGTGTGCACATCTCCGGACAGTGTCTTTCCAAAGGCCACTTTCAAGGATGGATCGCAGGAGATTGTTTGGCGCAGAAATTGTGCCCAGTCGGAAATACTCTTGAACTCGTCTATGCAGTACGTGTGCGCGATTTCGTATTTGGTACTCAGATGAGATAAGGCATCCACTTTGACTCCAGAGGCAGACAATTCGACATCGCCGTATCTTTGGATTTGAATTCGTCTTTTGGTTCCTGCCTCGTACCATTCGCCACGCATCCGTCGATTGAACGCAGTTGTCTCCCGGCTAAAGTCCTTAGCCCATGAAGGGCAAGAACTAAGTGGTGGTGATTCCCTCCAAAAAACAGAAAGCTGCCTGTCAGGATACTCACTCAACAAGTGAGAGCTCAAGCGTTTGCTCAACTCTTCCCAAGTGATTGTATAGTCTGCCGGAAATCCGAACTTCGGCGTAAGCATTCCGAGCAACGCATATATCTTATCTCGCGGGTCCTTGGCCTGCCGATCGTGGAAGCTGTATAAAAAATCCAGAAAACTGATATCAGGCATGGTAACCCAGGTTCGAGCTAGCTTGAGAGTGTTAAAGCATTTCTGAAATTTGAACAGGATGTTGATTGTCGCTTCTCCGTAGGACACGTCGGGATCCAAATGCTGGGCAAGACATGTGAAAGCCTTAGAGCAGCAAGTTTGAGAGTGACGGTACAGGTTTTCGGCTGCTGTGGCCATTTTTCGTAGAGAGAATTCCAGGTTTCCGCAGTAGATTTTTGAATTCGGTGGCAGCGCAGCCTCCTGCACAGTCCAAGAACGGGTCCACCAGCTGCGATTCAGGAATGCGCCAAGAGCAAATATCGGCTCCAGATCCTCAAATGTAAGTTTGCACCCGCTGTAGATTATTTTCTTGAAAGGTGTGATTTCGTCAAGGTGAAGGCCTCGGTTAAGCATGTCTACCACTTGGTTCAACGTGGAGATCCTTGGTTGGCGTCCATGCCATTGGCAATCTGGATGGCAGCCATCCCACCGCGTACCAGAAGAGTCCTCCCTACCAGTTTCTTCCTTTGAGATCTCATGCCCACGACCAGGGCCTGGGTCTGACTTTGGATTTCCACAAGGCGAATGACTGTCCGGATCCTGTGGCTCAGCACCATTGCAGCAAGAGAAACGCTGCGTCATACACCATTTGTCACACGCCTCACACTCCCTGCCTATCCATAACAGCCCCAACATACAGTTCTTGTATATTTCTCCCATGCGGTCCACCTGCCATGTTTTCTCCAAGTTGTTCTCTTGATTGATGCAAATAGCGTCAACCCAGAGAGTGCGGCTCTCTTCGGGATGTCGAAACGTTTTGAGCGCGTGAAATAGATTTGACGAAATCTTGTGCTGTCGATCATTCAATGTGATATAAGCTTTGTGTTCAGTATATCCCCAGACATAGGACAAAGCTTCATATCTAGGGCCTTCGTTCAAAGAAACTACCTCCAATGAGCACCTTAGAGGATCACCAAATTGACCAGCAAAAACATTGACCAGACGTATCTGACATTGCTCTTCCTGTACTGGATATTTTTCGTAAATTGCAGTCATACCCTTTCCCCCCGCATCAGACTCGCTTAGGAATCCGTAGTCTTCCGTTGATGAAAGCAGCGGAACAGCCTTGAGAAGGGTAAGATACGGTGCAAGATAAGGCTAGGCCAGCGTGTCTCACCTCTTTTCTTGCTTGATCTTCCTGGTATTGGTGAATCGGAGAGTATCCCGTGGGGTACATAATATACGCTCAGTTCTTGCAAAACGAATAGTATGACTCTGAGACTGTATTTTTGCATGGGAGTGATGCTGTATAGTTGCACGATATCAGGCAGCAGCCCCGCTGAACATATATAGCGAGGCTACGGAGCAGTTAATCATACGAGACATATTTATATCTCCAATTTTTACATCATAAGGTCATCAGGATATCACGGCAGACTAATGCCATGGTAAGAGGTCAACCCACGAAATTGTCTGGCCCGGCATTGCTCGCTATGGTTTCCACGATACAACCACATTATCCTACAAGCAGGAAGGTGTCAAACTTCAAAGCCGTGTCCCAGGGAAGGTGTAATGTACAACACAGTTTCTCCTACATATTCATCCGTTTTTGGTCCGGAGAATACACGTGCAACGCTCTTATTGAACACTACGGATACCGATTAGACTCCATACAACACCGTCACCGATAACAACGGAATCGACCTTTTCCATAGGCTCAGAGTCAGGAAGGTTCACAATTTTGAGGTTCTCGCCGCCCCTTGACCATTCGCGTGGCAGGATAGCAAGCTATTTTCCTGCCTCATGTTGTCCAATAGGCGTGACGTGACAAGGGTGACATCCCATGCATCATAGGGTGAAACATTGCGACACCTTGAGTGCCCCGCTAACCTCTTGCATCAGCGCTCCCACATCAACCCTGGTTCCTCCTACATATTTATCCCACGTGTTGGCGTCGAATCTTCTCCCGTGCGATTCTCCCGCATTTCTCCAACCGCCATCCCCTTCTCCGTCTGAATTGTTAGCAAGCATAACTGCAACGCTGAAATCGTGCGGCATCCTATTGACTCACGTGAGCGTCCCACAAGAACTGCGCCGATTATCGGGCGGTAGCATGACATGAACAGTTCATCGTCAAAAGCATCTGCGATACGAGTATGATCGATCACCGTAGTTGCTTTCCAAGTGAAACGCCTACATGAAGCATTTCCGAGCCCAAGTGCCCGATGCAGGATTCCATCTAAGGCTGATTCTCGATTGACCCACCATCAATCAGAACAGACCGGCGTTTTTTTGACGATGCTGACAAAAGTAGTGCCTCGTGAGTCGCATCCATCCTCCTGCGCCATACGCCCCGTCGGAATTACCACCTGCCACATAGGCGACACGAGCACGACTACGCATCGACCATTATTATTTCCTTTTTAGGTTAGGCAAAACTGGCTGTAACTTCTCATTCCAATGTTAAAAAGGGTCGCTCCTGGGGAGCCTGAGAAAGAAAGCGTCCAATCACTTAGTCCATATTTTCCGAGCAAGTTCATGTCTAATCTACGCCCATTCGCTCTGCAGGTTCGTTTGAATCTCATGATAGAAAACAAAATTGGAGGCAAATTTGTTCACTATGAACTAACTGTCCATATGTCAAGTACTAAATTTCCACAATGTCCTCCTCAGGATACTCGACTAAAGATTGGTCTTCACACAGCTACGGTTTGTCTGCGAAAAATGAAGAACAACAGTACCCAAGGCCTCAGAAGACTTTCGGACAATTCTTCAAGACCTTTCAAGGAAGAACGCAATCAAAAGACTGGAACAACAGACGGGCACAAATTCTGGCATATGGTAAGTAATCATGAGTTTTTTTCATCTAGCAGACTCTTATGCAATGCAAAATCTACTGTGGATCGTTCCTGATATTATTACCGCTTCAGTATTTAGTGACTGGCTTTTACACGGATTATCCATTTCATTCCTATCATTGATGATCTCAGCCTCGAGACTGCCCTTTTTTGCCGAAGGGACGTACGGAGTAGAAGGGAATTTGGAGCTGATAGCAATTTGCTTACGTTGGTTCAGCTCGATGCGGAGATCTGAAAATGTGGGGCACAGATAATAAAGCCAAAGCAAATAAAGTGCTTATCAAACCGTCCGAGAATGTTGGCGATTGATAGTCGTACGCCGAGTATGTATATATAATCTGTACGTCGCAATCCGAGAAAGCAGTCTTTGTTTCTATCTACAGGAATTTTGAAAGTAAACTTTGCAGGAATCGTCCGATATTTGTTACCTTGTGATCACAACCAATGATATCGATAACACTTGAAAATGATGAATCCTCATGGCTTGCGGCAAGCGGATTGATGCACAGTTAGACTCGTACTTGCATCTGAGTTCTAGCAAGGATAACCCCAGCTCTGCATGAGAGCTGCGGGAGAAATTGACATACATATTGTTCTGGCTACAGAGTTGACGTTACACAGACGCGGGAGGACTGCGCGTTGAGGGTAATAATTGGTCCACGGAATTTAACCCGCGCCATTTTTTCCTCGTCAAGCAATCCACTTGAGATCGTAGAAATCATATACTAATACGGAGCACTTTCTTTCGGGTGGCATGCCGAATGCTTGCACAGACCATAAAGCAAGTCTGACGTCGTGAAACATGTGCAACCAAATTGCAAAATGCCTGCGAGTACCGAAATATGCTTTTCTTATACCACCTTTGCCCAATTCTCGTAATTGTCTAACTGTACATGGAATTAGTGTGCAAGGCACGTGTGGAGCAGTTGCCTGTCCATGCTGACCGGCGAAGCTGAAGGCATATCCGTTTGTTATTGTGGGACTACTGTGCACAGCCACGGTTGATGAGATTGCTCTTCGACAACAGTTTTTGGGGTTTAAGAGAGGATGGAAGCCTTCTTCGTCGGAGCTTGAATCTTGTTCAACTTTGCACCCCCGCACCAAGCTTGTTGCCATCAATAACTTCTTCTCATCATTTGTGATCAAATTCTCGTAAATCTCATAGTCACAGGAGAGAGAAGCTTGTTTTCCTGCTTCTTCCCTAAGTCGTTCCAATGGTGCCCCTGCTCTAAACCTGCCGGCGTATCCGAGAGACGCTAAACCAGAATCTTTCCTGTGTGCTGCGGGAGAGCTCCAATTTTTGAGCATGTCTGAATGCTAGATGTCACACTTATTTGGCTAATCAGAGAACAGCACATGGTGAATGAGCGCGAATCACCCGAATACGTTCCATCCAGAGCGCTGGATGATCTTCACATATTGCAGGATCCCATTCTGGACCTTTTCTAACAGATATATGCGGGAGGAAATGGTAAACTCAACCCTCCGTAACCCTGCTAGTTTGGCATTTTGCAGGAGAGAACGAAAGCGGATACTCGTTCCGTATCCATTGGCCATTGCAAAAATCGATCCGTGAGCTGTTTGAGGCCACTGTCGTACCGAATGCGGGAGGAGGGTAAACCGTCCAATCCTACAATTGACAAGCCTCATGATGAGGTCTCGACCCTCGTTGTTCGAAAAATATCCTTCCACTACTAAGGATACTAAGGATACTCAGGATGGACATATAATTGTGCGAACACTTTCTGAAGCATCTGTTTTAGAGCATCAATTAACTCAATGCCACATATTCGAGACCTTTCTGCCAGGAAAGAGCATTCCCCAGTGAGCGTCTATTACTCCGCATTCGGTACCTTTCGCTTCCTAGTGAACTGGTGAGTGATACCGCGATAAGATTCCAAACCAATGATTGAGTACGTGTGTAGGAGGTCGGATCGTACGTGGTCGTTTCCATCGATGGTTGGTCTTTTTGAAGACTCAACGCCCCGATATAACCTGACACCTATCAGCGTAGCACCATCTCCTACACTCTTTACAAAAAAGACCACTCAAAGTCATGGATGCCACTCATGCGGAACGCTACCCCGAGGGTTACGACTTTGAGAACTCATTGTACGACCCGGACGCCCTCATCAAGAAGAAAGAGCATTTCTGCGAAACTTGTGTGAGCAAGTTTACAAAGAAGGAATTTCTTGACCGGCATCTCAAGACTGTGGTTGCCCATTCTGACGACCAGAGATATCTTTGCCCGAAGTGTTCTAAGAGTTTCACACGCAAGGATGGGGTTCAGAGTCATCTTAAAGATAAGCATGATATTAACAAAGAGGGAAGAAGAGACTTTGAGATTCAGAGAGTGCGCGTCTGAAGCAAGAACTGAAAAGAATACATCCTATCTTTGTCAATATTGATTCAACTATGAAAAGGGTTAGCGCTGCATGTTGGAGCAAAAACTCGTATGCATCTGTATTCGTTGTCTGTCTTCGTTTGGAAGAGAGCGAAGGAGCTAAACTACCCAGCGGCGCTAGCGCCGCGCTAAGCGTACCTGCCATAACACTGCATACCAGAAATGCTTTCGAAGTAGAGGCTCGTGCGGAGTCTTTCGCAAGTCCTTTCACTGTTTTACTTTGCGAGCACAGCGCTATGAATGTATTTTCCTCTCGTTTTTAACCTCGGATGGTGAGTTACTGATCTCGTGAGAGCTCAAAAGTCGAAGAGTGCTACTCACATGCTTTGGATACTCGCTGTTGGGGCATATGCTTTTCTTTTCTTCACTTCTCCTGGATTCTAGGATCTCATTATCCAGCTGGTGGTAAAGCTATACTAGAGTTTCCAAATCATCGATGTTGCTGAATGTACTGAAAGGCGGGTTGTATGAACTCTTTGCGTGAACCGAAATGTTGAGCGCCAGGTCCACGGGCTTTTACGTAGGCTGACACTTAAACCAAGTTCATGATAGCTTCAAAAGAGCAGGTAGGCTTGACTTTATGAACCTTCGAGCTCTTATCAAGGTGGGGCTGAAAATCAGCCTTGCTTGCAGCCCTGCCTGCAATGTGTCCCGATAACGACCGACGTACATATGCACGATCGGAAAAAACTCATACCCCACCAACACGCCCAACTCGTGATTCTGCCTTGCTTGCTCGTAGATCTAGCGCACCCCCAAAAAAGTCATGCAATATCTTACATTTTCTACACTTCCTTTTGGTTTTCGATTCGGATAAGGCTTTAGCACTACCACAGGAGGTTCACATGTAGGCTTCACCAAAGTATTGAACCTTCTCCTCAAATTTTCCAATAAGCCAACACTAAAGGGCCGTCTTCTCATCCGGCCTAAGCGATTCCCAAAGGTATGGTCATCGAGATCATGCACAAGCTGCCGATTACTGTAGGCTCTCTACTGTTCTGGGAGATGAATGCCAAGGGTCAGCCGCGAGAACCCTCC
Source organism: Neoscytalidium dimidiatum (assembly GCA_037367355.1). Lineage (NCBI taxonomy): Eukaryota > Fungi > Ascomycota > Dothideomycetes > Botryosphaeriales > Botryosphaeriaceae > Neoscytalidium > Neoscytalidium dimidiatum. The sequence continues at coordinate 1,990,257 of CM074704.1, read as the reverse complement.
GGTGGCCGAGGCCGCTGGTTTACGCGAGGGTTTCCTCATGCGCCGGGGCTATGCGCAGCCTCGTTGCCTGATGACATCATGGTGGGTCGCAGCCCATGGCCAGCGAAGTATAAATTGCTATTACGTGGCTGATCGGGCCTCCAAGTACTACCAGATACACTGGATGTTTACCGCATACATGGTGCGTTTCCGCGCAGACACCGGAAGTGGTGTCGATTTTAAGGCGGGTTCGGGAAAGCCTTCAAACACGCGTTGTACCGCTAAACACTGCCACTGCGGAAGATATACGCCTTGGTTCCCACTGTTTTGGGCGAGAGCGACAAGGGTGTCCAGAGTCAGAAAGTCATACGGAGGGTTGCAGCAGAGTACTGCTGTCCACTACCATGAGATGCTGCAATCAAACTCGACTGGCCAATAGCGCTGAAGAAACTGTGTGATGCCATGCATGGAAGCACAGCATGAGAGCCTCGCCGGCCAGAGCCCTCCGAGCTGGCCAACGACACGCTGCAGGCTGACGGCTGACGGGCTTCGTAAACTCCTTGCATCAAAGCATGTGTGAACACCTTCAGTTGATCACTTGATGTCGTAAAGCTGCAGTGATCAAACCATCTACGCCTGCAAATTTCCAGCGCCCATGCATTAATAGGTGGTTACATGGTTGTATGCGGTTTCTTCGGGCTATCTCTCTTCAGTGACATTTCTGCTACGCCGACGACGGCATCAGCTCGCTATGCTACAGAAATACTGTAACCCATCAGCGGCTGGGCTCAATAACATGGAAAGCGACAGGGCGCATAGTACACAATTGTCGCGTTACTGCCAGAAGAGACAGCCAAGTCCAAAATTCCTTCCAGCGAACTGAGATCAGAGGCCATTAGAAGATTCGCTATTTCCCGGCCCACTGTACTCATCAAGCATATGCGGCCCTGCAGCCACAGTCGCAGCCCGGAATATTCGGTCAGCCGGCCAGGTATCATCACGCGCTGTGCGGACTTTCTCCTTCAGCCTGGGAGTCTTTCCATTGATAACTCTCAGACTTGTCTCCGAATGAATTCACGAACCCTTTTCTCTTTACTTGCTCTGACCGTGATCGTCGTCCTTTCACGCTAATCTGCGGAGTACAGACAGCTGTGCGGTAATATGAGCGCTACGATCCCCGCCCCTGCCGATTCCTAGCGAAACCGTTGATCGACCAATATTTTCATCGCTCCGCCGCCCTTTTGCATTAGGACTCAACCTCATACACATATGGCTTGTAGGATAGTCGGGGATAGAACCGGGGTCGTGACGTGTGGCCTGTTGAGTGCCAGCCCTGTTCAATCAGGCAGGCATCTCTATTCATGCCTGGTTGTAAAGCCTTCGTCCCGATTCGTCTGGTCAAGGGATGAGAGTGTGGATACCGCAAATCCGACAAGTTGTTACTGTCGCAACGGGATATCGTACTTGTATGTCTCTAACCATACCGGCATGGAAACCCGCCACAAAGGGGCTCGAACATCGTCAGAGTTGCCAAGCAGAGTATCGGCCAAGAGCCAAAGGCTTAGGATGGGTGAGTATATAGACCTTCTCTTGATATGATAGCTAATTCAAGTGCTATCATCATCCGCTGGGAAAGGTTTTCGATCTTTAATCTCACTGCTTGTCCAGGAAATCCTTCTTCTGCGGCGTACGCCACCCGTATAACTTATTCTGTGCGGATAGCAACATCATTTTCATCCAAAGCTCTTCCTGCGTGCGGGCATTAACTACCTCCGACGTTGTCATCCACATGTCCGTACCGGACATCCATAAAACTAGGCGAAGGTGTTTCGTTTAAGCTGAGGAGACAAAGATCGTGAGTATTACCTCGACTATTGGGATGCTTCCTCCTCGATTGCTAATCCAAATTTACGGTGCAGGGGGAACCCTCTTGTCTTTCTCATTCTCTCTTAGATCAATCGTCATGCCACGTCGGGCGGACCAACCTTATTGGGAACAAGAAGCAAATCATGCTATCCCCAACCCCCTCGATCCTCCCTGGTCTCTGCCTGCCATCCTACCGACCGACATCGGCTACGGCAACCGGACGCACCTGCATTCAACCTTGTTGAACCCTTCCATCGATCAGTGGTCATCACCACGCCTGCAGAACAGTCCATATACCCCGTCTACGGGCCCCTCGAGGTCATCGGCGTTGGACACCAGCAGCTCGGATAATGCTGTGGCTATGGATAATCTTTTGGAACTATATCAACATCAGAGCCATGTCCATGTTGGGCCGGGTCATCCTGCTCAAGTCATACCTTCCGCAGCTGAGCCGACTTGGGGGATACCAGCTGATCTGGGATGGTCAGGCTACCATGCCGATGCCATACATGTCCCCGAAGTTCAAAGGGCCACGCGTCCTGGCGAGGCTAATTCTGAGCATTGGTGCTGTGGTCGTTCGTTCGCTACCGCCGGAGGGTTGAAGCGGCACCGGAGAGAATCCTGCAGGGACCGAGAGTACGCGCCGAAGCCATTCGCGTGTAGTCGCTGTCCGTCCGGGTTCGTGCGTAGGGACTACCTGAGGCAGCATCTCAAACGGAAGCACGGGTTGGACAGGCACCAAGCATATGAAGAAGTGAAAGAGGTGTACGGAAAGGGCATGCGACGTCCTCGACGTCTCTTTTAGCTTTCAGACAGGGCCTGCTGTCCGCCGTTGGCTTGTTTCTACTCCTCGGTTAGCGCCGCAGCCTGAACCATGGTGGGAGGGCTGTGGGTAACCTTGCTCATGCAGCAGGTTGAGACAGACAGCTCACCTCTTCGCCTTCTTCATTCGCCGAGACGCTCCTCTCCTTGGGGCGATGCTGCGCCCTCGTCGTCACCGGAGCACCTGTCATTCATTCAAAGCATCTTCGTCATTCGTCCGTGCGGCTCAGGTTTCCTTCCGTGGTCCTATGTCCCTCAAACTGTGCCTTTTCTAGTCCAGTTTCTTTTCATTTCAACGGTTCAAGGGTATGAATTCATTTGATTATTGGATCTCGGTTCCGTTGGCTTCTCAGAAAAGAAAGGGGTTTGCTGGAGCCCTCCCCAGCTGGAAGACGTTATTAAGCTAAGCGTGTGCTGCACTCTATTGAGCAGGGAATGGACAGTGGCGTAGCTGAACACATACATATATGCAGGACAAGCTGGGCTCGACCACAAGAAGAGATTTTCGCAGAAGTGCATTGGACCAAACGATGCGACTCGCACACCCGACCCTGCGCCTGCTTAACACCTCTCCACAGCTCCTTCTCAATGAGAGAACACCACAGCTAAGCCCCAGTATTCATTCGAGCCACATGTGCCAATGGAAAACTCTGGAGTGCGGCCACACAGCTGCACTTGTGGAGGATCTCATCCACTGCTTTCTTGCAGGCGTTCGCGCGCCACGTTTCGCCCTACCCACCCTCGCAGCTACCCCTGCCCAATACCATAGCTCACACACCACAAAGCCGTGCTAAGCCGACAAGCCTTGAGCATGAGCGGGAATTCCGTCGGCAAGGGATGCGAATCTGATAAACGCCTTCTCAGAGATAGCAACAAAGCAATCCCTACTTTAGGGAAGCGTCGCCGGCCATGCCATTTCTTCCTATTCAATCTGAACACCACCCCGTCGTTCGCGTCTCGAGCGCATCGCCTACTCCTGCTGCAGGAGCACCCTTGAAAGCCGGGGTCCCTTTTCGTAGGCGCGAAAACTCACCCGCATCTATCACATGCACCGTCAGCAAGATCCTTATCCCCGCCGAACATCCCCCTTGGAGTCTCAGCCTTCTGAGTCTTCCACCAACCTCGGCCTCTCGTCGGCAAGTTTGGGAGCACTTTTCCCTTTTTAACGCGCCTCGCGCGAGAACATCATCTATCCTACAAAGGCGCCATTCAATATGATCACAGCGCTAAGCATGTTGAGTTCAGCCAAACCCTTCAAAGCACGATACTTGGGGCCCATGGCTTCTATTTCAAAACTTATACAAATTTCCCTATAAACCTAACAATGCTATACTAAAACAGCTGGATCCTAGAACAAAAATCCCAAATTCTCGTACTTGTACCATGGAATAATTATTGAAAGGCAGGCAGCGGCGCCTTTATCAGAGAGCCGCCCGGATAAGAAAGGAAAGCAGAGGAAAGAGAAGCAACAAATGGAAAAGAACAGCTCGTACAAAATCATAACCTCATAACGCATTTTTTGATGCCCAAAAGGAAGCGCGACAAAAAGAACAAAAACCCCCACATCCCCATCCGGCGAACCAGTATCGGCCGATGACGCTCCCACCCTGGAGCACGCACCCGTGACGTTCCTCCCACAGAAGCCCGAGTGCGCCTCAGGCGGGCGCATCTCTCCGGTGCCGGCCGCCGGAGCATGCAGAGTCTCACCACTACCACATTTCCCCCTTCTTTACTTTCACTTTCGCACTCGTTTACTTCCCACCGAACAGGCCGCCCACAAGCGGCAGGCCCTTGACACCGTCGCCCTTCTTCTTCTCCTTCTTGCCGCCGAGGGCCTCCGAGATGGACCCCAGACCCAGACCGCTCAACAGCTTGTCGATGCCCAAGCCGCCCAGCAGCCCGTTCACAAGGCCGCCGAGGCCCAGGCCGTTCAGCAGGCGGCCGACCAGGCCCAGCACGCCGCTCAGCAGCAGGCCGACGGCGGCGATGATCTGGAACAGCGGCTCGGTCAGCAGGGCCCACAGCGGGTTCAGCTTCTTCTTGGCGTGCGGCATGTCGGCGATCTTCTTCTTCGCGTTGTCGATGGTCGTGACGACCGTCGTCGTCAGCTCCTTCAGGCAGTCCGCCAGACGGTATTCCTCGGGCGTGGCCTCGCGCGTGCCGGCGCGGCCCTTGGCCTGCGCGGCGATGCGGCCGTCCGGGTCGAGGCCGCGGAGCGCGCCGTTGCACTCCTGCAGGATGCGGCCGGCCTCCTCGATGAGCGGCTTGACGTTGTTGACGAGCTCCTCCTCGTCGAGCTCGTCGCGAGGGGTGCGGTCGGCGGCTTCGATGTACTATTGACGAATTAGTACGCCATGATCTTGATGGGCGAGTGGGTACGGGAAATTCTTACCTCAGTAATCTGCTTGCACACGGGCTGCACGCGCTCGAGTGTCTGCTGGCAGATGTTCGCCATCTTATCCGCAAGCTCGGCGTCCTCCTTGCGCTTGCGCATCTCCTCGAGCTCCTCCTCGGTCGGGCCCTCTTCCTCCTCCTCGACGATGTTCTCCAGCAGCGTGACCTCGCCGACCTTGTTGCCATCATTATCAACCACGTAGCCGTTATCATCGACCTCCAGGCCCACGCAGTGGCCCAGGTCGCCGGCGGTCAGGCGGCCCATGACGTTGCCGTCCTCGTCGCGCACCTCACCCTCCTTGTTGACGCGGCGACCTGACATGGGGTTGACGCGGCGCTCCTTCTCCTCGGGCTCCCAGCGCTCCGCCTTGCCGATCGTGTTGCCGTTCTTGTCAACAATCTCGCCCTCCTCGTCCACCTTGTGGCCGACGAGCTTCTTAACGTCACCCTCGATAATACGGCCGATGATGGAACCATCGGGAGTAACAACAGTGCCGTCCTTGGTGACCGTCGCGCTCTCGAAGCCGGAGAAGGGACCCTCAGGGGTGGTGTCGATGCCCTTGGCAAGCTCAGCACGGCCGATGACGTTGCCCGAGTTATCCCAGATCTGGCCCTGGCCGTCGACCTTGCGGCCGATCATCTGCTTGGGGTCGCCCTCGGCAACGCGACCCACGATGGCACCGGCCGAGTCGACGACGTTGCCGGCCTTGTTGACGGTGCAGCCGGCCAGTGCGGACAGGTCCTCGGGCTGTTGCTCCTCCTCCTCCAACGGCTCGGCGTGGCCCTTGACGTTGCCATACTTGTCGATGATGTCGCCGTCTTCGTCGACGGCGTGGCCGATCAGCTTCTTCGGGTTGCCTTCGACGATTTCGCCGACCACGTTGCCATCAGCATCCTCGACCTTGCCGTCGGCCACGACGCGCAGGCCCTCGAGGCCAGCGAAGGGACCCTCGGGCTTGGCCACGCGCTCGTTCTCCGGGATCAGCTCGCAGCGGCCGACGACCTTTCCGGTGTCGCTGTGGATCTGACCGAGCTCGTCGCAGCGGCGGCCAGCCAGTTCAGAGACGTTGCCCTCAACCAGGCGGCCAAGAGGAACGCCGTTCTCGTCAACGACAAAGCCCTGCTTGTTGAGGACCTTGTTGTCGAGGATGGATAGGTCGGGCTCCTCCTCCTCGGGCTCCTCCTCAAGAGGTTCGGCGTGGCCCTTGACGTTACCGTACTTGTCGATGATGTCTCCATCTTCATCAACAGAAAGACCGATGAGGCGCTTGGGGTTGCCTTCGACGATATGACCGACGATGTTTCCATCCTCGTCAGCAATGTTGCCGTCAGCGACAACGCGAAGATCCTCGAGACCAGCGAAAGGTCCCTCAGGCTTGGTCTCGCGCTCGTCCTCAGGAATGAGCTCGACGCGGCCAATGACCTTGCCGGCATCGTTCCAGATCTGGCCGTCTTCACTGATCTTCCTGCCGGCAAGCTCCTTCGGGTTGCCCTCGACGAGACGGCCGATCGGGACGCCTTCGTCGCCGATGACATTGCCTTGCTTATTGACAGTGCGGCCAACAAGAACAGAGAGGTCGACAGGCTCCTCCTCAGGCTCGGCCTCAGGCTCAGGCTCCTCCCAGCGCTCAGCATGACCGATGACAGAGCCCTTCTTATCAATGATGTCTCCATCTTCATCGACGGCACGGCCAACAAGCTTCTTGGCATCGCCCTCAACGACGATACCAACGACGTTGCCATTCTCATCCTCGACCTTGCCATCCTTTACAACAATGAGGCCCTCGAGGCCGGCAAAGGTGCCCTCCTCATCTTGCTCGATGGGCACAGTCTTCGCGCGGCCGATGACGTTGCCCTTGTTGTCCCAGAACTGGCCCTCAGCGTCGGCGGTGGCGCCGAGCTTGGACAGCTTCTTCGCGTCACCCTCGATCAGCTCGCCGACAACAATGCCCTCGTCGTTGATGATCTTGCCAGCCTTGTTGACGGTGAGGCCGTCAAGGATCGATAGCGGAGGGAGTTCTGTGCCCTCCTCAGCCTCTTCGGCGGCTTCCTCGGCGGCTTCTTGAGCACCCTCAGCGGCTTCCTGGGCGCCCTCGGCAGCTTCCTCGGCGCCCTCCTCGGCACCCTCCTCAATCTGCTGAGGCAGGACACGGACACGACCGATAATGTTTCCATCCTTGTCGAGAACCTCGCCCTTGTCGTTGATCTTCTTGCCAGCGCAAGATGACAGATCGCCCTGGACGAGCTCGCCGATGGCATCGCCATCCTCATTCAGCACCTGGCCCTTCTTATTGACCTTCAGACCATCCAGGATGTCGAGGTCGGGGATGAACTCCTTGGGGCCCTCGAGCTCGGCAAGACGCTCACGAAGCTCCTTCGTAGCCTCCTCAGCAGCCTCGCCGGGGATGATCTCGACCTTGCCGATGACATTGCCGCTCTTGTCGAGGACCTCGCCCTTGTCGTTGATGGTCTTGCCGGCGGCGGCCTTGACGTCGCCCTCGGTCAGCTCGCCAATCTCATCACCCTCCTCATTGAGCACCTTGCCCTTCTTGTTGACCTTGAGGCCTTCGAGGATTCTGATGTCGAGGGCGAGCGGGCCGAGCTTGTCCTTGAGGTGCTCTGCGGCACCCTCGGCGAGCTCGACGGTGCCGAGAACGTTGCCGTCCTCATCGACGACCTCGCCCTTCTCATTGACAGTGAGGCCCTTGACCTTGTCAACATCGACACCGTCGGCGACCTGGCCGAGGACGTTGCCCTCCTCGTCGACCACCTCACCTTCGGAGTTGATCTGGTGGCCCTCAAGGGCTTCGACGCCGGGGAGGTCCGGAACCTCGTCCTCGACCTGGCTCTTCGCCTGGTCGGCAGTGGAGCCGATCTGCTCGGTGGCGCCGGCAACGGCCTCGCCAGCCTGGTCGCCAACTTCACCGACCTTGTCGCCAGCCTCGTCAGTCTTGCTGGTGGCTTCGTCGGCAACGCCATCAGCGCCACCCTCAACGCCGTCAACTGCGCCCTCGACATCATCGTAGAGGCCAGCGGCATCAGGGTGGACCTTGGCGCGGCCAATGACATTGCCGTCATCATCCAGGATCTCTCCCTTCTCGTTGACCGTCCGGCCCTTGAGCTGGGAGATATCACCCTCGGTGATCTGGCCGACAGTGTCGCCGTCGTCGTTCAGGATCTCACCGACCTGGTTGACGGTGAGACCGTTGAGGATGGAAATGTCGGGCAGCTTGCCCGTGACGCCCTGGGCGGCATCCAGGGCCTGCTTCTTCTGGGCCTCGATCTTCTCAGGCAGGAGTTCGCAGCGGCCGACGAGGTCGCCATCGTCGTCGAGAATTTCTCCGTCGTCGCCAATGGCGTAGCCCTCGAGGTCTTCGGCGTCGCCCTCGACGAGCTTGCCAATCTGGTTGCCGTCGCTGTCGAGGATGCTTCCGTCCTTCTGGACCTCCAGGCCCTTCAACACGGACAGGTCGCCAACGTCGGGGATCTCGATTTGCTGGCCGGTAGCATCCTCTGCGGTATCCTTGGCGCCTTCGACAGCGCCTTCAGCGGTGTCATTCGCGCCATTGACGGCGCCCTCAGCCTCCTTTCCGAGACCTTCAGCAGTGTCCTGCGCTTCCTGAACGGCGCCGCCAGTGGTGTCTTCGACGTCATCGGTAGCACCTTCAGCGGTGTCCTCGACATCATCAGTAGCACCTTCAGCGGTGTCCTGAACATCCCCAACAGCGCCTTCGGCAGTGTCCTTCGCATCGCCAGCGGCTTTGCTTGGATCCTGGGCTGACTTGCTTGCCAGGCTCGAAGCGCGGCCAGCAAGGTTCTTCGCGCCGCTGAGGACGCCACCTCCGGATTTGGGAGCCTGGACAGGACCGCCCTCCTGGACGTCACCGGTAGACTCCTGGGCCGACTCGGCTGTGTCTTCAGCCGTGTCCTCGGCCTCCTCGCCGAGGTCGCCCGCCTTCTCCGTGGCATCGTCTGCGGTGTCCTCGACATCGCTGGCCTCGGCGCCGGCGGTAACGTCGTCGTCGTCGTCGTCTTCGTCGTCAATAGGCTTGGGGGCCTGCTCCTTCAAGTCGCCGGTGGCCTCGGAAACCTTGCCGGTGGGGTCCTGCTCGCCGGCCTCGCTGACGGCGCCACTTGCTTGCTGGGGCGCGTCCTCTACCGTCTTCTTCGCATCGCCAGCCTTTTCCGTCACGTCACCCTCCGACGGCCGGGGTGGGAGATCCGGGGTGTCCGTCTCGGTAGGGTTCTTGATGTCGGGCTTCTGCTCGGTGGCCTTTTCTGCTGCCTCGCCGAGCTTTGGTGTGCGCTGGGATTGAGGCTTGCGGCCCAGCTTTGTGGGAGTGCGGGGCGCGTCGGCGCTCTTTCCAGCGGCGGGGGAAGGCATTGTTTTCGGGGTATTTTTGGATCGGGAACTTGTAGGAGACACTCTAGTGGGCGTGGGGGGAAAGGAATAGTACTGATAGTTTCGGGGGGACTTGTTTGGCATAAAACTGCATGCACAGCGAGGGTATCGTGCGGGTGTGTGGGAGGATTGAGGAGGGAAAGGTACACACGCGCGGGCTAGGGAATTGTTAAATGGGATGGGACATGCTCGCAGAGAGGAGCGCGTCTTGCAATGACGTAGGCATGAGAAGCTCTCGAGGGGAGCTCATTTCCCAGACGGGGAGCTCGCGCCTCAGGGTTGGCAGGCTCGCCGGGGCGGGAAACTTGTTTTCCAAGCCGCCAGTGGCTTCGTCACGTTACGCAGAGAGATGGGGAGCGCGTCGCGTTCTTTGGCATTGCGTCAGCGCTCAGCGGCTTCTGTGGGGTGGGCGGGCACGACGGCCTCATGCAGGCGACCTGGTGAGACTGTGGCCCTAAGGGCCTGTGGCTGGAGAGGCAGCATGGGGTAAGCAC